>VZSR01001436.1:3360763-3462755 GCA_013398615.1 Brachypodius melanocephalos
CTATCCTATCCTATCCTATCCTATCCTATCCTATCCTATCATGAAACAGATCTTTTCCTTTAGGTAATGGATGGCCATACAGTGGTTAAAAATCCAGCAATTCTTAGTTGGAAAGTACTAGTAAGTGGTACAAACTTTTTGTGTTGCAAAGCTCTTTAGCTGAATTAAAAAGTGTGTGAAAGAAAGTGTGGAATGATCAGGGGTTAGAAACAAAACTAGAAAAACAAAGGTATAAAGACATACTATATTAAGCCCTGCGGCAGTGCACCTTATTTATACAACACAGAGTGTCTACAGAATCAGCAACCAGCACAACAGAGGTATGACTAATAGATAGGTATGAATCAGGGGATTTGTATTCTCCTCACACATCCCTCTTCCCAAAAGCAGAGAAAATGAAAGAAGCCCCCTCCTGCGCTTTCTCACACATTCATCCTTTTCAAACCTGATGCTCACAGTTATGATAGTTAAATTTTAGCTTTGGGCAGCCCAGGATACTAATCTTGCATGACCTGTTCCAAATGAAATCATGCCCTTATGACTCATTTGCTTTCTCTGTCTAATTTTTTTTTCCTCTTTGAGGATCCTGTATCCAAGGACTCTCTCTATCAAAATAATAATTTTTAAAAAAATCTAGAACCTCTATCTTGTTGCTATAGATATGAACATGAAGAGGTAGAGGATAAGTTTCAATATTGTGGAATCGGGATTACTTCTAGATCACAGTTTTTCTGCTTCAATTTAGTTGCATGCAAGGACATTTTCTTAATGTCAGGTTTGTAACTACCCCTGAGTGCCAATAAATCAATACCTAATTGCAGTGCAGTTCAAATCAATTGATAAATTTGTTTTTATATTTCTTATGGGGAGGCAACTACCAAGAATAGAAAGTAGCATCTCTGCCATGATAAATCATCCTCAGGAAAACAGGCTTATCCCACCTCAAAGTGGTCAGTCACAAAATCAACATTCTAGCAAGTGGTTTTGTCTCTAAAGATATCCCAGATATTTTATCACTAATTATTCATGTAAATTCTGATCTTCCAGGGTTTTTTTTTTTTTTACACAAATGTAGTACTTATGGGTTACTTGGAGGTATGTGTATGGGTTTCAGCCTTTCACAATACCTGCTCACAAAAAAAGGAATATTTATATTTTTTATTCTAGAAGATATATATCACTATAACCAGTTTGTGCCTTAAATGTGCTTTTCTATGCAGCTGGGGTTTGAGCAGGATCCCAGTGATTCATGGGCCTTGTCCTGGATCCTGTACAAAGCACATTAACCCTGTTGGAATATGTTAAAAGAGCAGGGTCTTGACCTTGCAGACGTTACTGTGTGTGCCAAGCTTCCCCTGCGGGACTCCCCGCACCTCCCTGGAAAATGCCTAAAACCATATCTGGGAGTATTGATTTTGCAGGGGGGATAATGTTAGGATACAAACCATATTCTGTACTTATCTTGCCTTTCTAATGGAATACAAAAGCCCTGCAATCTGCTTTCAGCTGTGATTGGAGCTAGCAGGTGAATACAGTGGGCTTCTGCAGAGGATTGTTGGTTTTACTCCTCGCGCTTAGCTGGTCTTGTTTGCCTCTGCAATTAATGACAATGTGTTTTTCTCATGTTTCTTATCTATGGCTGGGTAACTCCAGACACAAATGCCAGCTCTGATGAACCTGAAAGGCAAAGGAGGTGGGAGCAAATTTTCCAAGAGTGTTATTCTAGTTGACAGGTCTGCCTCTTGTGACATTAATAATGCTTCACAAATGTTGATATAAATCAAGATAAAGCCAGAAGCAAACCACAGGCAGGATGGGGAGCCTTGGCTCTGCAGTTTTAGCATCCCCAGAGCTGATATCACTGCAGCTTTCAGCTGTGGATACTTTCCTCCTTATCCCAGAAAAGTGTACAACAGCTAAGTCCTACATCTGCCTGTATATATGAAACACATCAGGCATCCCCAGGGCCAAATCAGCAAACTTGATTGAAGATTTGATCCAATACAGTGGGTAAAAAAAAAAAAAAAAAGAGTCTCTTCATGGATTTTGGTGGGCTTAATCTCAGCATGTCCCAGAAATCTAACTCTCTGGCTATATGAATATATAACTCTATGATTTTGGAGGTCCACATTTCTGGAGCACTTTGGTTTCAAGATACCAGCTTGGGCCTCCAGTCCTTATGCAAGAAGGCACACCTTAAATTTACAGAAATAAGAATGCAGCTGGCAGTCTTGCAGTGTTTATGTGCAAAATAAGTTGGTTATAGGCCTTATGCTGCTTCTGGAAGTGAGGACAAATATTAGCTCCTCTTGGTGCTGCAGAGCCCCTCTCTAGCTTTGGTTGGTGGTGAAGTGCTCATCTTGAGATTAGTAAAGAACAGGGCAATCTACAAAGTACACAGGAGAGGAATGAGGCTGCAGCCAAGGTAAGTGTTTGCAGTACTGTGTTAGAGTCCGTGCCTAATAATGAGGTGCCTTTTGGAAGTGAAGGGCATTACCTCCCCTGAATGTAGAATTCTGTTCCTAAAATATGTCTTTTAACACCTGCGGCTGCTGATTTTGCTTTTCTGACACTGTATGGTTAAGACAGCAAACACCAGAGGATAATATTTTGGCAGGAACTACTCTGTCTGCACTTTTTCTTCCATGGAAGATGCACGAAGGTCAAAAGATTTCAAGGGAGGTTTTGTGGACAAGAGAGCTGGATGTTTTGTAGTGGAAGGTGGATGCCACAGTAGCTTTATAAGAAATTCGCATTGTAACTTGTTTTGGGTTTTGTTTTTTTTTTTGGTGTTTTTTTTTGTTTGTTTGGGGTTTTTGTTTTTGTTTTTTTGTTTGTTTGTTTATTTTTTGTTTGGGTTTTTTTTTTGTGGATGTTCTTGCAAAGCCCTTGACTTCCACTAGTGTGTGGAGCTCTCTCCTGGCAGACTAAATTTTTTAACTAAAACCATTTGTCCATCTGAACCAGTAGTCAAACTCTGCTCACTTAACCTCCTGCCCAGTCTCTCTGTCTCCACTCTTTCCCTTTCTGACTGGTCTCAGAGTCTTTTCTCACTTAAACTCCCTTGCAAATGGAGAGAAAGCTCTTCCTTGCTTTTCTACCATTCCTGACAGCTTTTACTCCTGGAATCTGTGTACAAACTGTTCCCTGACACCCACCTCAGTCCCTTCTCTGCCTTGCTAAGTGTACAGCCTCCATTAAAGCAGTATGTACTTCTAGAGCAAAGACATGATTTTTTCAATTAACAATGAAATTTGATGTAAATTCTAGTGCAGTAATTCCCTGTTTGATGTACTTCTGCATCATTTAGATCTCTGTATCAAAGAGGGATGTTGCTCCAAATCTGAGCACTAATGCATGGAAAAAATGCCCTCAAACCCTGGACTTCCCAGGAAACCTTCATTTACTTCCATCAAGGTACAGGGAAAGGGCAATTAAATGCCTGCACTGTCTACTGAACCGTGATTGCTGAGTTTAATGCAGCATTTGCACCTAGCAGGGTAAATCAGCTGTGCAGCAGGTTGAGCTTCTGATTATAATAAGATAGGACAATACCCTACCTGTAAGACATGAAGCCACATCTCCAACAATGTGATAAGACTGACACAGAGAAAAAGGAAAAAAAATATTAAATCCCTCTGTCCTTGAGGAAAGTGCACCTTGTGGAGACCTTGGAAATCTATTTGGCTATTCTGCAGTAAAACAAGAGAACCACCCGTACTGACTCTTCCTGGGCAAGATTTCTGATCCCAACTATTACAGAATGCTGAAACTCCATGGCTTGGAAACTTCTCTCCATGTCCATTTCTCTCGTGATGGTAAACATTTGAAAAATTGCCCTTAAAACCCTTCCTTGGGTTGTAAACTTTAGTACATTTTCCTTACTTTACTAGAGTTAAAATTTGTGTTTTTCAGATGTGGGTAAACTTCTCCTACATTCTTGGATTTCAACCAAAGTTCCCTGCAATTTAGGTTTACCTTCAGCAGGTCCTTAAGTTTCCAGGGAACAGACTATGACAATTTGAAAAGGGTTTAGCCTTATTTGGAGTTGTCTACCAAACTATGACTGTTTGTTCCCCTAACTATTGCTTCAGTTCCCACTTGAAAGAAGAATTTGCAACTTACTATTGCACATATTACAATGTAAAATTATCTTTTTCATGCACTCTTTGAGCATCTCACTATTTTATATTATTAATTTGCTTTCTTTTTCTTTAAATGTAAATAACCCCCAACAACATCAGATGATGGATTCTCTTCATTTATATAACCTTGACTTTACCAGGTGCATTTATCCCAGAAAGGCCTGGCAAGCCCCAGGGTTCTCATTTTTCTTGTAATCTCCTTTCATTGGCATCTAAAGTGGCATTAAGTATACAGACATTTTGACCTTGAAATCTTCTCGACAGAACAGAAATGCAAGACCCCTTAAATAATAAAAGAGACAGTTCATACTTTTATGGTTATAAAATAAGATCCCATTTCTTTTCAAATGCTGTGGTGATTTTTCAGTGTCTACATTTACTGTCTCTTTGGAGACTTACAAGTTTGTTTCTTTCATCTCCTGAAAACACAACTAAAGTCTAGAAGGCGTCTTCTTTTTTAAATAATGCACCCCGTTTTCATTTCTGGAAATGCTAGTTCTCTTTCACCATTTATACCCTTTCAATCTTTCTATAATAATCACTCCTCTTTTTCCCGTTACTTTTTTTTCTTTTTCTTGACAAAATGCTTTGTGTTTCATATTGTCATCCTCCCTTTTAACTAAAGATCCTCTAGCATTTTGGATATTCAGTATTAGTCCTTAACTGCTCACTGCACAGACTTCATAAATACTATATTAGCTTTCTCTTTAACAAAAAGAGCCCAAATGTCCTATTTTTATTAAGAGTATAGTGATGAAAACTCATGTAATTTACTTTTGGTACAGTCTCTCATTAAGAGAAATGGAAAGCTGATTTTATAGTCTGAATTGGTACCTTGATAATATAATAGCGTATGTCTCATTGACAGAACACAATAAAATACATTTCATTGATACAACACCCCAGTTTCATTTTAATAAGTAAAGAGTTCACAGTAGTCCAGACAATTCATTCTGTGATCAAAGTGTTGGCAGAGATTTAAAAAAAACCCCGTTGCCTGCTGGACATATTCTCCTACATTTCTCTGTGGCACATAAAGCATTTAGGACTAATTATCATTGTCACCTTTAGAAACCATGGCTTGAAAAACTGGAAAGAGAAAAATTCATCCCCCACTTTTGTGATACTGTAATCATGATGTCTCCAGGGCCAGGGAGCAGCAGAGTCTGTGTCTCTTTGGGGTGGCCCCATGTCTGCCAGGAGAATGGCTCTAGCGCAGCAGGGCAGAAACTTCCCTGGGAGCTCATGGTGTCCCCAGCAGCAAGCTCAGAACCTCAGGTGCTGAGGAGGGATGCAGCTTACAAAGCACTCCTTGTTTTCAAAAGGTGCTGAAATTCCTGGGATTTTTGGGCGTAGCAGGTTGGGTACGCTGAGAGGAGGATACACAAGGATGGGGTGGGGGGTTTGCAGGGCCTGCAGATTTGTATTTTAGATAGCAGTTACAGTTTGGGAGCTATTGTTTTAATATTGGATGCTTTTCTGCAGTGAACCTCCTGCTGAAGCAAGCTCTGGGCCACTGGGTGAGTTTACTAACCCTTGAAAAGTGAGGATGGCACAGCTCAGTGGCCCGTGGAAGCTTCTTGTCCCTTAAATGCCAGTGCATGAGAATTTTATATTCTCCCTCTGTGCTTCTCTTTTTCACACTCAGTTGTTCATTCTTCACACTCTCCTATTCCTCACTGGAGTTTTTCTCTGCTCCCTCACTGATCCTTCATTTGCAGTCTCTCCTAAGCAGAATAACAATCACGGGACATTCAATTTTGTGCCAGCCCTTTCAAAACAATGTGATTTGAAATTAAAGAGCTTGAATATACTATCTACAGATCTGTACACAGATGTGCTATTGTGGATAAATCAAAATTAAAATATTTGGGGAACAGTTTTTAAAATTGCAGCTTACATATGAATTTACAAGGATAGTCCTTAGCCTTGAAAAAACCTTCACTGAAATTAAAATTGGGCAGTGGAATAATCCCACTAGAAGACATGCTGCTGATACTAGATAACTTTTAATGCAGGATAAAACTGCAGAGATTGCATGTTTGGTCTGTGTTGCAAAATTATGTATAATTATATTGTTTGTCCATGTTTTTGTGTGTCTGTTAATTATGGGTAAATGTGAAGATTAAATGTATAACATTGGATAGGAATTTGTGTGCATTTGTGAATTCAATTTGAATTTATGAATTCAATTCCACAATACCACCACAGACAAAATCACTGTCTCCAAGCTATCCACACCTTCTACTTCAGCAAATAAATTGGCATGTGGTTAAGTCCTTCAGGTCCTTTGAAAAGCAGACTTCTAAACACATGCTTATGTACTCTGATGTAGATAAAAGTAGTTTATGGTCTGAATTAAGATGTGTGGGCATAATCCCTTACCACTGAAAATTTAATTGTTGAATTTAGCATCATGTGAGTGTTAATGTCTGAAAGCCTGGACCTTATTTACACCTGCAAATTTATTTAGCACTCCCTGGTAAAAAGTTTTAGGCATATAAAGCTTCATCTGCAGTGCTAAAGATATTCTTACAATGTGCCCATTTCAAAATCAACTGCAATGTTTTATACAAAGTCAGGTACCTCATCTAGTGTGTCTGATAGTCCTGAAAGTGTGCATGAGTTATAGGTACAATAATTCTGGCTTATTTCGTTTGTATAATGCTACATTTGTGAGCTCCAGGCTGGATTCTGTGGTGCATGTAACCAGACCAGGGTAAATCCTGAGAAATGCTTTATCTGGAGTCATCCTCCCTAGATGATTCTTTTGCATTAAAGCTACTTTCACAGTGATGTCTTCAGAAAAAAAGTTTTGAATCAGCCATTCAGATTATCATATGAAACAACTCCTTTTATCTTATCACACAAGACTTAAATCTCTGTTGAAAGACATAGTTAATTTTTAATGATTTTTCTCCAGAACCAGCCAAATTTTTAAAACTAAAGCTGATATTACCCCCATGAACGAATGACATCAGTTGAAATGTACTTTTTTTTCAAGGTGATTGATGTAATTTCGTGTTAAAGTGACCTTTGTTAGAAATGTTTTGACTATAATGATTTCCTGTCCTTTTTACTCAGCAATTGGAACAGCAGAACTGGCATCAGCCTGTTTCAGCTGCTTGCTGCTAATGCTTGAAGGGAAGCAAGCTGCCTGAATGCCTGCCTGAAGGGTGGGCAGTGGCTACAGGTGAGGGTCATCACCAATGAGCAATGGAAATGTAAAATCCCAGCCTGAATAAGGAACTAGACCTAGGCCTCATACCACTAAAAGTACAGTCAAATTGCTGTCTTGAATTTAATTATTTTACCTGAAATTTCTTAGCAAGAAGCTTTGTTCTCAAGGGGGTTGTGTTTCTGACGAGTATGGGCTGATTCATGTTTTTATAGGCTTGATCTTTGTGTAAAACCTGTGATTTATGCTTGTGAATGATACCTATTATATAGGTATAGAAACATACCTGCATCTGTAAAACTGATTGATAGGTCCTTGTATGAAACCATCTTATTACCAGTGACTAGGAATGCTGAGGATGGCAGTGATCCTTTGTAGATTTTCTGGATGAATGTTGTCTAAAAGATATTTTCATTTAACAGGGAGAAGTGCAGTTAAATTTTTCTGTGTGAAATTAATTCTAAAAAAGCATGAGTCAAAACTTTACACCATTCAGGAAACCGCAGTTACAAAAAAATAGTAAAGTCCATTCTCACTTCAAAAGGAAAATTAAGAGTAATCCTAAAATGAAGGTGCAATAGGTGCTTGGATTAGATGCCGCATGTGACCTGCTGGTTTTAAAATGTGTAGGCAGTACTGCAGGCCTATATTAATTTGAACACTATTAAATATCATATCCACACAGGCAGAACACTGAGTAAGGCAAACTCACAATGGCAGCTGTTTTTTCTTTCTTTATTTTCTTACTTTTCCTGTAGAGAAGAAAATAACCTTTAACGATTATTTATTTAAATGATAAACCCCTGTTTATCATTTCCTGTTTGTAGGAAGATATGTAGCAACATTACTGCCATGCTATTCTTTCAACTGTGAAGTGAACTTTTGAATAACAACTCTGTGATCTGAATATTTTAGTAAATAAATCTGAAATACAGAATGTAATAGAATTAAAAGGATCTGTTTAAAAATAAGGCTGTAATTACAAGCTACCAGGATTTATTTCATAGAGCATATGGCTTCTCTAATTAAGAGGAAGGCTGTTATTTTTTTTTGTCTTTTAAGCTGCATATAATACTCTAAGTTCTATTCATGTGCTGCCAAACTTGTCAAATGTGCCTGCTTTTGCAGCAAAATTTTTGCTCTTGTTCAACCCCCTCCTATCAAAGGCTGAAGTTAAAAAAAAAAAAAATAGCACACAACATAGAATAATATTGAGCTTTGAAGCTAATGCTGGACTTTCTTTTGAAATTCTTCTATTCTAACTCTTTTAAGTTTATTGTCCTGAAGTCCAGTGCTCCCACCTATTTGAAAGTGTCCACCTGATGTTCATCCTTTATTTAGGGCTTCTGTCTCCTATTTTTTAGGTTGGTAGGATGATGCATTTATTATGTGATTATTGCCATGTCAGCTATTCTGAATATAATTTGAATGACAACATTAAGGATAGTCTTGGCTGTTGCAATAAAGAATAGGTTTAGAAAGCAGCATTTTATCTTCTCTGTTGTCTGGTTGGTAAGAAGAATCCCAAGAGTTTAAGTAGACTAACAATCTAGGAACAATATTTTAAGAGAAAACTAGGCCAGAGTTTACTCCAGAATTTTTCCTTGTTTTGCTAAGTACAAAAGCCCCAAAATTGCCAGCTGTTGATTGTTGTGAATAGTTGGTGGCCACGTTGTCTTTTGTCAGAATGGAAAAGGATTAAAAGAGCATTTTTGTCGCGTGCCTCTGACTTTTTACATAGCAAGATTTTAGTGCTGAACTCAGGCTTGCTGGGTCATAGAGCAGAAAGGACATCCCAAATTACACTAAGCTGGGAAAAGTAATTGGCATAGCCTTGTGCACAGGGCTTTAGGCAAAATGTGTCTCTCCTGGGTGCACCCCTCTGTGTTTCTGCTCCTCAGTGCAGTGTCTGTTGTTGTACCCTGAGCAGCAACCCAGCTCCAGGGCACATCCAGGCTGGCACAGCTACAGGCACGGCCCTGAAAGGAAAAGGCCCCAAAATGCCCCAGATTGGAGATCTGCAGGATGAGATTTGGCATGTGTTTCTTAAAGCTGATCCCCTGACAGCTCAAGCAGCTGCTGATGATCCTGTGAGGCTTTTGGCTGTTTAGTAACTTCGGGAGGATCTCGACTTTGACAGCAGGAGAGTGTTGGGAATTGGGGTTAGATGCTATCCCAAAGTTCCCCTTGCCCTCCCCAGGAAGAAATGAGTTTATCAACTAATGAGTTTTGCTTCATCTGCCTCCGGCCTGCTGCCCTTCCATTAAACAGCAGTTAGTGCACAGCTCATCCTGTTTTCAGTGGGGTTCCTCATGTGAGTGCCACTGCACACAGGGAGAGTGATGGGATCAGCATCTAAATTGTCCACCTCGTGGTTGTTATGACGTTAGTGCTTATTGGCTTGGATACATCCACAACTTCCAGTTATTAAAAACACCTAAACCAAACCAAAACCCCAAGCAAATAAAAATCCCACCCCTCAAAAAAGTAGAAAAGTAATAGGTATTGAGGATTATTGATGTCTTTCTCTTATTATGTTTGACTTTTTTGTAATGTAGGCCTACACACACTACTCTTATATTTATGAATTCACATGCTAGGCAGCTTTGTAATGATTTTTTTTTTTTGGTAACAACAAGTCCAGCCCGTTCTCTTTGTATTTATTTTGTACATTGGCTTATCAATAAATCATTCAAATGATCTTAGTCATCTACTGCAATGTGAAGAAGCTATTCTTTGTTTCTGTCAAATCTGCTTCTGAAGTTATCTGTTCACAGGTACATGAATATTTATACAGATGACATTTTCAAGGCATTTTTGGCCCTAGATTCCTAATGGAGAATAATATTCCTGTTTAAATGAATTTGAATTGTTTTCTTTTAATTTTCTATGAAACATTATCACTGCACATAAACTAATGCTTTGTTCACTGGTTTTGATCCCTAATAATGTAATCATATGCAAAAATTATAGTGAGCTATAAACATTGGTGAATTATAATTAAAAGCAGATTTAATAAGGTGCTCTTAGCTGCTAATTTCCTTCTTGAATTGAAATCTGAAGATTCATCCAGGATGTCTTTAAGGAAAGTCATGTTAGGTATGAATTTTGTGAATATATTCTCTAATGATGTCAGTAAAGAGGAAGGAGGCATTGAGCTATATTCTTAACACTGGTGCTGCCAATGTCTACAGTTGAAGATTCACTCAATTATTGCATTACATGTAGAGAAAAATATCATGGACTTTGCATTCAAGTCCTTGGTCTGACCACATTCCTTTTTATCACCTCAGGTTCTCCCTGGGAAAGAGCTGTAACAAACATTGCACTGGGATCTGTTGAAATGTGTCATACTTGATCAGTTTTCTGTAAAATGTGCAGAGGCCTCTGCAAAGGAATGGCACTTAAGAAGCTATAATATATTCACAAATAAGAGGTTTTTTTCAAGGAAACCTTTAACAAGGTGCTTATGGGATGTTATCTGTTCTCTGCAGTATCCTTAAACTCCATGCTCAGGGTCATCTTCAAAAGCTGAATTTGTGAGTAAGCATGAAACAGATTTGTCAAGCTGCTGTCCACAAAGTACTGAACAACCTGCATGCTGAAAGGTGGAGGAAAAACCAGATGCTTATAGCTTGAACACTTATTACATTTCAGCTATCAATTTATTTAAAAGGGGATTATGTTTTTAAAATAAAATAACATTAAATTAATATGAGACTCAGGAGCTGTCCCATTTGATCATGCTGGACTACTACAGAGACAATATTTTGTACTATATATACTAGATCTATATCTATCTCTATACGTATCTTAGCAAAACACCTACAAATAATCCCGTGGCAGGAATTGATGTGTCCCTTGTGTCACAGGGCCTGTGGTGTGAACTCCTGGAAGGAGCCTTTGTTTCCATAGGCAACAGAGCTGCTGTGGCACCATGGATCAAACACATCTGGATTTACTTTTATGCCTCTGAGGTAAACAGTTGCCTGCTGCACTACATAAATACTGAAAGAAAAACTCTCTTTCAGTAGAAGACCTGACCAGCATGAACTGAGGGTACTGCAGTCTGCTGAGGAGAGCCTGGCACAGGCAGCTCCTGGGAGAGCTCTGCATGTGCTGCCATTTTTGCCTTTTCTGTCATTTAGTGCTCTTTTTTTTGTGTATTTCACAGTTTAAAGACTAATAGAAAAAAAAAATCTTCAATGTGATCGTTTTTCCTCTCCCCTACATCCAGGGAGAGTATGTTTTGGTTGTCTTGTCACAGTGAGGCTGGAGATAAAATTATCAAATATTTCTGCTTTTAACTATTTTAATTGTAGAATTACCTGCACCTTCTGATCTCACCCAGCCCAAACTGTTTGATACAGCTAAATAGAGAGTTTTAGAAGACAATGCAAATCTGGCTGGGTTTTGAATCTATATCCTTCCATTTTAACTAGAGTGAAGGAAACTAAAGCAACATATTATAGAAGAAGGCATGGGAAAAATGACCTTTAAATAAAAAAAATGAGATGTCTAATGATTGTTGTTGTACAAGAAAAGCATGAAGATCAAAGAAAAATGTTAGCTACTGATAAGTTATGTCTGGGTTTGCTGAGTCTGATTATTCATCTGATTAAAATTATGTCATTCCATGCAATCTGTGTGTATTTTATTTTGCACTTCCTATTTGTCTTGCTAATGGTTTTGTTCTCTAAAAAGCAGGTTTCCAGAGGTGCAAGCCACAGAGACCTGGTACACTCTGCTGATTGGGTACAAGTGAACCCTAATCCTGAGTTAAGTACAAAAAGTTTTACAGATGTTGAGGTGAGAATTTTTTTGATTGATTTTAATGTTATCCACTGTCACATTTCTGAAACCACTGCTAACCTGCAAATAATCAAACCCATCGAGTTTCTGTCCCTTTGATATTAGACTGAGTCTCATAAAATACATTTGTTCTGCTGCTAAAAATGCTCTTAGTGCTCACTTATGCATCTTAATGAAAAGTAACTCCTCGACCTGTGGGCAGAAATTTGTGAGTGTTCAAAGCATGGAAACTGCTGCCAGAGGGCTGCCCCACTCTGACAGGATGGATTTGTCCAGTGACCAACTCGTGCCCCTGCAGAGGTGGCACTGTGGCATCTCAGGCCCCCTGTGCTGAGCTCCCTGCTCCCCGAGGAGCCCCAGCCTGTCCCTTCCTGACCTTCCACTGGGCCTCCTTCAGCATTCTGCTTCTGCTGGAGCAGCTTCTCTTCAGAAAGGGAGGGGTGATGGAACATGCCTTTTGGTCCATGACTTTCTCTGTCATAAGAGGTCAAGGACCCCTAAGGGGTCATTTTTATCCCAGCTGCTCTTGTTATAGAAATACTCCTTGAATTCATATAAGTGCTCTGTTTATTTGCCCTGATTAAGGCTACTGAATAAATTAATTGTTGAGAACAAAATTAAAAATGCCACTTTAAGGTAGAAATATGTGATAAATCACAAAGTGAGTATGTGATAATCACAAAGTGATGAGCACAGTCTGCATGGCAATGCTTTTTTTTTTTTTTTTTTGAGTTCTGCGTCCTAGGTCTCTACATCCTTTTTTGGTTAACATGAAAGCTTTTCAAGGTCAGCAGTGCCACACAGGTAATGATGAGCTTGGGGAAGGCTTATGTTAAATGTGTCCTCAGTGTTCAGGTTAATCTTTTCATTTGTGATTTTCTTCCCATAAATGGATACATGGAAAGACATTACCTGTGTCACAAAAGTAATTTTTATGTCTTTAAATATTATGGTGGTCTATTTTTCAAATAAGAGGTTAATTTATGCATTAAAAACTTTGACATTAATTAACAGTCCCCTAACTTCAAGGACTTTATTTAGGAAAATATAAACTCTGGGTACTGCAGAGTTGTATAGATGTAAAAAGTAGAGGGATAAATAAAAATAGGGCAGCTTATCTGCACTTTTACATTTAATCCAAAATTGCATGTTATTTTATCTGACCCAAATAGGTGGAAACAATAAGTTAGTGAGTTGAACAGATTACCAGTGTCTTGAAAGTGGAGCTCAGTTTAGATACTGCTGGGCTGAGCCCTGTGGTCCTTATCTGATCTCGTGAGCTCTGCCTGCTACCTTCACTTTCCATTTGTTTTGCTGAGAGGTTGATTTTCGTTAGCAGGAGTATCATTTGGTGTTATTCTGTGAAGATTTGCAAGGGTCATTGTTTGCCAAAACACTTTCAGCTACCAGGAAATCTTGTTATTCTTTCCTCTGAGACCCTTGAGTCTTAAACAGCAATCCAACTTGTTTCTCAGGATTTCCTTATTATAAGGGTCCAGCTGTTATATATTTCCCTGTGTATAAAACTGAACATAAAAAGATAAAATAGTTTTTTTGGAAAGTACTTTTAGCCCATTTTTTATAGCAATAATATTTTTGCATTTGTTTGTGTATGACTGTCTAAATGTCCTGTCTAATAACTTTCAAACACACTGACCAGTGTCAGCCAAATTTGACAGAAGGGAAACAGTCTCACGGATAATTGAGTTCCCAGTAGCTTTGGAAAAATAGACCCCATAAGCATTTTGACTGAAGGAAAGACAGCAGTGAAAGTTCATGTGTTGTGAGCTTTTTATAAATTCCCATACCAGAAGAAAAGCTCAAATTAGAGCGTAAATCATGAGATACAAATCCGCAGAAAACCAAGCTGCATTTATTTCAGGCTTCATTGTTTCACTTTTGTTTCTAATAGCATCTTATGGGATTTAGAGATCAAAAAAATTTTAATCTTTTGTATTTGTCATTATTTGCACTGTTTATTTAGTTTTCACTGTCCAAACTTATTGAAAAGAGATTTATTTTTCTCCTTTTTCCATTTTGTCAACATAAAATGAAGCATCAATTTATGGGAGGTGCAAATGGTTGTGTTTGCTGTTTAATTACTAATTTCTATCTGTTGTGTGCTTTAACAACATTATTCCATGTTTTATTCTTTTTAATACAACGACTATGTCATAATCTTTCCTTGAAAACCGATTTGAAAAATCTGGAACTAGTGAGCTGTGAGACCCTAGTTGCCTCTGGGTCTTTGACTTACACCTGGAGAAAGAATTCTGAGTTGTTGTTTGTTTGCTACAGGCATCTTGCTTCCCCTAAACATGCCATGGGATTTGTCATCAGTGCTGTTCCTCCCTTCTGGTATTGTAATTAAACTCCCAGATTTGAGCAGGTATTTGAACATGCCAAACAAATCCTTCACCTTTTCTAGTCTTCCCCAACCCAAGGCCACTTTATGCCCACTTTCCTGCAACATCTTTTCTATGCTGAGGAAGGGAGGACCCTGGAGAGAAGAGGTGGGAACCTCTGGTAATGTGCATTTTCTGTGACTGCTCACTTTGCTGTAAAATTACCAGTCTATTTTTTTTTTCTAATATTTCCTTGACATGTTAGATCCTGGTGAGGAGTTAAGGGGGGCTGTGAATTCCTGCTTTCTCCTGTATTTATTCTGGCAGGATGGGCTCTGCAAAAGGGATCACTCTTTCAGTAGTGTCCATACTGACAGTATCATTGTAGGTGGAGACTGTGCTCTCTGAACAGTGCTTATAATTGTGCTAAAAATCAACCAGATAAATTGTCCTGAAAGTTTATTGTGTAATTATATATTCTAAGTAGTTTTTTAAAAAGCATTTTTCACTTGGCACAGCATTTGTTCAAAGTGAGTAAGAACTGAGAGCAAACAAGCAAAGGCTTCATGGTCTTGGGGTACCTTGCATGCCTGTCATCTGAGTGACTGCCATGTCACACATCTGCTTTGTGATATGTCACTGCCTTTCTGTAACATGTCACATCCTAAGCACTGTGCTGAGTGACAGCATGTCACTCACCTCACTGTCATGCACAGTCTTGTAGTACTGAAACCTTCTTAGGAAATGGATAAAAATTTGAAATTTGTTCCAAGTTTGCACAGTGAGAAGGGAAAGAGTAGGGAGAAAACTGATTAACAGGACTATGGGAATAGACTCCCACGTATTGGTTGCTTTCTGTTACCAGTTAATTCTAGTCCAGTAGGCACACATTTTGCACCTGTTTGGTACGATATTCCACCCACTGTCCTTTGGAAAAAAGCTGCCTCTATTGGAGGCACTCAGGAGCTGGGCATTTTATAAGTGTAAGTCAGGGTTCTGACAGATTAGCTCTGACAGATTTAAATGCAGTGATAGAATGCTCACATTTTACACCTTGCTTCTCAGCTGGAAGTAACCACCTGAAGAGCCAAGGCAGCAGAAGGGATGTGTGATGTAGCTCATGGGCCAGGGGCAGTCCAGCTGAAACTGCTTATGATGGTAGCACTCCCAAAGGGGGAACAAGCATCCCATTTTGTAGTATTGGGATGGAGGGAACACTGCAAATCACAACAGGTAAATACCTGAGGGAAATGCAGCTCTTCTGCTGAATGGGCCATTGGATCTGGCGGAGGATGTGCGAAAGACCAAGGTGTTCAGCACCTTTCGGCCTCAGTCTTTCCTGATAAACTCAGCCTTCAGGAATACTGAGCCAGCTGCTGCTTAACCCGATACAAGACTGGGAAGCGTCTTGGATAGACCAGATACTGTCATTGACAGGGACCTGGAGAGGAGCTCACAGAAGTCTCATCAAGTTCAGCAAAGCAGAGCAAAGCACTGCCCCTGGGTAGCAACAATCCTGTGTGGCAGTAGCTGCTGGGGGCAGAGAGCTGAAAAGCAGCTCTGCAGTGGAACACCTTGGTGTGCCAGTGGATAAGAACATTGTCACTAGGTCCAGGGACAGGAACTTTCCCCTCAAATCAGCAGTGGTGAAACATATCTGGTTGTGTGTCTAAATCTGAGCTCCACAGGACAAGAGATATGACAGGAGGAAATGGGCACAACTGAAATACAGGACATTCCAGTTAAATGTAGGGAAAAACATTTACAGCAGAAATGATGAAACAGGAACACATTTTCAACAGAGCTTGTGAAGTCTCTTTCCTTAGGGACAGATATTCAAAACTTCTTGGGACCTGGCTCTGGGCAACTTGCTGTGGCTAGCCCTGCTCTGTCCAAAGGGTTGGACTAGACAATCTCCTCTAGAGAGGTGCCTGGTGCAGCCAGTCTGAAAATCTGCAATTCTAAAGCTCACACGTCAGACTCCCCAGTCTCTAGACCTGAAGACAGTTGTGCTTCAAAATTTGCTTGCTGAGTTGCTTTACTTTTGTTTGATTGTCAAGAGAATACAACGTACAAAATGCACTACTGGGCTAGTGTTTCTGAATGACTTGTACAACCTCGGGGTAATAAGGGTAACAAAAGTAGGCAGGGGTGCAAATCACGAGCTGGCAGTTTTAAAAGGAAAAAAATTCTTTATAGGTATTTCTTGACCATTTTCTTGGAATTCTGTGAGGTAAGTTTCCTTTCTTCTTGTGCCTTTAGACAGATGTACAAGCTGCTTTGAAACCAACCATGCTGGAATTAATAGCTTCTTCAAGCCATTACAGACTTGTTTTTTTGGGGGCATTTCCTCTCTTAGAGACCTCTTTAAGAGATTTAACTTTGAAGCCTTTGTCCCTTTGAATGTTATTGTCTTCAGCAGCAATTTGTAAGTCCCAGCATTCCCTTTCTACTGCAAATATGAATGTAAGTCTCTACATTATTCATTCTTTCTAAAGTGAGAAAGGAGAGTTGTAAACTGCTGAATTACAACCTGCAGTTGCCAAGAGGCAGGAACAACTTAAGAGCAATTTAATTGTAGATGTTTTCCTCCTTTCCTCTTTAACTCTTTCCTCAGGGAAGGATAAACACTACAGGCAGTTGAATAGTAAAGGAGCTGTTCTGGAGACAGAGACAAGCAGGGATAGAGAAGGTCAGAAGGAACTTTGCAGCTAGGAGAACAAAAGACAGCCAGGGTATCAGACCATCTTTAGAAGGGCAGGTATTTGAAATTAGTACATTGAGTTACTCTGTTCAAATTTGCTAATGTGATGGACTTATTAAAAAAAATAAATCTCAGTTTAACATTAGGAAGGAGTCAAAACAGTTGCATGATCGTTAGGGGGTGAGATTCCATCAATGCCCTACACTAGCCCAGCCAGCTCAAGACAGAATTTTGTGAAGGAAGCAGATGTGAGGTAAAGGTAAAATGAAGCTAACAGAGGGTTATTATAAAATCAAAGGGTATGGTCTCAGGCCAATTAATGATGTCATAGTTACACTTTTACTGATATTTATGCTAGTCTGAGAATGTCATCATGAAAAGTAAGTGCTATTCTGGAACAGCCTAAAGAATGTGCTGAATTGGTGCTCCTCCCCTTAGGTGCTTTTTTTTCCCCCTTCCATTATTTGTTTATGAGCATGGGAACCTGTGTGATCCCTCACCATCATTTCCACAGTAATAATTTGGATGTAACCTGCCTCCTAACAGTGAATCTCTACACGATGTCATCTTGAAAACATTGTGTCATCTGGAGAACCTTAGGCAGGTTACATCCACAGTCAACACCAACAC
The DNA here is from genome assembly GCA_013398615.1 of Brachypodius melanocephalos. Lineage (NCBI taxonomy): Eukaryota > Metazoa > Chordata > Aves > Passeriformes > Pycnonotidae > Brachypodius > Brachypodius melanocephalos. Next base: position 3,378,578 of record VZSR01001436.1, read on the forward strand.
TGCAATCCTGAGCTCTGCACATACTGCAAACTGCAGTGCCTGACAGCAGGACGAGCTGTTCCTGCCGACTGAAAATATTCTTCTTTTTGTTTAGCATGAGGAGTGGTTGAAAGGGACTCAGAGAAACAGTTATTTTACTGTCTTCCATAAGCTTCATGTTAAAAGCAGTACAAAACTGCAACATTCTTACCTGGGTATCCACTGCTGGAGAGGGACAAGCCTTGAAGCCAAGAGCTTTGGTAAAAGGCATGAATAATATTAATGCTATTACCATGGTTGAGATAGAAGTGGGCATATTCTTCTGTTGTTGGCTTTGTGAGAATGCCTTATTTTCTACTACCAGCATGAACACTGTGTACTGCCAGCTAAGGGTGACCCTTTTTTTGTGCACGAGTTACACGCTGTATCTGTGAAGTGCACAGGCATTTTTGCATGACATTGCATACTGTATTTTTGCAATTCCTGAATGTAGCTGAAAGAGGATATTTACAAAGAAGATGTATTGTAGGCATCTGCAAAAAGATTTTTCTTATGTTCTCTGCCTGAAGTGGAAGATCTATAAACCTGCCAGCACATTAATTCACTATATGAGGTGTCTGCCATTTTTAGATAATCTGTTTATACCTCTGGTCCTCAGAGTCTGGTTAAAAAAAATCAAAATATGCATAAAAGTACTTTGAAAAATCTTTTCATTCTTTTTGCTTCCTTCTTCTCTAATTTAATTGGATTCTCATATACAATTCTGTGAATTAAAGAAAATAAGAAGACAAAAATGTTTGCTCTTTTTTTTAAAAAAAAATCTCTCTCATTTTGATGACAAGTCAAATATGGGGTCATTTGTTTTGTCTGAACTACAAGGCAGTGTTAGCCTTGAGCTTGTTTCCTCTAGAGAAGAGAAATCATGTAACAGCACTAAATGGTGTTAGTCTGGACAAATAAATAAACCTGGCTCACTCCTTGAAGGTAGGTAAGGACGAATATATAACGATGGCAGACAGGGGAGACTTTTCTATGAGTGGCTGAAATTTACTTGTGGAGTCACACACTGCTGATGCCATTTTAGCTGCCTTCTCCTTTCCTCATGAAGAAAATCCTCAGAAAGGCTGGATGTCTGTAGCCATTTGAGCAAAAGCTGGAATTGTCAATACACTCTACTATGACCAACTCTGCAGTGCTCAGTGATGAGTCCTTGTGGCCCTTGCAAGTTGAACAACTTTTCTGAGGAGACTTGTGTTTAACCTCCGGGGATTTTCCACCACATTTATCCCCTCTTTGTGTGTTCCCAGCCCTTCCCAGCCCATTGTTCTGTGGTTCCATGTGTAGTTGCCTCAATATGGATGACATACAAACCTCTGGGAATTTAGTCTGTACTAAATCAAGGCCATGTAAGACTTAGAAACAAAACCTGCTGTTGTTAGCCACTTTAAATAATAAAACCCTGTGGTGTTCCGTGGCCATTTACTGAACACAGTCTCCAATCATAAAGATTTTTATAACTTCTAATGTATTACTAAAGAAACATATCATATTGCCTTAACAGACTATTCAGGGAGAAGAAATATTTTTCTTTGGAATTCACATTTCCATTCTGCAGTAACCAAAATTTACTTTAGTTTCTTTGTACTCCTATGACTTTAAATTTTCTCTGCAGTGCCTGGAGTATTCTGGTTTTTTAGGCTGGCTCCTCACTCCTTCTGACATGCCATTCTTGACAATTTTGGGGTAAAAAGTGCCTTATGTGTGTAAGTTTTTTCTTCCAAGTCTTTGTGTATGATTTAGGTTCCCCTTCACTCACTGATTAAAGTCAGCAGTTTTCTTAGTGTGTGTGCAGGGACCCTGTGTGAGCATATCACCCCCTACAAGACTGGGACATGCTACAGCAACAAGTATGTTGTTGGGGATAAACAAATTGCCTCCAAAATCAACATCTTGAGTTTCCAAAAATTGCATATTTAGGTGATTGAACATTTCTTGACCATGTGGACTGTCTTTTACTGGCTGTATTTTAAAACAAGCACAATCTTAATCTAAAACAACACTACATAACAGTTCTGTTCATAACATTCATATCAGAATTTTCTGATCCCTTTGTATATGCATCACTTTCATTCTGGAATATAAATAAATGCACTCTGAAGGAAAAGCACTTCCTATTGATGGCTAAGACTATATGCCATTGCTTGGGAAAGAGTATTATTGCCTAATTTTTTTCCCCAAATGGTATTATACTTCACCTCACTTTCCCTTGTACTTGGTTTATTTATCTTTAGAGCAGTCCTCCCTATCCTGAGGGATTTGAGTAGCCTAACTTGCCTTTCTTTTCATTTCTTTTAATGTCCCTATTTCATGTCTGCACAAGGAAGAATAAAGCTCTCAAAAACTTTTGCTAGATTAACAGCGTTTAAAATATTTAAGTAATATTTCAAACCCAAGTGTTACCAGCAAGGACTGAGAGAGAAGGGAGAGGAGGGGTGGATGTGTCTCCCCTCTTCATTTGGGGAGAAATTTACTTACAAGCGTTTGAGAAAAATGCTAAGTTGAAGACAAAAATCATTATGAAGAGGAAAGATGCTTGATAATAACCTACAGTTTTATGGAATACTGATGAAGAAATACATGTATGAGACAAATAATTTCTGGCTCACAATGTGACAGAATACAGCTTGAAGTCCTTTTAGCAATATACTGTCACTAAGGGCAGGACAGTGACCTTTACTCATTACATGTACACCTGGTTTGAATTGGGGTTGTTTGGGTTCATGAACAAAGGAAAAAGAAAAGCCACGGTTTTCTTTGAGATTTTGGGACTGGATAAGGCTCTGATTCTATCCACAGTTATTTTTACAGTAATCCCTGAAATTAGTGGTGCAGGATTGATAATAAGCTAGTAAGCTTGTGCTCAATTACAAGTACTTCAATATTAAAATTTCTAAAAGATAACAAGCATTCCACAATGCATGTTTTATATATTTTTTTTTTTCATCTGGCCACTCTCAGGCTATTAAAACTCACTTTGAAATTCTTGAGTAAACACAATTTTTCAGCTTGTTCTTATAGTCTCTGTTTTTTGATAATATTGTTCTGTGATCTTTCTTTTCAGCTAGACACACCAGGCAGATCTTTGTGATGAATTTGTAGCACATATAATACCAAAATCAAGAAAATGCAAGCAGCAAAATACACTCCTTTGACTTAGCCTATGAAAATATTAGAATTAATTGCTCACAAGCAGTCTTTTCAAAAGCATCTTCAGTGATGTTGAATTGCGAAGCTAAAATTCTGATTAAGGTTACTAAAGTAATTCAGAAGGAGGGCTTTTGTGTAATGGCTGCATCTTAAACCTGCAGGGAACTAAATATGGGGAGCTATTCACCTATCAGACATTTTAAGATAAGTATGTGTGTAAATGTAAAGGACACAGACTCCTAAAAGAAATGTAGAACATTTCTTTTGATTTATTTCTTATAACAACCAGAACCTGATCTTACAATGAAGAAATATTTCAGGAAATAGTTCTCCTCCCTTAACTTCTGTTTTTCTAGGTAAAACATTGTTATTTGTGGTGTTTATATAATTATATTCCAGTGTAATTCAAGTATGTAATGACATTTCTTAAATGAAAGCATTTAAATAACTCAGGAAATTGTTTTACTGTTCTGTTTCCTGACTTAAAACCCATTTTGTCATGTTCATTTTATTGTTCAATCTGTCTGACCTTATCTAGGTATATTCTTTCCTATACAGAATAAAATGAAAGATTTACTAGTTGGTCATCTCATATATGTTTATATACAAATATGAATGTTATATTAAAACCACTTAACAATATCTATATCATCTGTATCTATCTATATCATCTATACCTCTCCATACAACTATTATTTTCACCCCTTACTCAATTTTAGTTTGTATAAAACCCAGAAATCTTACTGACGTAACACCAGAATGTGAGTGAGACTATAAGAGTCATCTTAAATGACAGAATATCAAATAATAAATCTATTGGTTATCAAGCAAAAATTTTTTAAAAAGAAATCACTTTCATTTTTCATGTAGTAACAATCAATTGTAAGAAATACAGAGTTTTTCTTTGTATTTGGCAATACAGTAAAACCATTTTCTCACATGTACAGCCCAAAGGGATGTTTTGTTTGGTTCAATGAAATAGAATAGTTTGGTACAGAGTTAGTATTTTTCAGCAAAGAAGGGGAAAATTTACCAGGCTTGCAAGAGAACTGAGTCTTCTTTTACCCTAAAGACCCTTCTATGAGGCAAGTGATAGGTTAACCTGTCTCATTTTTATCCAGAGCTTTTTTAATTTAGTGGATCAGATTAAAGAGCAAGCTGAATACCACAGGTGTAGCTTGGGTTTTTAATCTGCTTGACTCAAGTTAATCTAGTTCCTGAATGGGGCTACTAATAATACAGTTCCCAAAGTAAAATAGGAAACCTAAGTACTGCAATGCTTTTATTCAGCTTTGAATAAATCAGAGGAGCATAAAATATACGGAAACAGATTAAATTTGATTCCTGCAGGAATCAGTTTTAGAAGCTGTAGTAGAGATGGAGGGAAACTCAGCAGGGCAGGCAGGCTGTGCTGGGGTGCCAGAGAAACCTGGGGCTGCTGCAGGGCCCTGGGCACTTGGCCTGAATAAACAGCTTAGCCACAGCCATGCTCCTGCTTCTCATGCACAGAATAGACACCAGTGAGATTATGGTACTTATTTCTGTGTTATCCTGCACTGGAAAAGATGTCTCCATGCTCCAGGACAAAAATGGTAGGAGAGGCAGAAGAATACCCTGAAATAATTGCTGGTGTGTAAGTAGTGTCTAATTTGGCACTACGGCATAAATTCTTGGGTGGTTTTTTTTAAAGCACTTTAAATTTTATATATTCCAAGCCAAATCCTTTAGCCCTTGGGTGAGCAGAACTCATGCTGTTCATGCTGAGAGGTCTGCTCAGTTAAAGAGCACCAGAGCTTCATCCTGTGTTACACTGATAGCTTTGATATTTCTGCAAGTTTTGAGATTATTTTTGTGAGCTGAGGAGTCACAACCCCCTGTCTGTGTCACTGGCATGGTTCTGTAAAGGCAGCAGAGTGAACCCTGCCCCACAGGAGGGCCTGCAAGGGGCACAGGACCCCACTGCACCCACCCATGGACTGGGATCAGCAACACCTCGGTGGGGACTGGAGTGAGAGCAGGAAAGTGATGGGAGAAAAAAAAAAAAAGGTTGTGTTTGGTACCAACAACTGCAGGAGGTGATCCAGAGGAGCAATGGATTTAGTAAGAGCCTTTTCTTGCCAAAAAGGAACACTAGAATGTTTAGTTTCTCCTCAGCCCCAGTTTGGTGTGAGAAGCAGCAGGGCTACCACCATTGCCTGGAAAGAGCTCTGTGCATCCCTGGATTTGTGGGAAGGAGAGCGGGTGCAGGCACTGCACTGTGACTGTGGTGGAAGAGTGGGTGCAGCAGCCCTGCCCACAGAGGTTCCACCTGAAGAACTTCTACCTAAGGGTGTGAATGCTGATTCTGTGAGTGCTTATGAGTTCTTCCTACATCTTCAACTTCAGAAAAAAATGTGATCTTAATCTGTTTTTCTTCATTGGAACAGGGTGTACTTCCTAGATGCTGGCTCTACATTTGGCAAAATAAATCCACTGGATATGACTGTAACTTCATTTTATATATCATCATTATACTATTTAGGGAGACTGAGCAACTTGAATTTTTAGTATTTAGCTCAGCATTCAATATATACTTGCATGCTTTAGTCAATATTCATTCATATGTATCTAAATATACAGTCTGTTTTTTTTAGTCTTCAAGTTAAGAAACTAAAATGTTCTTTTAACCATGTTATTTACAGAGCTTTTTGAGAATATTTCATGATCTGAACAACTGCTACAACTTGTTGTAGCAGTGAAGAGCTAAGGCACTAACAGAAACTCAAGTGTTTCTATAATTTATTGAAGAAGATAACCATAAGTATTTGAGAATCAATGTAAATACACATCTTTAAATAAAAATACATATGAAAGTATCTCATGGAGTCCTAGCTTCCCTGGGTACTTGCTTTGTGGTGAACAGTAATTAGTTACAGTTAAAAAGGTAGTGTATATGTTAATCTCTTAGTGTGCTGTGGTTAAACCATCCTGCTTATTTGGTGGTTAGATAATATTCATCAAAGAAAGAAAGCATTCTTGTCCTCTGCTTAGCAGTTTATGAGTGCAAAATGTGGAGTAGTTTTTAGTTTTCCATAACTTAATCCTCTTCTTAATATTTAAGAAATATAAATTCCACCACTACTATGTACTAGGCAGGTGTTTGTTACAACAGTCTTTGGAAATAATTTCCTATAGATGTATTCCCACAGGCTGCAAGAAAGGAAGAAGTTAAGGTGAAGAGATTTCAGATCATATTTCATATAGAAGGAACTGCATACCCCCACCAGTGGAATGATGTTACCCTGTCAAGGCTAACCCAGCCCTCCTTAGCTGGTACAGAAGATGTTTGAAGATTTTCATTTTTTTGTGAACTCTGTTCCTCTGAGGAATTCAAGCTTAAAAAGTGTAGAAAATATTGAAAAGTCTTGCATTTTTAAATTCAGATACTATCTATCTAAGAAATACCACATATGATGGTCTGCAGGGCTTCTCTCAGTAACTGGGGCCAGGAGGGCTCAGATGGCTCCCCTGTGTGATCGCTTATGATGTATTATATTTGTGTTAATGGTCCCTAACTTAAATCTTGTCAAAAAAGCCATAGAAATCCCACTTAAGTATCTCCGTAGGTGCTTCTTAGAGAATAAAATCTGTTCAAGAAATAATAGATACTACTAGAGTTACTCATGCTTGAAAAATATTGCATCCTGATTGTTAGAAAGCCCTAAGGGTAAAAATGGTGACTCCATCCTGGGAGGGAATATAGGATGTCTTTTCTTCTCATTGGAAGGGAAGTTGTGCAGGGTTCAAAATGTTCTGGTTAGTGATGGAGTCAATGAGAAACTCATCAGTTTCTGCTAAGTGTTCTCTGCTTCTCTTGCAGGACAGACAATACCTGACTGTCTGACAGTAGCAGATGTGATACAAACTTCAGTGTGCAAGGAAGCAGAGTTCAAATTCCTTTTGTGTCCATAAGTACAGAGCTGTGAAAGTCTTTGTGAACAGAGCTTGGGCCTAATGCATGAGGACCCTTGAGGCAAGAGATGTGAAAGAAATGGGGAGGCATTTAACACATACACCTGGGAAAAATTGTTTTCACTCCTCCAATCTAAGAATGGTTTCAAGTCTTTAGTAAATGTAATCCATGAGCAAAAGCCACACAGTTTGGAACGAACAGGTGAGACATGCAGCTGTCAGTATGGTAACTTTGCTTTGTTAATGACAAATTCCACCTGGCTGCAGTTGCTTAACTACTTTACAAAACTTTTCAACTTACTCAAAGCGCCTGTTAGCTCACCCAGCTGTGCAGGAGCTGTCCTTACCAACTTTCAAACTCTATTCAAAATCCATCAGTGCTTTAGAGGATCATCCTTCCAAGATAAGGGATCTCTACAAAAGCTATTGTCCTGACCAAAGGGGCTTATGGGCAGTTAGACACTACCTACAATGTGTTTCCTTTTTGCTCTGAATATCTTGGATGGAATATGTAAAATGAAATTAATGCAGTAAGGGCTTCTCAAGTGAGACAATGTGCAGTGGTAGAACTGAGTCAGGGATTGATGGTCAGCCTAAACTGGATTCACCTGAGTCTGGTTTCTCATTTACTTTATATTCCATCCCACCACCCATTTTTTTCTTTTATCCTCCATCCATTTAGTATCTTACTAAACTGTCGTTCTTGACAGCTTTAAGAGCTGATTGTTGCAGGCATGTGCTAAAGTCTTTGTAAAAAGTTTTTCAATACTGGATATTTCCTTTGGTCAGAGAAATATAAAGCTTCAGGAAGCTCTGAGGTAAGGTTTTATTTCTGCTTTCTGTTGATCCACCTGGAACTGTCTTGTATGTGTTCTGTGGCTCTCTCTAGCAAAATAAAAAATTCTGGCTGCATTCTTCTTCTGAATCTTGTATCTTATGCCCTATAGCAGAGTTAAATACTTATTAACAACATCCTATGACAAGAAAAATTTTAAATGTACAGAAAAGTTTTGGTACTACTCTGTACTAGGTAGAAAAGTGATATTTGAAGCTGTGCATCTCTGTATCTCATGAAAGATGATTCTGGTCATTTTGGATAGTGGAACTATCTACACATGTGGGCAAGTTCTGTTTCTTAGTCTGGAATCTCTAATGTCAGCTATTTTCCCTGGAGACCATGAACAAATATAAGTTTAGTTCTCTGGGGCACAAGTTTTGGTCATTAGAGTCCTTGCACCAAATTCCCTGATTCCTAATTTGGTATTTTTGTGCTATTTAAATAAAATAAAATTAAACAGTCTTAATAATCTTCTTTTCCATATCTCTTATCCAGAGATGTACATTACTTTTAATGCAGATGCCCCAAATGACTTTATTCACGTGTATGAATAAAGCAGAAATTTTTAATTCTAATAGAAAAATGTACCTTATGTAGGTAGAATTTTAATTTTTAGGAAGATTTTTCACAAATTTTTTTTTTTGGTTAAGGTTTTTTGTTTTTAATTTAAAGACATAATGTTTACTGAAGAGATGATTTTTGTGGGGTGAAAAAAGCTCTTTATATATCTATATCCATATCTCTCAGTACTGAGTCAAGGAAAGAATTTATGGAAAGGCCTTGGTAAGTAATGTTTCTCTAATAACACCAGTGCTTTTGTTGGAAGATACTGGAAGGGAGAAACCTCAAGATTTTGAACTACCAAAATAGCCATGCATGTAGGTGTACCATTATCTGACAAACAGAAAATGTAATTTTGGCATTAGAACTGCTTTTTCTGTATAATTTTCAACCTCTAAATTGGGCTGGCCTATAGTTAGTACTTGGAATTTGAGATCCTTGAAGCATGGGCAATGTCTTGCATTTGATTGTTTGATTTGTTTGCGGTGACTGGATTTTACTTTATCTGGGCTAGTCCCAGATCTCAAACGAAAAGCTACTAAATCTAGTGCTAAAAGTAGCTCTGGATATGGCTGTTGTACAAATTTGACTTAAAAGGTTTCTTTTATTCTAGAGTGGGACTATTGCACAATCAGCTGGAATACTGATTCTTTGGCTACCTCTGTAACCTACACACCTGATTTCTCTGCCATTTTCAGATTGTGATGTGGGGATTGTTAGTGCTTAAATTATAAAAAAACCCAAACCTGTAATCACTGTCTCTTTCTAAAAGAACAAGATTATTTACTTTCCCTTTACTTGCCTTCATTTTGTGAGACTCTATTCTGCACAGATGAATCCTATTTTCAGAATAGTGATCTTCCTGCAAGAAAATCTAATACAAGAGAGCAACATCAAACTGACAGGAAGATTGAATGGGTAATATATGCCCTCTTCTTTTTAATGTGGGGTGTCTTTATGATACCGTGGCCTGTGGTCTACAACTTTGACCCACATCTTTCTTTTTGGTTAACCTCCATCAACTATTTAATATAGCTTCACATGTGTGTCGTGTGAATCTGTAATTAATGCCATTCTATTCCCCATGTTAAAATGTTCACTGAAAATGATATAGAAGGAAGGGCACTTAGATCTACAGAGAATTAATTAGCATGTAATTTTCAGCATATCATCTAGTGTTAATTAGCAGTTAAACCATCTTCTAGTGCATGACCTGCTGATTTAAATACAGCATTCTGTTGCAGTGACCCTGGGGGATAATGTCTTGAAAGGGTATTCTCTTGAAAATGGAACTCCCTGTTTGTCTCTTTATTTCTTTGTGCCTTAACATCAGATCTTTGTCAGCCCTTTCTGCCACACAAAAGACCCTTTACTTAAGTGATCAGCAAGCAGCAATTTTGATATTAATCAGAAAAGATAATGATAGAGTTAAGCATGCCAGATCATGCTTAAATGTGCTGCCTGATAGAGGTGTGATAACTTCATTGTTAAAGGAGGGTCACATCCTCTCTGATGGATCTCTAACTGCAATAACTTCAGCTTTGCTATCTTTTCTTTAAACACATAAAATGTTACCATGAGGAACTGTAATACTGGCTAGCTTAGCCGCTCAGGAACTCTCCCTCTTTACATAGTTGTAGTGTATCAGCTTATATTTCTTGTGAAAAAAACCCAAACCAAGTGCTATAATATATTTTAACTACCTAGCTTAATCTGCTTATGTTTTGCTATTCCTCTTTTCTTAAGTTGTGAGTGATCCTTTAAATTTTCTATTTCATCAGTGTAAAAATATCTAAAGCTCTATTTTATTGAGCACTTCCATCACCCTGAATACCTCTATTATACTGCTTTTGAGGTCTTATTTTTCTATGCAATCCAATTCCCTTGACCTCAGAAGAGTATTTATTCCTGGTATCCATGCTTTATATTATAAAGGCTTTACCCTGGTGTGTCATCAAAGCTGTTGTGGTGAAGTGGTGAGTTTTAGTACTGTGAAATTGAACTCTTTCATGGTGATAGAGAACAACTGACCCTAGTTCTTCAACTACTTGATGATGGATTAGGAGATGAAACTAAGTGAGAAGTTTCTTGTGCTGCTTGTGGGTTTTTTGATGTGTGTGTGTTTTTTTTATTTTTGTTTTGTTTTGCTTGGATTCTTTTTTCTTAATATTTCCAAGGTGAAGTGTTACATTGCAGGATGCTATTGGATTAAAAACAAAATACCCTCTTGAACAGAAGAGATGACTTACTCAGAAAATGTCCAAGGTTTGAGTTTCTGGATTGAGAAGTATCTTAACAACCTAAAAAAAAATCCCTTTAGTTGTCACTAGAATTGTGCAGCTTCTCTTGTTGGAAGTTATCAGATGGGCAATACTTGACAGATTCCCAGTACATGTTTTAAGAGGCACATGTCTCAGATGGCTGCAGTGAAATTTCTGCCTAAATCAAAGATGGATTGTAAATCTCTTCATTGCCATCATGAAGTACTTTTTGGGGCCAGTTAGAAAAGACTATAGTTTTCAATTAAATAGTAAGTAACTTAGTGAACTCTTCAGATCAAAAATTCATTCTTCTTTGCAAATTCTTGCATTGTCTGAGAGCCGATCTCAACTTCATCATTGTTCAGTTCTCCTAAAAGACTCTGTCACTATGGATTCATCAAGAATTTAGTGCTAATAGCTAAATATTGCTTTATTTACTCTCCACGGGAAGGATCAAAATGGCATTTGATAGCATTAATTTTTGAATAAAGCTATATTAAACCTGTACACCTACTTGTGTGTTATGAAATCACTGCCTACTCAACCAGACCAGTGTAAGCTATCAGTGGGAACTTTAAGAACTGATATTTATTTCCCTAACCTGTCACATGTTTAAACACTTTCCCTCTAGCCATCCTAAAGCAGCACTGGCTAATGCTGCCAGTCTGCTGACTACCGAAACTAAGCTCAGAGTGTGGAAACCATTTCCAAAGTGTTGTGTGGCTTGCTCCCTAAACTGCTTCGTGTGATGTGTTTCTGGCCTGGCTGCTGGACTCCCTTCAGCTGATATTGGTTGGGCCAGGAAGAGCCATCAGAAGGGGATTATCCCTGCTCTACTGTGCTGTGGGGCTGGGGGACATGTTTAAGGTGATTTGGTGGGAGAGTAATGTTGTGGTTCTTTGGTCATTTACTTTTCCTCTGGAAGAATTTGGGATATTACTGTTTTCAGGCATGGTAAAGGAATGGAATAGTTTCCTTTTGAACATTGAACATTTCAGTTTCTGCATTTGTAAGGGTTTTGTTTATTTTTTTTCTGCTTACTGTAAAGGAAATCTTGGTCTTACCAATTAAAAAAATAAATACACAACCTTTAAAACCATTTTGTGTGTATTTAAAATACTTGAAAATTATTGTGTGTTCAAGACAGTGAGGGGCAATGTCTGAGACTGAGAGAGACCATTCTTACTGTGGTCAGCCTCTTTTTCAAAACCAGAGGTAGGGAGTACCTATTTGCATATCAGTAAATGAAAATATTAAATGATGAAGCCCAGCTATATTTTATATAAAATGAAGTAATACCAGTGTTAGAAATGTTCCGGTATGTTCAAATAACCTGTGCTACTTCTTCCTCAGCACAGAATTAGTTCTCATTGCCAGACCCTAATGGATTTGTTGAAACCTATTCTGATTATGACATCCATCCAAAAAAGTTTGGGCTGAAGCTTACTAAAGCTGTTCCTTCATTGTGGTTCCCACTTTTTTTCCTTTGCAAAAATTTCTGTAACTACTTCTCTCATACAAAATAGCCAGTTGCTCTTTCCCTGGCGTTAAGAGCCTATTACAAACCCTCTGATTGCAAAATCTTGAGTTCCCACTGTCAGCAGTGTTTCAATTCCCAGTTTCTAGGTCACATTAAAATACTATGGTACTAGCTTTTATTCATCTTTCCCTGTTTAAATGTCTCATTTTATGGGCTCCTGGCATAGCAATCACACTGAAAAGTGTTACTGCTTGTATGAGTAAGTGGCACAAACAGACTTTGCAGGAACCTGTAAGTTGTAATTTGCTGAATGATGAAAAGGGATGAATAGGGTAAGGTGGGTCCAATATGCTCTGTTTCTTACCAAAGGCTGAAGTGTTGAGAGGATGAAAAGGAGATTGTTGCAAAGAAATTTTCTTTGTTGACTGCCTAATGATGCATAAATGTTTTGTTCACTAAAATTGAAGATTGTGGTTTTTAACACTCTGGTGTTCCTTGTGTCAGCAGTGGCCATGATGAATCCTCTTGGCCTAAATAGAAATTAATTATTTGAATGAACTGCTGTCATAATTCTACTTCTTGCAACGTTTCTGGTTAGTTATAGATGCCTATAACCAAACTAGAGCTTTCAGAAAGAATTGGAATTTGAACATTGCATGCAAGCTTACCAAGAATCAAAAGTTTCCAGAGAATTGTCATGTAACAGTCCTGTGAAGATGCAGCTCAGAAGCTTTGACCATTTTCTAGTCTAATAAAAATCCCAATGTAAGATTAGTTATTTATTGCTGCAAATTTTTGATTATTGCTATACTTATGGGACTATAAAAGTAATTAGTGATACTATATATACAACGATGAGACAAATTCTGGAGAACATATGAAAATTGAAATATTTTTAATTGTTGTATAGGAAAACCTGTAATTATTAGCCTAACTGGACAATAAAATCTGGGCCTTTAAAAAGAATGTTTGCATACTTTTTGGCTTCAGTAGGAAAAAACTCCACTCCCTGTGTCAGAAGGTGCTATTTCAAATGTTTAGGTCATGTGAAAGCATGCAAGAATGGAGCTGCACCTCTTGGAACTCACTTCAAGAGCAAACAGCAGTAGCTGGGGCAAGCTGTGCCCAAGAGATTGCAGGGTAGGATTGGGACAAGCCCTGCCAGGAACTTGTGATTGGGATGATCCTGATGAGTCAAATACTTCTGTTGAAAGCCAGGCAAGCCCTGCCATAACCAGCTTGCTTACAAAGCCAGGGCTGGTACTGTTGTTCTGGAGAGCATGGATGTGGCTTCCCAAATGGTTGATGTGTTCCCACTCTCTTCTGTACCAGAGAACCTTAGCTCAGCAGCTGATTGACAAATGTACCACTCCTAATCTTGATTTGAAGTCTGCACCTTTTAGATTTGTTTGTGATATTTCTGGTTTAAGTTGGGATTGGTGTGAGAAGCTGCATCTACAATGAAGAACACATTTCTATTTCTGGTCTGTTTCACACAGACAGCCTGAAAGGCTTCCGCTCTGATGGAAACAGGTCACATTTCCTCCCAAAGCAATTGAAATGACAGCTACAAATTCTGGAAAAAGTTTATAACAAGTCTGCTGACAGACACTCTAATAAAAGGAGTATTGGAGACCAGCAATAGAATGTTCATAATGGCTCTCATAGTACAAATCTTGTACAAATATTTTAATTAATAAATAGTCCAATTGCAATTCAAAGTAAGATACCAAAATAGGGGAGGAGGGAAAGTAATGTCTTTCTTGGCTGCTCATAAAATTCACACCTGATCCTATGACATTAATATATTCCAGGAATGGCATATATTCTACTATATGACAACAATCTTGTTTTTTCCTTAACTGCTCTTAACACCTGCAGATTATTCTTTGAATCTCAATTTACTGTGAGCAGATTTTGGATGTCTGGAGTGTCTGGGGCTGGTGTTGGGATTATGCAAGAGAAATTAGCTTGGAGCAAGTTAGATGATGGCCCACATTGCAGGCAATGTCAGTATTAAGGAACCAGTGAAAAAATGGTGTGTTTTGCTCTCTGAAAAATCCCTGGCCGAGGACTGAAACTGCCAACTTGCTTATGATGCCCTCCAAAAACCAAAACACCAGACTAAAAGTGTTTGAAGTGATCTCCACGTAGTTAAGAAGATTTCTGAATTAAAATCCTTTAAAGAAGAGTGATGTACTCAGCTGTTTCAGTGTGAGCAGAAGCATTAGTTGCAATTTAGGTTCTGAGGGAGAAAATTATCTACTTTCTGTTCTCTCTTAAGGTGCCTTGGATGCTTAATCACTTGGTGTTGGGACCAGTGCAGTGTTCAATTAGTGCACTCAGTGCCTGTTATTAATCTGTTTTTCTCAGAGTAGTAACACCATCACTCCACTTTGATACAAGTGTACTTGGAGTAAATGCACACTGAAGGCAATCAAAACCACATCTCAGCTTTTAGGGGCAAAGTTTGGCATTCACAGTTTAACTGGTGACACAACAATGACCGAAGGTAGTAAAGTGGGAAAAGTTCTTATTCCAAAAGACCTTAGGTGGGGTTAGTGGCACATAAATAATACCATGGAGAATTCATTCTTTTTAGCAAGTCCCAGTCTATCCTGAGGCTGATAATCTGATAGGTTTAATCCCTGGGGGTCTAAAATGAGGCTGGCCAGCTGTGGTTTGTGGATCACCAGTAGTCCATGGTGGTCCATCTGTTATGAAGGGATTAGGTAAGAATCCATTTATCTTCAGGCACCTATGCTTTCCTAGTTGTTTTAAGGACTTACAGAACCTTCAGAAATAATTCTTTTTTCTCTTGCCAGGGAAATAAAGATATCAAGCACTTGCCTGTCCTGTGCTGCAATGTCTTTCTTTTCTGCTACCCTTTTGCAGGAAATTTGACATTTTACTCTTCTGAAATGGAAAGAAGGGAAGCGAGGCTGCAAAGGCCAACCTTGAATCTCAAAATGACCAGGGAAGTTTGAAGTTGCTTCTAACAGAGAGGAAGATATGGGAGTCGCAATTCTCAGCAGTCAGGAAAAAGTAAATATTACAATTTCATAGACATAACCAAGCACAGTGGAATTCATTATATCTTTTCTCCTTAGAACTGTCCTACTTTGATGCTGCAGTAGGATGGTCACACGAGGGAACACGTTGGCTTGTGGGTGAGTTTGAGAGCACTGCTGGCCAGGAAAGGAGATCTGCTCTAAGAAGTGGCCTGAATATGAAGTAGTCTAAGATCTTCTTTTAAATACCATAATCTCCCCAGGGCATTAACACTGACTAGCAAAGAAGTCACTAAGTTATTACAGTTTCCAGTTGTGTTGTTTAAGCATGTAACCTGATTCTCCTTACTCAACATTGAAATTTGTCCTTAACTTTGCTGATTGGGACTCAGATATTTCTCCCATGACTTCTAATAATGCTTTCTGTAGTCTTCAGAGGTCTTAAATGAAAAAATAATTCATTTCATACAGATTTTTTCCTAAGCTCTTGCAGTTCTAATAAGAGGGTATTGCAAAATATCTATGTTAAAATTTAAATAGCAGGAAAGAAAAAACCAGGCAGGAGGCAGTAAGAAAAAAAAGAACAATGAAGGATAAAAAAAGGAGACAATGGTCTATAAGCTCTTTGTGGTAAGGAAGAATTCCTTGTGCAGAACAGCACACCAGTGGGCCTAATTAATGCCTGTTACTTGCCACTTAAGTCTTGTTCTGAAACTGCTGGTAAGAAGAAACTAGAAAATGAGAGGAAGAAAGAAATTCTGGAAGGGAAATGCAGAAAACAGAGCTCAAATACCTCCCTTGAGATTCCTGCATTAGACTGTAGGAACTTGTTGGAAATAGAGACTCCTACAGCTGCATGATGACAGTGGCTGTAAATTGGGGGTACAACAATGTTGGGGTAGGGAAGGGGAGAATATCTTTACCTTTTCTTGTGAGATTTGTCCCATGGTAGTCTCATCATGGGTTTATTATAGGGTGATTTAATTCACCAGCTGTGGGAGCTGGTAATAGGTTTCTAGAGGACATGTCAATGTCTGAGTGTTGCTGAGGCCAAGAAGGAAAATAGAATGGAACCTGGTTTCTCTGGCTTGTGAAAGCAGAGAATCAAAATAGAATAGGAAGTACCTGAAACAGAGCAGCTGTTCAGCTAAGCATTGTTTTAATGCAAAACTATCCCATTTTTTGGGAATCTTGTTTTCTAAATGTGTTCTAAAAGATTATTCCAATCTTAGCAATGTTCATAATAATGCAAGTAACTTCTAGGCGTTTTATAGACAGATTTATTTTTACATGGTTGTTTATATGCCATCTGAATTATTGCCTTGATACTATCTAGTATCACATTATCAAGTGTGAAAGAACAGTCTGATCTGTCTGAAAAATGGAGCTGATGTGTAGACTGTGTACATCAAGGGCATTTATCTAGTGAGTGTCATGTCATATGCACACAGAGAACAAATTTCAGTAATGAGCTTTTTTTCTTGTGATAATATCTAAACACATCTTTTAATATCATGAGTGATCCCTGTACAAACTTACAGTTTGGTGCTGGGGGAGATATGTGGCACCCAGAGCGAATTCTGATGCTTCAGTGCTTGTATATCATTGCACACACAGACACCTTGGAGAAGTAGCTGCTGCTTTGGGAACTGCAGCAGGGATGAGGAGCATGGCCCTGCTGCCTTGGGGTCTGCTCAGATTTCACATGCTGGACTGGAACATACCTTTAACTTAAGGGTAATCCATGGTTTACACATGTTAAGATATTTATGATCTTTTATTAGCCACATTCACATGAAAGACCTATAATTTTGCTCTGATTCAAATGCAATATGTGGGGGTATTAGGAATATATTTTTCTTTGTTTTGACAGGACATAAGCACACAGGTGTGAGAGAATTGATTATATTCCGTACTATGCATTTGGAGATAGAGCCAGTAATATGCTAGTTAGAAGTTTCACATAATCTCATTGACTTCAGCGGCTTTATCCTTTTCTTGCACTATAAATGAAAAAAGACTCAGTCCATTAACATTTAAATTGGAGATACAGATTCCTGATGTAAACTGTTTGCAATGACATTAATAGTGGGCACAGCCCATTAGCGTGAGCTCATATTAGCAACATCTTAATAATGATGGCAGAGCTTTTTTTAAAGTTATGGGAATTTCACTGTAGCATATAATTAAATGTGTATGGAATTTTTATTGGTTATAATTAAGATGCATGATCTTTGTTTATTATAGCATTAGAAAGTACTATAATGGCTCTGAAAAGCACTGCTTGTCATGTGGTACTGCTTAATTATGGAAAAATACTATAACACTTCAGGTTGGGCTGATTAAAGCAATTAGCACAAAATTATAATTGGATGCTATTAAAGTATGTAAAAATATTTACAAGCCTCCTCATGACTATGGGAATTGAGCCTTAAATGTTTTTCTTCTTAAGAAGACACAATTTTATATTTTCCTTGTTGTAATACAAGAAAAAAACCCTGAATCTATTAGCTACTTATTGGGCAGTGTTACCAGGGTCTTATGTGTGTGCATGTATTT
Organism: Brachypodius melanocephalos; assembly: GCA_013398615.1. Classification (NCBI taxonomy): domain Eukaryota; kingdom Metazoa; phylum Chordata; class Aves; order Passeriformes; family Pycnonotidae; genus Brachypodius; species Brachypodius melanocephalos. The sequence continues at coordinate 3,396,425 of VZSR01001436.1, forward strand.
AAAACTATTTTCAAATCCTTTAAAATCTGAAATTATGCATGTTGGTCTTATCCACAGAAGCATTCTCATCTCTATTTGTCTAATCAATACTAAGCAGTGTAGAAATTGGATCCTTCTTTTCTTAACAGATCCAAAGTTCATGTTCCTCTACTAGACTACACCTAGACTATGATAAAATTGTTTTCTCCTGTGCCATTGTCTTCACTTGGGAAACACTGATTTTGACTTCAACTCAGTTTTTGGTACAATATTTATACCCACATTAATATTTTCCCCTTGCATTTTATGTGGGCAAATATGGGACATCCTTCTTGTTATGATGGTTTGGGTTCTGTGTGGATCCCAGAGGTATTTATCATTTTAGGGTGGCTGAAACCAGCAACATCAGCAACTAAAACATGCAAATCAAGAGAGTGGAGGGAATAAGGCTTTAAATATTTTTGACTGAAATTATTCTGTCATCTTCTGAGTTTTAGATCTTTGGAGTGCACTGAAGTGAAACTTCTCTTCACAGCCATACACAAAAGGAACTCAAGTACTTAAAAATAAGAAATAAAATAAACTGTTATTGGCAGTACAGGGATAGTTTCTCTCTGAGCTGATACTTGGAAATAGTTTTTTATTGTTTGTGTTCCTTCTTGAACCTGCTGTTCCTGGGAAGTGGGGAGATGTGACAATAACGGAGTTCTGTAAGCAACAACTAGTGGGGAAAATGCAATCAGTTTTAATAAAAATGTAAGGTTTTGGGCTCAACTTTTTTCTGCTCCTGTACACTACGCATTAAAATGTTTCAGTCCATTTTATTTTTTCCTAAAAGAAACTCTGAGATATTCCTGCCTCGTATCTGCCTCAGTAAGGTTAAAAGTGGAACCATATTGTTTCAGCTGGAGATGTCCCACTTGTTGTGATAAGAGATGGTATTCTCAGTGGTTTTGCTTTGTTACTCTCACCAGCTTTGACTATTTGTGTAAGTGATGAGAGCACATTGTGATGTGATATTTCCCTCAACCAGGAATGTGTTCCTCAAAACTATATTAAAATACGTCTTTCTTCAATATTTCATGTCAGTGCCTTGCTTCTCTATATGAGTACTTTTTTTTCTGCTGCTTTTCTGTTCTCCTCTTAAATCTGGGGAGTCTGAGATTTCACCACAAACAGGCTTCGGCCATCTCCATATGCTACGCAAACAATTTAATCTGAATGCAGCTCAGTGGTTCTGGTGAGTTGTTGCAGATGTTTTTGGGTTTTTGTTTGTTTTAATTTAAATAAAATAAATCCAAATCATGAGGTTATACCAAAATTCTTTCCGTGTTGGCACATCATAAAGGAGCATACAGGTTATGTAGATGTCATAATTTGTTATCATTTATTGTCATTTAATAATGACAAGTAACACGTGTGTGGTCCCAACGATTACACTTAATTTTGGACTGTTAGGATGCTGACAACTAAATATTTCCTTTTGCTGGTTAAAAAATCTTACTTAACTGATGGTATAAATTCTTTCAAATGAGGTACTCTACTCACTAGAACTCTGGTGAGAAACTGCTCTATCCAATTGTTTTTGTAATTTGGTATAGAAATTTTAACTTTTCTCCAGACACTGGCTTGATTTCTTTTTCTTTCATTTTGACAGAAGTTTGGACTACTGCTTTTATATTAAATTGAATAAAAATTAAAAAAAAAAGAAATACAGCTATTGTTACAGGTGATAATGAAATAGAGATTCTTTTGCATGTCAAGAAAAGAATGCTATAATGAAATTTTGCTTTGTAGCTGCAGTAGTTATGTTCTGTAATCTCTAGACACTCCTCTCCCTTATTCATAGATGAGTTGTTTAAATTAATGTACAATAAGCCCTGATCAGATTTAAGGATGAAGTACAAGACAGCTGAGACAAATAATGTTCAGCCATCTAATTGCCTAAATTAATTTTTTGATTCTTACATTCAGTGACAAATCTGTCAAGACACAAAAACTTGTTCCCTTCTGCCTGTCTCAGATGTTCAGGTTTTAGTCCCAAATACAATAATTAGCAGTGTCACAATGAGAGCAGAATTCGGTGACCACTGTTATTTCATGGTTTCAGCAGCTCTGGCGCACTGGGAGTGCTTTGAATTTTTCACTCAACTTAGTAACATACTCTTTAATACACTTTTCATTATTAAGCTAATAGGGAGGCTCATGGAGGACTTTAAAATGGATTCAAGTGTGAAATCAGTAGGTAATATACATAACGAGGCCATTGCTACAGCTGTGCTTCTTGGGAAAGTTAAGCTACAAAGAAACTTGAAATTGGCTTTGGCTTGAGTTAGACCTGCACCTGAGAACAGCAGAGATCTTGGGAATGTCAGGCAAACAATCTGAGATTTCTTAATCAGCTAAAATTATCTATGGGTGAGTGATCTTGCACAGCTGATTTGGGGGAAGGGCAAATAACTTCCCCTTCTTTCCTTGTTTTTCATGAGCAAAATGACAACAAAACCTCCTATGTATATTTCTCCCTTCTATCTTCTCTAAGGTTCTGGCTATAAACATGGTTTCTTCTCTCTCTTACCTGTTTGTGGACCTTGGTCTTTCTTTCCTATCTAAATGGTCACAAGGCTTCTCATGGTAGTACAACAGTGTGTTATGGATCTGTCTGAGAATTCTGAGTGGGTCCCATCTTGCAAATACCTGAGTGTTTTCAGACCTTGCTGTGGTTGTCAATCACTCCCTGGTATAATAAGGCAGTTAAAATTAATTTTTCAAGTTCTCCAAATCTGTCCGTGCATTTCTATGATTGGGAAACCATATAAGAGGGAAACCATAAAAGCCCAGCCTTGTGAAAACATGGATGTTCTTTTGGCTAAGACTGGTGGGGGGGAGAGCAGAGGGAGGAAATAGAGGCTTGGTTCTTATCTCTGTCACATATTTTTTATGCCTTATAGCATGTCCCTTAGTCTCTGTGTGTCTCTGTAGGGAGCTGGTAACTACTTGTACCTGTAGAGATAATAGCCCTTCTTCTCTCTTGTTATCCATGCCATTGTTTTGGTTTGTGAACTCTTACTAGTAAAAGACTGGTTTTCACAATGTGTGTGTAATGAGATTATATCTATATTGTTTCCTTCAAGCTGTGCTATAAATATTTTTTGAGAATCATCTGTCAAAATATTTTAAAAAACAAAAAAAAATTTTAGGAAAACAATGCTCCCATGCTTCTGTTGTTGTTGTTTAAGAGTGGGTTTTTTTGGTTGGTTGGGTTTTTTTGTTTTTTATTTTTGTAGCCTACAAAGAAAGCACAGCCAGCATTTCCTGAAATAGTCTGTGGTTTTCCTCTCTGCATGAACTGCTGTACTGTATTTTGGAGTTGTGATCTACCATGAGAGTGAGACAAACTGGGAATCCACAGGATCTGATCTTCAGCATTCTCATGAGGGGAAGCAGAGAGGAAAATGCTGATCATGTCAAGCTTGTGACCAGTGACAGGACTCAAGGAAGTGGTGTGAGCTGGGAGAAGCTTAGGTCAAATATTGGGAAAATGTTCTTCACCCAGAGGACAGCTAGGCACTGGAACAGGCTCCCCAGGGAAATGGTCACAGCACCAAGGCTGCCAGAGTCCAAGAAGTGTGTTTGGACAATGTTCTTGGGCACAGGGTGTGATTGTTGGGGTGTCCTGTGCAGGGCCAGAGGTTGGACTCGACCCTGATGAGCCCCTTCCGAGTCAGCAAACTTTGTGATTCTGTGAATAAAGGGATCAAGAGTAAGAACAACAATTCTAGTGACTGTACCTCAGTTGTTTTTCTGACCAGGAATTAAATGTTTCTAATCCTGGCTTCTTGAAGTGTTTAATTTTAATATGTTTTGTTTATTATAAATCTACCAGAACTTTATCATCTGTGAAACGGGCAAATTGTTATTGAACTGATATGTTGAATTTAAACAAGGGGTGATAGAGAGATTTCAAGGGGGACAAAAGTTCAGATTTGGGTCCTGAGGTTTTTGTCTTGTTTCTGGTTTAGGAGGTTTTTCTGGCTGGTGCTGTTTGGTGTGTTTAGTGCAGTAAGCATGGATGGTGAGATGTTGTAAGAACACAGCTATTCCAGGTCACACTTACAGACTTGCAGAACTAACACACACATGTGATAAAGAGAATATGTGCCTGAGGAAATGCAAGTGATTATGCAGTTGTGAAAATTAACATTAGCCTGAATTTACTTCTTGCAAAGAATATGGGGGGCCCACTAAAATAAAGTGTATATTCTGTAGTGCTGTCTGAGCTCATGCAAAACACTTTGTGGTTGTATATTTGTGTCTAATGAAGGCTCGTAATCTCAGGGAAATGAAAGTACTGTGGCCTCTAAAGGACAGGAAGAAGGCATCCTTAAGAATAAAGATGGAGAGAGAGTGGGAGAGAGAGACTCAAGATTCTTAAAGCAGCTTTTTTGGTTTTGGGGCATCTCACAGTGGATTATATAGTAAAGCCTAAGAGTTAGGAGACTAATCAGTCTTTTCTTGAGCCAGTAAGCTTTTTGTTTTTATATTTGTTACTCCAGAAAAACCCCCAAATCTCTAAGCCTTCTTTCTGATGCAAGCAGATGAATTCAGGAAATTCTAATTCTGGAATATTATCCAGAAATTGGGAAACCAGATTGCAACAAAGTACAGAAAAAATATATGCTTGAAATTTCAATAACTAGAAGTGGTTGGAGAAATCTGGAACTAGGACTCCCCTTACCTAGCACAAATTTTGACAATTGGCCACACAGAATTTTCAGTATTATTTTAAATGCCCTGAAATATTTAATGAAATGTTTTTGAGTTTAAGGATAGGAGCATATCTCAACACTCTTGAACAGAAAATTGCAATGCCAGAAATCCCCTAAGGAAGTCTGTTCCTGCTATGAGATCCTGGGCAGGGTGGCTTGAATAAAATTGTGAATGCTTCAGGGCTCACCCAAATTGAGAGAACTCTGAACCTTAGAGATTCACACACCAGCAGTTTCTTTGATGTGAAACAGTTTGTGAGGCAAATCCAGGAAAATTTATCATCTATCAAAGATTTTTGCCACTGCCCAGCTGTGGGACGATGCCTGGCAGTGGTGTGGGAGCAAGGCATGCAGTAGAAGATGCCTCCTACTCTGATGTGGGGCATGGCCACTGCTGAGCAGAAAGAATAAGGTTGAACCACAAGTCATGACAGTTCAAAGCATTACAGGATTTGAGCTAATTCCTGATTCTCTTTGTTCTTTTTAGCATAGGAGGAAAGAAACCAAGACAGGCAGGTGATTACCTTTAGTTGCTGTTGCTGTACCACAGTTAGAAAAACAAATGTGGCTGATTTGTTTAATTTTGTCTTAACTGTTCCAAGACAAGTTAATCAGTGCAGTGTTTCCTAGCGCTCACAGCTGCCCCAGCACATCAGCTGTCCCCCTGCAGGGAGGCAGCTGCTCTTGCCTTGGTGATTTCCCCTGTTACTGCAAACCTTGTTGCCCTGGACCTCTGAAGGAGCAGCTCCATTTAGTTTTAGCCCATTCTCTTTCTCCTAGCTTTAGATTGCTAAAGATTAGGAGCAGAGGAAGGAGGAGATAGAAAAACTACCTTTTTTTTTTTTTTTTTTTTTTTTTTTTTTTTTTTTTTTTTAAAATTCAGCTCCAGATTCTCTGTCACATGTAATGCTTTTCTGATAGTTAGGCACTACATGGTCACTCCTGATACAGTAAAGTGTCTTTTAAATGGAAAACTGAGGAAATAACCTCTAATGATTCTTTGCAAAAATGTTATTTTTACCTCTGCACTAACTGCTTTGAGTCTCAGTGGTGGCCAACAGCCAGGAAAAGAGCAAGACAGTGCTTTCTAATAGAAAGTGTGAATCTTCCTTATGATATTAAAATAAGGAGTATTAGATAATTTCCTTCAGAGGCAGAAAAAACCTGTTCTGCATGGGTGTGCTGCTTGTGATCCCTCTGTGATCCCTCATCCAGGGTTATGGTGACTTGATATCCTGTTTGCTTTGTGTAGGCACGTCCATGTTCTCTTGTCTCTTTTTTTTACACTTATGCAACCACTCCGCTCTGTCAGCTGTCGAGGCAAGAGCTGTGCTGGGACCTTATGCAAGGCACACAGGCTGCTTTTCTCCTCTAGTAGAGGAGAGTGAGTGAGCTTGAAGTATGATCCCAAATCCCACCAGATCCTAACTGCTGCTGGGGTAAAAGTAACATCTCACCCTGCTGAGAGCATCATCTTGCTTGTTGCCCACACAGCTGATGTTTCAGTGCACATGTACATTGCTCCCCACACTCCCAGCACTAAAGTTCAATAGAATAGAAAACATTGTCTTGAAGCTTTCAAAGTTAAGACTGTGCTTAATTTTGGCTGTTTTTCTGCCTTTTTTTCCTTATACTGTGCATCTTATCCTGCCTTATTGTATAAATCTGTGTGTTTACATATGGAGCAAAGCTGAAAGAGAAATTCCCACAGTTGCTTTTCACTTTAGACTGTTTTTAGACTTAAAAACTGTAGTATTATGTCTTTTCAATGGAATAATTTTGAAACAAAAATTGTCAGGGATCAGGTTGTAATAAAAATTTTATGTTCTTTCTTTCTCTTTTGATTGAAATCACTGAATTGGAGCTGCTGACTTACTGAGTAGAGAAGGCTGGGAGCCACATACACTAGGACATTGGATCTGGGACTGCACTAACTGAAAACTAAATTAACATAGTAGACAATAAACCCAAGCTTTCTATTTTGATTATTCTGTGAATGTTTTTTTTTTTGTGAAGAATTACAAGGGCATAATATAAATAGTGGAAGTGATTGGAAATTTTCAACCTTTGTTTCCTAAAATTAGAACAATTTAAGAATACAGTATACTAAGAAGTAGTATCCTAATACCAGTGACTACTGCTTTCCACCAGGACTAATAAGTTTTGATTACCAATTTGATTTTAAAGGTAGTGGAATTGTGTGTCATTGCATCTGCCAGTCTCATTTAGTTCAGTGTAGCAGTTGCAATATAAGTAAATTAAAATGTGACTAAATATTAGAATGGGGAAATTCCACCTGTTCCTACCAACAGCTTTTCAAGACCATATAATACATGTTGAGTCATGAAGCAGAGATACCTCAGTAGCACACTTAAAGAATGCAGAGCTTGTAGCTGCATGTGTGACTCCTTTATCTACTTATTACTGGAATTTTCTAGGCTTTGATTTGGGAGGAAGTGGTCCCTTCCTGCCTGTGAGGCAGGCCAGGTGTTAGTGGAGTGGATTAGACCTTGTACCTGCTGCTGTGTTCTAGTCTGATCAGGAAAATCTTTCCTGTGCTGGCACTCCCATGTTTTGGATTGTTCTGAGCTGAGCACTGTCCTATGTATTACTTCCTTCACCTGAGCATCATGATTTTTTTTAAATTCAGGAGATGAACTAACAAAACACAGTGTTTTCCTGAAGAATTACCTCTAGTGCAAATGGACAGTATAAATACTTTTCCAGCTCTCCGATTTTGTATCGATGTGTGCGTGTTTGGGAAAAAAGAGAGAAGTGTCACCATGGTTTGCCCGAAGAGTATGTGATTCATGGGTTGGTCTTAGGCTGGTACAAGGAGGAGCTCCTAATGCCCTTCACTTTCTGTCATAAGCATTCTGGAAAAGTTGGCTTTTCCAATAATGAAGCCGCCCATACTAATTATGATGTATTTGAAGATTGTATGTTTTAGTTATCCTTATTTCTGTGAAGGCTGGCTTCCAAATGTTTTTAGAAATGGGTTTTTGAGGAGAGTTTGTCCAAATCTGACAGAGGTTGCAATTCTAACACTTACCATGTGAATTCAACATGACGTCTTTGCCCTAGGCAAAATAACAAATTTTGAACAAATTTATCCCAGTGAGAATTTAATACTATTTCCATGAAGAAATGTCCCTATTTTCAGTGTGAATCATACCTGGAATACTAACATGTGAAATAACAGTTTTCAAACCTCACAAATAATTTGCATTTGTAAGTACACTAGTGAAAATTCAGTGTAAAAAGTTTTGGTTTTCTATGGAAGTTTCTGATTTTTACGAAGCAGTGTGCTTTCTCTCTCTCTCTTTTTTTTCCCCCCTTTCTACCTCTTAGCTCTGCTTTATTGATGATGTTGCTTCCTTGTGACTTTTCTCTCTCTCTCCTTTTTTTTTTTTTTTTTTTGTCAATAAGTTAATCCTAAATGCTGACACAAGAGATTTTAGTAGGAAGCTCATCCTATCAGTTGTTAGTGCAAGTCCTAAGTCAAGGCATAAGCCATGATCTGAGCTGCAAGAAGTTAAGGCTGGAGTAAACAGACTTGACTATCTTTTACTCGCCAGGGATTTGGCCCAAATATTTTGGCTATGATAAGGAAAACTAACGTTGGTTCTTAATTAGCTAAATGTGAGATATTTTGCATTTATCTTTGTGTTACTTCACAGTTCAGTATATTTTATATCAAGCTAGAAGAAATAAACTTTTAATCTTATCACCCTACAGTAATATAGTGGAATGTTTACTAATTGCTCAGAAGCATTTTATTTAAAGATAAATAACTTTTGTATTAAAAATGAGATTTAAAATTGTTTAATTTTATCCTGATATGCCAAAAGCAGTACTGTATACAGATGTCTTTATCATCAGTTTTACTAAGGGGCCTATAACACATATGTTTAAAATGTCTTAGCAGGGAATTTGAATATAGCCCACGAATAATATAAAGTAGCAAAATGAGATGGTGCATCCTGAGAAAAGAAACATATATTTAATATGAATATTTGTGAGTGATGTGTATCTGTCATTTGCATCCATGCAATAAGAATTCTCAAAGGCTCTCATCTACTCCATTTTTTTTTCCTCTGGCTCCAGTACATGATTCCCAGTATTTCTAGCTCTTTTTGTGATCTTCTTGAAAGTTTTCTCATCTTTTTTAGTGCATTTGCCTCCCACTTCTTCCCTGCAAGGTGTTAATCTTTCCTGGTGCTTCTATTCCACATAAGGCATTTACATGCTAATTTTCATTTTCCTTGATTTCTTAAAATGCTTTTAAAAAAATCCATATCTTTATGTAGCATTGGCATTCTGAAATTGTCAATACATTTTTTGGTAAAATGCCTTGTAGGAAGCAAAGAAAGCAATAAAACTCCTTAAGTGTCCTTGGTTATGGAAATAATGTGAACCACTCTTCTATACTGTGCTTGAATGTACAAGCAACTGCTGAAGATTTCTGGGTACAATGGCCAAATCCTCACCCTTCAACAAACAATATATTAATTCTTTCAAGAAACATTCAATTTGATTCAAATTTAAGTAGTACAGAAAAAAATTACTTGTAGGGAATATGTGGACAAAGAGTCTTCCGTATCAATCTTCTTGGTTTCTACTAGACTGATTCTTACTGCATTATGAATTCAGGGCGATGCCTTTGAGACCAATACCTGTAATCTGGAGTTTGGTTGTTTTGTTTTTTAACCTGGTGTACTTAGTTTGGACCCAAACAATAGTTAACAATGGTTACAGACTACAGGAAACAACTCATACATCCATTGAATGCAGCTGGACCCCAGGTCAGATTTCCATCCAATGCAGTTACAGTTCTTGAGAGCGATTTCTGGAGTACAAGGTGTTGGTTCACTGCTCTTGTGAGCAGCTGGAATAGCTGGAGATCAGGGTGTACAGAGGTAGGGAGGGAAGAGAACACTGAGGAGTGGGGATGAGGAACTGAGCCTGTTATTCTAAATCATCAACGTGGCTGCTCCCAAACGGCTTTGCCATGGAGCACTGTGGATCTTCCATATCCTTGTGACTGTGTACCTTCAAATCTCAGCTCTTAGCATTAACTCTCATCTGTTAACCTGTTCTTTGTTTTGCATATTGTGCTGTGCTTTTAAGAACCAGAGGCTGTGCTGTTGTGGTGTGTGTCTGTGCTGTACCAAATGCTCTGTGGCACAGGCGGCTTTTGCCCTCCAGGAGAAGACCAAGGCCTGGGGGGCCTTAGCACAGAGTTAGCAACAGACCCGCTGCGTTCTGCTGGAGCTGCGCTCTGAGATGAGGGTTCTTCTGTGTTTAAAGACAAGTTTATACAAGATCACAGTGTGACACTTGTGTTACCACAAGTTTTGGTACCACTTGTCCTCAGCCTGCAGGAGGCAGCCATAGGAACCTGCCTGTGGGGCCTGGCTTGAGGCGGGGGAGCTCCGGCTGCAGCACCGCCCTGGCCTTGGGCATCCTGTGAAACGCAGCGGAGGCCACTGAGAATTATTCTATTTTCCCCTCTGTTCAGCTCTTCCAGTGGCCTTGTGAGGCCGATGAATTATGTATTACAGACTGGTTTCTCTGGCAGGCTGATCTGCATTAGCTGAGGCCGTTCCGGAGGAGGCAGCGGCTCTCGGCGGCCGTGCCCATGGGAGCTGGCCGAGCCGACCGTGCCCTGCCTGGGCTGCCCTGGCTGCTTTGTGGTGCCCACCCTGGCCTGGGCTGCCCTGGCTGCTTTGGGGTGCACACCCTGCCCTGGGCTCCACGGCTCCCAGCGCTCCTGAAGGGCAGGACTGCTGTGCTGATGGAAAGGTGGTCATCCTTCCTCTTGGGTGTGTTTCATATCCAGTTGTACATCCTCTGTGTTATACCTGTTTGTGTTTCTCTACAGTTTCCTTTTAGAAAGTGTAAATATTTTAGGTATAAGGCTTTAGAACTTTTCATGTCGTTGCTCACCAAAAGGTACATGCTGTATGTTTTCAATGCTTTTGCTAAATGCATATATAACTTTTATTTTTCTATGAAGTGGAATATTTTCTCTAAGGAGTTAACTAATATCTCTGAAGCTTTCTAAGGTTAAGATTTGAAAAGCCTTCAATATATGTCCCTGATTTTCTGATTCCGTTGCTTATTTGTTTAGGCTGATGGGAATAGGCTTTGTCTACTGTGCTTGAAGAAGAAAAGAAGATTTTTGTGCTCCCAGGAGGTGAAGGCAGTTTTCATTGGCATTTTAGTGAAATATTAAAGGCAAAGCAGATTTGCAGGGACACACTGCAAAGGCTGTCACAGTGATCAGAGAGGCACTGGAGTGAGGAAAGGGACAGCTAAATGTGTAGGTGGAGAGTCAGTCCATTTGAGCAAAGGTATGAGTAACTGAGGTTATGAATTGGTTGCAGATGGGAGATGGCAAGCAAGAAAAGTGGAACAAAATTATATTGACATCCCTGTGTTGTCTAAAGACCACTACAAGACCATTAGTATTGCTGCGTAGCCAGCAGGGAGGCCCTGTCAGGGTGAGATTTTACTTAGGCAACTGGTATTGATTTTTGGTCTGCCGCCAGGATGTAGGAAGGAAAAGATTTTTTCTTTTTTTTCCTTCTTTTTTCTCTTGTGTCCATATTCATGGATGCAAAGCAATGTGTCTGGACCTGGGATGTATGGTTGAGCGTGTCTCTGTGCTGTCATGACTGACTTTACTGGGGGAAAAATCTTTTGAATTGACCTTCAGACTTCTGGCCTTGCTTTTGCTCGTCTTTCCTCTCATCTCTCCTGTAAGGCCATGCTAAAAGGCAATTAAGAATCCAACACACGGTTGTGGCAGACTTTTTCTTTGTCATCTTGGAAGGAATTTTGAGTGATATTTTAGTATTTCTGGTTGCCCAAATGGAGATCCTTGTGTTTGCTCCCTGGGCAGCAGCAGCAGCCAGAGCTCTGAGGGCTCAGCTCTCCCCTGGGGTTCCTCAGTGTGCTGTGGGGCTCCTGGGGAGAGCCAGGGGCAAGTATCTTAAACATGTGTGCAATGAGTTTATTTCTCTGCTTCCTAAAAGAAAGCTTGGCAAAGGGAAATTTCTGGCAAGAGAAGGACTTGTGTGAAAAATAGTGAGCTGCAGTCTGCTTGTAATAGATGGACAGAGGCTGACCTGGTTTAAATCACATTAGATCCTAATATCTTGCTATTAATACATTTCTTTAGCAGAGAAAATTAATCTCATAGAAATGTTTTTCTTCCTTCTATTACATGTATGATAAACACTTAGCTAATGGTGACTTTTCTTTAAAATTTATGTACCTGCACTCTGAAAATTGAGGCTGCAGAATTGTTAGAGAAACAAGCACTAAAACAGAACAGTGCTGTTGAAGTGTAATAGATGAATTAAATCTCCCATGCTATGTCATCTCTGTTCATCTATGTCTTTACTCATGTTGTGAAGCCTACTTAAATTCATTCTGTTACATGTTTGACAGATTATTCCTATGGAGTGTAGGTCTGAACACTGCTTATTTCCAAAGAGATAAAATGAAAATATTCTTTTGGGAATTTGGCCCTTTAATTATGGGTAATTTTTAAACCAATTAGTTTTGATCATTGAAACACCAGATTAAATCTCAGCATTGATTGAGGTCAGCTCCGTTAAGTCTTCAATTTTTGTGTTGTCTTGTGGAACAGACAGGTGTTTATCCTGAAAATTTGTTTGCTGCTGCTTTATTTACACTCTCTCCTACTTCAGTTCTGGCCACATATCTGATTGGGAAACAATTACAATCAAGGAAACAAAACCCCAATCCAAATTAGTGTAATTTCTAAACTTGTAAATGTTTTTAATTTTGCCTTATTCATAGTGATTAATTAGAACTTTTTGCAGACTCCCTATCTATTTCTGTGTGATAGTGATTAAAGAGTAAAAAAGCCATTTATTTACAAATTCTGTCAAAAGTGCTAAAGCATATCTGTTCTGAAGCACAGCAGAAGTCAAGTGCTTAGCTCACTTTTTTTTCCTTAGCTCTTCCTACAGGACCTAGTCAGATTCTCTTTGGCTTCACTTTAACCCTGAGATGGAAAATTATCTGATTTTGGATTGAATCACCAAGAATTGTTCCTGTTTGTTTGTGGAGGGTGTTAGCCCCTTACAGGCAAACAACATGCACAATTCCACATTGCAGCTTATTTGAGTAGGTCTGTCAAGATCCAGAGCATACATTATTGTATTTAATTTTGCTGTTCAGTGCTTTAATTCCCTCCCCACACTATGATAATCTTTATCTGAATTCAGCCCAGTTAGGCTATAAAGTAATCAGCAAAAGACTTTTGGGTTTTAGTTGCTCTAGAAAAGCTGATGCAATATGAGTAATGGTTTGCAACACTCAGTGCAACAATGATTTTATAAAATGTAAGCATAAATCTATTTCCTTAAGAAACTGAGGTGTTTTATGAAGACCTATTAGTGTAATAGAGAACATTTTCATCTGTGCATTTTGCTAGAAAATGCCAGTGGAGGTTTGGATGTCACTTGGATGTGTGTTATTCGTGAGCATGGGCTGCTTTTTTAATCATGCTTTTGCAAGACATCAAATACAACTGTACCATTTATTCTAGTAACGTTTTCAAGTACAACACCACCCTTTATTCTAGCAATGTTTTCATACAAATAAATAACTTGCAAGTGACAGTTTTAAGTGTGGAATTAATTTTTTAATTTACTGGAACACTCTGCACACCAAAGATCTTTCCTTTTGGTCCTTAACACACGTGCATGCAAGTCTAGTTGCCCTTGTAAAACCTTGAACTTGGATTTCAGTCTGAAAACCATAAATTCCTTAAGCTGAGCACAGACTCTTGCCTTTATGCAGAAACATTTGCTAAATTTAGAAATATAGACAACAGTTCCAGGAAATGCTAGGTAGAATCTTTACTTTACATCATTAGCTGACAAGTAAGAACCAGAACCTCACTTGCAAGCCAGTAAGATGGGGTGTTTTCCTTGCTGCTGTTTGATAGCAAATGATTACAGATAAGCTGTAGGGATATCCATTTATTCACAAGGACTTTGTCTTGCAGATGAAGAAAACATTACCAATTCAGAAAGCTCTCTGTGTATGGCAATCAATTTTAACTCTGCCTTTCTGCTGATAATGGAAGCTTCTGTCTCACCCCGTCTGGCTCACGCAAACTCCTCTTCAACACGTTCTGAGCTTGACAAAGTTGTATAAATCATTTTATGGTAACAGAAGATATTGTTAGGCTGGTAAACAGAAAGGAATAAATACACAAGTGTCAAACTGCCTTCAGGTATATCTATTTATTACCCCACATGAATGCACACAGTGCTTCATAAAACTCCACCAGTATTTTAATCAAGTTATGTCTTTTGGGAGAGGAAGAAGCTGTTGTAGGGAGGATGTTAACTAAACCTTCATGCTCAGTAGAGTGCGGAACACCAATTAAGGAGACTTTTGCTCTAAAAGTGCCCTAATTTCCTACATGAGCCAGGAGAATCTTTTGTAAGAAAGCTTATAGGACTCACTGGGACTTGGTATGCTAGCTAGAGAAAGGTGACATAAACAGAGGCAAATGTATCCACTAGAGGGTATTGGCACACTATATATGGTGGTGCATTATATATAGTGCCTAACAGGTCTCATTTATTATGCCTTAATATGAGACCTTTAAAAGTCCTTTCTCTTGTAAAGTCCATATTCCCCAGGACCTTTTCCATTTCCTGGTAGCAAATGCATTCCTAATATGAGCTCAATTGCCATTAGGAGAACAAAGGGGTGGGAAGCTGCTCACCACCAAATTATCAAATGGCTTGTGCCCAGGTGCTGATTGAAATATTTATGCAGTCAGAAGACTTCTAGAGAGTTGGAATGTCAGTGGAGCAATATCAAGACTTGCCCCTGCCTTGCACAACAGCTTTCAAGAGAAGGATAAGTGGGTTCAAATTCTGCAATCCAAGCATTTCCAAAAAGCATCTGTCCTGGAGCAGAAAAAGCACAGGAAACAAGCTACTATTTTTAATAGCATCCACTCATCCCATTGTTATCAAGACTTTATAACAAATCTAGGATGAGGCCTTTAAGTTTATAGTACAAGGCTGGTTTGCTTCAGAGAAGAATTTGTATTTGTTGTTCAGATAAATGGCCTATCACATTATAATCCTAAGAGTATTACTTTTCAATTTAAACTGTTTACTTGGTTAGGATTGCTATATTGTTTGTTTGTGCTTATAAATGACTATTAAAAGGAAGAGAAAAAGGAATTGTGTAGTGTGTGTGAAAATATCAAGTGTCTCACATGGGCATTGGAGTCACTGGAAGACTCTTGGGTGGCTTTCATTAATTTTTTTTTTTAATCTCTTTTGTGGAAAACGATGAAAAAAATGAAGTTATCTGCATTTAAGGACATAGTTTAGTGGTGGACCTGGTAGTTTTAGGTTGATGGCTGGTCTTGATCTCAAGGGGTCTTTTTGAACCTGATAGATTCTATGATTTTATGGGATTACTTGTAGTTTTCTGAGGCTGTTCTTTTGGAAATTTTAAGGTCTTGGGGGAAAACACCATGAAGAGTGGTGATTCAACTACGGAAATTTTACATTAAGATGTGTATCTGCATAAATACCTGCAAATTCCATGTTCTTTGAGAGCTTGGGGCATAGAAATCACATAGGGAATTTTCTGACTGGTATGAAAAAGACTAGCCTGAAGAGCTTGCCCTACTCATAACAAACCTAATTTGTGGATGTGAACAAGGCTCACCACAATACACTGATCCCAAAAGCAATGCTGATGACAAAAATGAGTGAAGTGAAACCAACAACAAATATTGCCTTGTTTATATTACAAAAGCCATTGACTTTCTTTCCCATGATAACACACTGGCTCAGGGAATTGATGATAATGCACATGAGCATGTCAGAAAAGCATTTTAATGAGAAAGCCCTTTATGTAATATCTATTTTTATTCAAATTGGAGATTGAGGGATCAATTAACAGGATGAGATGTTCAAGGATTGGTCTGAAAGAAATTGTTTCATTGTTGTAGTCATTAATGAAAGTGTTCTCCTTAAATATTCAAACACCTTCAACAGTATTAGAAATTAATCTATATACATGTATGAATACTTGCTAATTTTTTTTGTAGAATGTCGCCCTTAGTTTTTCATGGTTTTACACTTTGCCTTCTGATGTTTTCATATGCCTTCTGATGTTTATAGAACTTGGAGTCAGAATTCTCACGCTTTCTCTTGTAAACAAAGAGATGTTTACATATTTTCTCCTCTAGGAGGAGTTTCTGGAGTGATGGTGATGTTCACCAATAAGATTGAAAGGGTGGTGACACCTTTGACCAATCTCTGCTCGTTCTGTACAGTTGTATATATTGGAGTCAGAATTTGAAATAAAGGAACAGAAAACATCCCTGCTGACCTCAGACCTCGTCCCTGCCTCTCCTTTCGTGTCCTATTGCAACAGTAAAAAGTAAATTTCAAAGAACTGATTGTGTGCAAGGACCAAGCAAATATTGCATCATCTTTGCGGTCAATGAACCTACATAGCTTAATATTTTGTTTTAGGGGGCCTTAAATCTAACTGCAAATGCTCTTGAGCAGGAAATCTCTGAGGGCTGAGGAACAACAAAACTTCTGCTCATCAGGGTTTTCTTTGTAAGCTCTCTATCTTGCACATATTTTAAGTTCCCAAAGCATAAAATGAAAGACAGAAAAGTTAAGTGGCAGAAGTCTGTTAGAGAGCTCGAGAACCACATTATTTATTTTTCTTTACTGTTCAGACATTGATCTGCTTCAGGCGCACAGTGCAATGGGGATGCACAGAAAAGCTGTGGGTTGTAGGAGGTCCTGTGTGGCTTCAGCAAGACTGATACTTACAGGGCTCTAAAAACAACAGAGTCATTTTAGACATATATGAACTGTAGAAAATGCTCTTCTCTATTGTCCTTCATTGTGTGGACACGAAAAAGTCAGCCTGAACCTTGCTCCATTTTGAAAATTCGTTACTGTTCTTGAGATCTTATAAGACTTGCTCTAATTGTACATAAGTCTTTGCTGAGCACAGTGAGGTAGAAGAGGCAGGTGTAAGGGATGTTCCATCTAGAACAATGTCATTTTGAAAAGCAAAATTCATATTTTTAAGACTGAGTTATTTGCAATTACTTATTAGGCTGTCAGTGAGCTTTGAAGGGTGGTGATCCATATATAAAAACTTTAAGGTCTTAATATATTAAATGAAAATAGATCCAAGAGTACCATAATGTACTATTGAAAGGATAACTACACATTCATAAAGGGCAGTAAAGGGGATTATGGTCTATGATATGGACTATTAGGCCTATTCTGATATTTATAGAGTAGATTTTAACAAAGAACACAATGGGTTCATGCTACATTCAGTTTCAACAAGGGAGCAAGACAACACAGTGGACATAAGTGACACCATCATCACCCTCACAGCTGTCCTCCTTTTTCCAGCACCCTGGAATATCAGGGTCTATCAGCAGATAAGAACAAAATGCAGCAGTGCCCGAGATCATTGCTCCCAAACCTTCTCACGAGTAATTAAATGATGATGCATCGTGTAACATGCTTCATTCAAACATAACCATGCTTAGAGAGATATCCTCTGAATCACAAGATTCTCAGTTTTCCACAAAAGACATGTTCCTCCAAACTTCTGTACTTGGAAACACCATAGGTAAATTTGCCAAATCTCCATTTCAGGAGGTCACACAACGTTTAATAAAGCTTGCCTTACTTTTCCTTCTGTAAATTATTAATAAAGCAAAGGAATGTTTCAAACACGTGAAATAATATTCAACCATCATCACAGAACTGACCTCAATGTGTAAGATGAATTTAAGCCTCACTTTATTGCATCTCTAAAAGGAGAAAACCAGACAAATATAAGAAAATCTAGACATTTCATACTAATGTCATCTGTCATTCATAGAAATTGCCTTCCTATATTTATCTGATTTTCTTCCTGTGAACTCATGAAAATTGGAAATTCATAGAAAAGATCAAACGTAGAGCAACACAGGCTTTTTTTTTTTTTTTTTTTAGCTATAGAAAAAACAGCCACATAGTAAAGGACAAAAAAGCCATCTTATTTATGAAAAATGCCCATACTAAACAAGGTTACCTGATAGGACAAGGTCAAACAAGTAAATGGTATAAGACAGTTGCTGCGTGTGTTTCATGCGCATAATATTAGTGAGAAGATAAAGACAGCCTGATTTTAAAACCTGAATTATTTTTGCATCTCTGTTTGTAAAGAAAGGATCAACAGCAGTTTTCCAGCATCTTAGAATTAATCACAGTGCTATATAAATCCTCTATATTTTAAGAACACCGAAAGCGCCGTTTCAGAAAAGCTAAATAATGTATGAAATTGAAAAATGTCATTCTTTTAATATCTCTCCTTGTGAAAAAAAAGTTGCAATTACAACTATGATAACTGATTGTAGCCTTTTTTAAAGCATTACAGAAGTTGTCATTGTTTAGTTAAGCAATTCAGATTCAGAAAACGTGACCTACCATAGCCTGAGGGAGAGACCAATCGTAGCAGTAAGCAATAGATCTCTACACACTTGTAATTCAAAGGCACTGGGGCAAAAACTGTCAAAACATTACCAAAGTCGACAAGGATGTATGGTTCATTAGTCTGGGAACTGATGTGTTATGGACCTCTTTGTGATCAGCCTGATAATTTAAATCAAGTTACAAGTTTACGTAAACCAACTAAGAACTCTGTTATTAAATTTCAGGTTGTGCCTTCAACAAAGGCACTCATAATTGCAGAGATTTATCACAAGGCCATAACTAGCCCCCTATCATGCCTACTTAATCAATAATCAATTTATAAAGTATCATTACGTTAACAGAAAATCTGTAGCTCTTTTTCTTGCATTGACTTTGAGGACCAAACTGCAGCATAACAACAGTAAGCCAGTCTTGTTCATTAACACAGAATTAAACTGCAAAGGCTTCGATATTTCCAAGCAGGTACATGGACAGAGCAGAGTGAGCTGCAGCAGCAGAGTCATCTGCCCCCTTCCCTGTGCTGCTCTAAGCCTGTCCAAGATGTCTGGTGCTCATAGTGATGTGCACCTGACAGTACTGGAGCACACTACCTGAGCATGAAGCTTCTTCATTTCCCCCAGCTTTACATTTGGGAGAATGACATTTAAAATATGCAGCCACTCCCACACACTCCCAGCCTACAGCCCATCTTGCTGTTCAACAGGACAAAGACTAGTGCAACTAGAGTGAAAAGAAGAGATCACAGAGTTGGACTTGCAATCAATGTCTCCACATGTCATTCACTGTAACATGTCACTGCAAAATAGATCAACTATAATGGCATTGTTTGCATATGGTGTGATTCTTGGGACTGTTCTGTACAGGGCCAGAAGCTGGACTCTGATGATCCTCATGGATTCCTTCCACTCAGGAACTCCTACAGTTCTGGGATTTCAGGTGTTAAGACTTTGCTTGAGAGACAATCTTCTGTTTCAATGATGATACATGCTGATACCTGTTTTTACAACATGAGCTTTCTATCTACAGAAAAGAAAAATAATCTGGAGATGATAGTGCTCAAAGACTAAAAATGATCAGTACTACCAGACAAACAGTTTATGTGACAACCTTGATCCCCAGAATAAATCTGCAGTAATCCTATAGTTAACTGCTTGATTATCAATTGGTAATTTTTTTCTGACTATCAATAATTAGTCTAATAACAATGCATACCATATTTTTGGCACAGAGAACCATAATTTAAAAGTTTGTTTTATGAAGTTTGGACACTCTAGTTAAAGTAGTAATTACTTCTGTTCTGGAGTCCTGAGGTATAAAAAGGAGGGGGTAAGTATTGAACATGTAAAACTTTGCCTAATTCATGTCCTTCTCATGATACACCAGAGCCCACCGTATTAATCACAAGTTTCTGGTTTTATGCAGGTTTTTATTCACTTGTGAAAATTACTGCATGAAATGTGAAGATATGAAGAAAGATTAAGCCAAAAATATATTTACCTTTCAAAGGATTTCTTTCCAAGCAATTAATACTGAAGTACTGCATAAAACCACAGAAAATTCAGTATTTTATATTTGTGTGATTTCTCCAAGTCATCATTAATTTAAGCATTTATTCCAAAAGTGCCAGAACAAACATTTCACAAGCACTGCCATTCCCTACTACTCTGTAACTTAATGCTCTTTATCAGAAAACCAATTTCTGCAGATCAGAGTATGCCTAATGAAAGCATCCATGGCAGGTAGGTGTTACTCCTGCTCAGAACTGCAGTTTCCTTCCCCTTGCCTCAAATGCACAGAGCTTCTGGAAGCCTTTTCTCAACAGATTCAGAACCTGATAAAGCAGACACCCACAGGTTTAAATACCTCAGCTAGATTTCACCACTGCTGAGCTGCAAAGGGGAGGAACCTCAGCTCCCTTTGTGGTCTGGGGGGCAGCTGAGCTCTGTGGCTGAGGGATAGAGACAGAGCAGGGACACCCTGCAGACAAGCAATTAAGGACTGGCAGCACATTCCAACCTTTCAAAACAAAAAACTTGCTTCAGGACACATACTTGTCAGACTACAACTCCAAAGGGCTATCAGTGCATAAACACAACATGTCCCAAATCCCAAAAGGCTTTTTTCTACGCCATGTAATGTCAAGGTATCAATAAATAAATAAAACCAAAAAGAATCCCATGGCAAGACAAGAAAAGCAAAAATTATCTTTCTACCCAATAAAAAAATTGTGCAATAAGAAAATACTGCACTTAGGACAGACATAATGTGAAAATCTCAGGGGACAATGTTGCTTTTCCAGGTGCAAGGTCCATTAGCTGCAGCTCAGACACTGCTGATATCTGAGAGCTTGTCAGATTGTCCCAAAAATGCCCTGGGAACAAATTGGATATTGTCTGGAATGTCTCATTTTGCTGAGGGATGGAACTGTCTCCCTCTAACAGCACCACTTCGCAGTATTCCTGCACAAATTGCAAAAAGGGTGTTTCCCTGCAGGCCATGATCAGAAATCACTGATGCAGAAGGACATCCAGAAGACTCTGGAGAAAGCAAGGATGTAAAACACCTGCTCTCTCTGAAGGGTTTCCCTCTATTAACACCACCACACTTCTGTCTGTTTCTAGCAAATTACTCACCATTCCTGCTCAGCATTAATGCCAGCACTTGGCTACTTCCAGAGATGCTATTTTGAATGTCATTTATTGGGAAAAAAGATACACGCACACACAGAACATGAGGCTACTTGGGATTTGTTTTGAGAGGTATCATCATTTCAGAAGACAACCAAAACCAGCTTGACTTCTTTAAAGTTGTGTTTAAAGCCTGTGTACTCATATTGCTCTTTGATGTCAATCCCTAGAAGTAGTGCACAAGGAAACGCTAAGCACATCAATGAAAGTGTTCGTGGCATGCCTAAACCTTTTCCAAGACAGAGTTACAGGGCTCCAATGATACAGACTCAAGCAAAATGCATCTCTGCACTGATTCTCAGCAGTACAAAGAAGGTATTATTTAATGACTCAACTTGAAAAAAAAACCTAAATATATTTCTTTATGAGAATTTCCATATCCTCCAAAGGATTAAAGTTTTTAACTTGGAAATTCTTGAGAAAAATCTCTTGGAACATGCAGCTACAAAGCTTTTATATCAGATTTCTTTTTGAGCTCAGAGTTAAAATGAAATAAGCTTTCAAAGCAGAACAGCTTAAATTTCTTCTCTCTCAAAATCAGATGACACAATGAATGGTGAAAGAAAGCTTGTCTTGGTGTCCCCAGATGATGTGTGATTTCCTGCACGAACTCCTGTTTTTCAGAAAGAGTCAAGATCATGGCAATGCCATGTATTTGCAGAATTTTAGTTGCTTACTGATTTTGAAGCAAAAATTTTATACGGATCAAACTTTAACTTTTCACATGAATATTGGTAGATAAACACTGAAGGAACCTACATTATATTATTAAACAGGTCATATTGCACACTGTCTTAATAATTAAACAACATCACTTTCTTGATGGAGAGAATTCCTGGCTGAAATTTAAATGTAGGTACTCCAAACAGAAATATGCATGAGTAAACATTTGCTGTAATTAACTGAAGACCACAAAATCACCACTAAAGATTTTCTTTCAATATAATTTTTTTTCTGCAGCTTAGATAAAATCCACAATTTTTTCTCATTGATCAAAGCCGAATACCAGAGAAATTAAATCTTAACAAGGAGCAATGTATGACTTGAGGTTTAAACTACAGGTTTCCACTTTCTTACCCAGGTCTATTCTCCTCTTTCTGCCTTCCCCCTCCCAGAACAATGCTTTTAAAGGAAGATGGAGATTACAGTTTTTACAAGGCTCCATTTAAAGATGGGATTTTTGGCTCAAAATCCATTTCAGACCTCTTATGATTTCCTGCTAATTTCATTATTTGCACAAACCTCAATTTAGTGACTATATATACACCAATTAAAATTACCAATCTGTCTGCTATATATAATCACAAAAAAGTTTACAGGAGTCTTTTTTTTCCTCACCAGCAAGCTTGAAATAAATAACACATCCAAATTAGTATAATTTACTGTCTCTATGAAGTCATTATAATTTTCATTCAAAACGAAAGGAAAAAACCCTTAGTAATATCATGAAAACAAGTAGGTTTCCAATTTCAGTCTTCTCTGAGATTTGGTCTTGGTGGGTTTGATTCCTAGGGACACCTCAAAGATTAAATAAATACTTTGTGCCCCAATACACCAGTTGGAATACTGGCATTGAGAGAGACCTTAATCTTGCCTCTCCTATGTCTGGCTTGTCTCAGCTGGCACTTTCATTTCTAACCATTGTGCTGCCTTGTTTGTCAGATAGCTCAAATAATCACCAAGCAAAAGTGTTTGTGGGGAGCTGAGTGATGGCATCTAAGCCGCAGGTGAATGCTGCAATCATTCACCTATTTATGGGAAGGGGCCCCTGGACAAACCTCAGTTACTCTTTCTGTGCTCATGTAGGAACCAGTCCCACGGCAAGCGGCAGGAGAAGGATCAGTCTTAGTCAGTCAGCTCTCCAGCGCCCTGATTTTGACATCACAGAAACCACTCAGAGCTTAGGAAAGCAGAAACTCAAACTTCAAATGAGCACTCATTTTGAAAACTGAGAAATATCCTAGTCTGGGTATAAGCCAAGCTGAGGCAAAAGGCTACTTAAAGTGCCTGACAGGTGCCTGAATCCTGTAAGGAATGAAGGTTTACGTCCCTGCTACGGGATTAATAGAAGCTGTTTCCACTTGATGGATACAGCTAAATACAGCATAGTGGCAATGATCATTCACACAGTGAATCAGAACATGAACTGGACAAAAGGAGCTGTGAATTTTAAGTCTCTTTTCGAGAACATATTTAACAGCAGAGATTTTTATTTGCAGCAGTAGGACATACAACAAGGAGATGCTTTTTCCAGGCTGAACACCAACGTAACTGAGGCTCCCCAGAGCCCTGACATGGGGCCAGCCAGGGGGGAGACTGCATTACGAAAACGTGATGAAGAGTTGCAAGGGTTTGCACTAAGTTGTCATGAGGTTTTAAATCAAACTTGTTTTGACAGGGAAAAGGTCAGGACACCATTTCTCACCTGCCTCTCACCAACACTCCCAGTACCAACAGAGAACTAGTTCACAGTCCTGCAAAGAGGGACCAGGAGCACTTGTCCTGCTACTGAGCCATAGAGATAATGGCCTTTGCCCTGAATGCAGTAATGCCCACTGCCCCATCAGGCCAGAGGATGCCTGCAGACCCCAGCAGTTTTCCCTCCACATTAACCCAGCACAACAAAGAACACTGAAGACTTGTTACACATGAGAAGGAAAGCCCTCAATGGATGTAAAGCCAAGAAACTTTGACTACAATAGTTGGAATCTTCAGGATGTAGTCAAAGGACTCAGTCAGTTTAGCAGTTACAGAACGTGCAATAATACAATAATCTATCATTAAATAATATGGTGTATTACAGTTAAAGCTGGGATATATATGCACA
Organism: Brachypodius melanocephalos; assembly: GCA_013398615.1. Classification (NCBI taxonomy): domain Eukaryota; kingdom Metazoa; phylum Chordata; class Aves; order Passeriformes; family Pycnonotidae; genus Brachypodius; species Brachypodius melanocephalos. The sequence goes on from VZSR01001436.1 coordinate 3,420,231, forward strand.
CTTCCTAGTGTCCATTCCTTTCTCTGACAGAGAAAGCAGTGGGTTGCTGCTTGGGCTCCCAACACCAACAGGGGATTGCCAGCTCCCACCTGGAGGGGGAAATGAGTCAATGCCACCCACACACCAATTCCTTCACTGCAAGCAGCATGATGTTGACAGTGATTTCTCCAGGATGTCTTTAAGGCCATTTTAATGTGTCTTCTAATACTCTTTTAACCTTGTTCTTCCTTTAGTGATCCAGACTCACTGTATATAGTAGATTTTGCATGCAAGCTACTTGTTCTTTACTCTCCTTCCTGTCCCAACATAATTTTTACCCAGCTCCTAAGTCTTCATTTCCCTAAATGGCCACTGGTGAGTCATTTAAAACTGGGAGGTCTCTGGTGCCCACGTGTGTGCCACCTCTCCTCATCCCATTCCTGTACTCCTCCATGGGGCCTCCTGTGCCCTCACCTTCCAGGCCTGGCTGTTCCACCAGGCTGTCTCTCTACACTACACCCCTTTGTTAAAATTACTAATACTCTGTTCTACGCAAAATTACTATTTGTCACTGCTATCTTTCTGAAAACACTTTTGTTGTATGATATGGATATTACAAGTATTTAGGCCACTAGCAGAGTTGCTCTTACAGAAAAATCAAGTATAAAAAAGGCTCAAGACATTGTCACAACAAGCTGACTCAAAGCATTGTTCAAAGACAATAAGGTATTTTTATAAACCACTTCAGAGACAGTTTGTCATTTAAAAATATGAAAAAAAAACCAAAGGAAAAAAACCCAAAATAAACAAAAAAGCCCCCACAAAACAAACAAACAATCCTCCCAAAACCCCATCATCCCAAATAATAAATTACCTAGTACATATAATTAATAATTAAGTAGTGATACTTAGTACTGAAGGGTTTAGAATATAATTTATATTATATGGGAAAAAAGCAGGAAGTCTGGGTTCCCTTGTGAAAGATCTCTTGTGCAATAAGAGCCACAAATCACAGTGTGTAAGAGAAACACCTACACTGAAAACTATAACTTTTAATACCTTATTTTCCTGAAATGATTATTTGAAATTTCAGAATTTTTGTCTTGAAAGCAGTATTTCTAAAAACCAGTTACAGGTAAATATATACATATATATATAGTGTAATTAGATACACTTCATCCAGTTTCAGATGCATTCATTCATTTAACCTGCTTCATCAGGAAAAAAGGGGAGAGCAAAGATAAAGGAATTTCTCTGTAACTAACCTAAGAAGCCTTGAGAGCTGTTAGAGTTGTGTGTGCAAATTTTAAACTGCTTGTTACTTTTTACTAATGTGCTTACTAGTTAGGGCTGTAGTGCAGTATATGAAAGGGTAATGAGCTATTCAGTGTCTATTTTGACTGAACTATTTGTGTCTAGTTAATGCATTTCAAATTTAATTGACAAATTAATATCTCCAACTTTTCCCATTAACAGCATTAAATAAGGAAATTGCTGTTCCAGATTTGTAACCTTATTATTTATTATACCAAACTCCTCTTGCAACATATTAGTTGGTCCAAGTTTTCTTCCAATAAATCAAAGTGAAAGAAAACAAACTTCTTCCTTCTATTTATGATCTTCCATTTCTGCCTATTTCTTAAGATAGAAAATGAAAATTAATAAAATTAATTCCACTGTTTATATTCAGGTTCTCAATACTGCTGTGTTCAGTTTATCAATTGTAAAAGTTAAGTATGTAGTTAAAGAGAGTCTGAAGCAGAAAATGAAATGACAGTGTGAAACACTTAAGTTTGCCTTGTTGATTTCAATAATGTCCCCTGGAATTAGAGGATCATGTTTTAAACAATATTTTTAACTACACCTGTTCCAGAAAACAAGAGAAAAATAGCATCTAAACTACTAAATATCACTATGGCACCCTGACTACCAAGGTGTTCCATGTCATCACAGAGGCAACCAAGAATAGGTCAGGTTTTGCTCCGTTCCTAATACTCGAGTAACTCGAACAACAAGATCAGATCAGGTCCCCTCTCTCACTCTCACCCAAATACCTGCTCCTACCAAGGATCACAGATTGGGTGCTGTGGCTATTTCTTTTGGACACACACTTACACATGGTTGTTTCTGCTGGTCACCTGCTCAACTCCAAGGGTGGGCAAAATGAGGTTTTTGACATCCCTTTCCATACTGGGTATTTCTAACTTCATACGACTCAAGGCTGCTCACTCTCAGAGCATAACAGAATTAGAAGACTGGCACCTTAGCAGTGCAGCACCAACAATCCTGCTGGTATTTGTATACTTCAAAGCTTGGGTTATTAGGGATACTTTTAAGACTCATTCATATTTTATAGCACTGACATGAAGCAAATCCCACACTGTGCTTCCACTGGAGAAATTACCTTTAGGTTTGTCCCAAGCTGAGACAACAAAATAGGTCTCTCAACACTTATAGTCCTGACTACTACTGCAGAGCAGTGAACATTTGAGGATACCATTTACACCTTTAGTTGTTTACTGGAAATAACTAATTAAAGAGCCTAGATAATCCACAGGTCAGTCAGATAACAATTCCTCTGATAAATGTAAGCACTTCACTATCATTTTGGAAACAACCATAATTAAACGAACCCAAACCAATTGCACTCATCACCTACAGTTAAGATAATTTATACAAAGTGTGTATAATGTGAATAATTTCATAGAGAAGAAAAAATAACCTACAGCTCACCAAAGTACAACTATGAATTGATTTTAAATTAAAGATGTGAATTACACAGTATGCAGCTAAATTAAAAAGGCTGATTTCAGAGGATTTGATATCCTCTATAGAAATGTGTCACATATACAAAAACATCTGTTAGATGAAAGGTAAGCAATGTTATGGGACATGCACTTTTGCTCATGATCTTCAGGTGAAAAGAGGAGAGATTGGCATTTAAGAATCTAGGAGCATATTTCTTTTACCTACAATCAAAGGTATTAACAGAAAGTCAAAAGTACCACTTGCACTTCTGACTGTTGATAAAAAAGTTTTAGCTTGCCCTGCAACAGTGCACAACTGGAATTATCCTGTGTCTTTGATAAGTGAACCTTCTTATTAATAAAATATAATTCCTTAACCTGGAAATGCTCAACTTCCAATCCCACAGACCAGCAAATGCAATATGACGGAGCTACTGAAGAACTTTCTATGAGTTCTAAGTAAAGCATGAGGAGACAGGAATGCAAACACACCCTCACCTCTGTAGATAAAACACACAGGAAAGACTTTGCCACTGTGATCCCTGTGTTCTTTGTCCTAAGAAGGAGCTGTGAGCTGTTAGGTGTGTCAGCTCAAGAAGCAAAACTGTCATTTATACCTCATTTCCCAAAGTCACTGAAACATCTTTTTGTAGCACCAGGCAGACAATCTGGAACAGCAGACATGTGTTTGAGCAAACCCAATAAGCAGCATAATTTCAAACTTCCCCTGTGCCACAGATGTTGCTTTGTTACGTGATAGTTGAGTATGTCTGCTTTAAAATGCTTGAGCCAGCACAAGTGCCACTTCATTCCTATGTGATATTTTCATTTGGCTGGACAGGTGCTCTTGCAGCAGAATATCCAAAAAAAGAACATCTAAAATATGTATTGACCAACATCTGTCTTGCTTTGACTTAAAGAAGCTACTAGAGTATGCATTTAAGTCTGAGCAAAAACTTTTCCATTCAGTTTGACCTTCTAAAGAAGCTTCATGAGGTTATTTGCCAAAACCCACTTTTATACAAAAGTAACCTTGACTGCCCACAATGTGGGCATTGGCACCTGAGTTGAGAGCAGGAGCAAAGAAAAAAACAAAACTTATAACACAAAGAAATCTCTCAAGCACCTCCAAAAATATAGAGCTTAAATTTCAACTGTAATTTTGCGTGATTTCTAAAAAGGAGGTATCACCAATATGTTGAATATATAATTTTTCAATTATAGATATATAGACATAAAGACAGCATTTTATCTCTAGGGTGAGTTAGGAATGCCAATTGCTTCATTTGAGAAAATTAATTTTAATTTGGATTATTGTCTTGGTTTAGGGCAAATTTTGGGGGAAACTTCTGAATGGGTTTTTTTTAGAAAAGCAAATTTAAGCGGCTTTTTTAAAATTAGTTTGGGAGAAGATTTTTTTTTTGAGAAAAATGGAATTTTTTTTTTATTTAACAAGCAAAGTGTTCACAAGCATGAAAAATGAATAATATTAAACAGTAAAAGCTCTCGCTGTTCTGAAGAGATGGCAAATCCAGACAGTCTTTGTCATGGGGTCTAGCTCAGCTCTTTCGGTCTGTTATCAGCCCCTCCTACTCTGGAAAATGCCACAACCCAGCCCTGGTGGGCCACAGGTGTGAGCTTCTGGTGTTTTTATGGGTTTTCAGTCCTGAACAGGCTGCTCAGTTCCAAGAAAAAGAAAAGCTGTTGTCCAGGGAACTTCTCTGCCTCAGGTAGCTAAAAGCTACCTGAAAGCAAAGGAGAGCTCTCCTGCTGTCCGTGCTGCAGCAGCACAGTCCAGGAGCAGGAATGGGGGGCGGGCAAGAGGAGTTTCTGCAAACAAACTCTATGCTTCTTCTCCTCCTTCACCCTCAGAACCAGTCCTAAAGTTGCAGAACTTGAAGGTCACACTATAGAGAACTAAATTATAATGACAGGGTAGTCTGCATGATAGTCTTTTTATCTAGCTCATGTATCTGATTCTGGTCTTATTAACCAGTGTTTGTTCCTTCCTTCTCTGGTAATTATACATCAGTTTTTCAGCAGTGACATTTAAACCTGTTTTTTCCTGCAAAAAATTTTTGTTTGAGCAAACATGGGATTTATTTGGTTACTCTCATCTAGTCAAGTTTGTTTCACTCACCATAAATTTTCCTTGAAATTAAGCTTTTCTCTTTTGTTTTGTAACACTGTAATAATCATTGACATGGTAATAGATGAACAAAACCACTGGAGGCATAGTCTTCAATTATTACATGAAGTTTGGGAGAAGATGGATCTGGACAAAGATGCAACTGATCCTAGTGTTGCAATTGCTTTCGATTAATTGTAGCTTTAAAGACTTCTGACATTGTGGTAGCTTGTTAAAACAGAGTTGTGCTGTGCTGTTCCTCATGGGCTGGGAGCACAGAGGTTGGCAGTGGACCTCTGACTTTCCTGGGGTTTTTTTTGGTGCAAAAGCCTCCTGTGTCTACCTTCTTTCTGTAAATAGAATGATAGCTGATGAGAAACATGCGAGCTGTTGCTCCTCACTGCTTGCTGGTAGGGTCTATCAGGGAGTTGTGCCCACTCCCACACAGGAACCTGAACCGTGGCTTAAATTATCACATGCTTGCTTGGAGAAGGACTGAAAATCAGTTACATTTTCCATTACAAAGTTCTTGAGCATTTTTTTATTTGTTAGTATTTGTAATTATTTAATAAGCCCGTTTCAAAGTCTAATTAAAATCTAAATTTTACAATTGTCTGTAAATAGCACCTGCAATTGTTCAAGAATTATTTGAAGACCAAGGCAATTGGTATTCCAAACAATTGTTTTGTGAAGGTTGAAATCTAGATCCACTGAGAAATCTGTAGAGAAAAAAAACTGCAGATACACTCTCTGCTGCTTCTCTTATGAAAAACCAAAGACAAACCATAAAATGGTGGCACATAATTATAAAGAAATAGAACCATTTGTTAGCAGTTCTATGGTGAAATTTTGTTATTGGCACTAATAACAACATAAACATTTGCATTCAACTGAGTGCATGCTGTGATATTCAGAATGCGGTCAAAAATGTCCCTGTAGAGGTCTCAATGAGAGGAGCATTGTTTTGAATAAAACCAATCAGGGTTTTGAAGAATGTTATGTTGCTATTGTGTACCTCATTCCCTTTTTTTTTTTTTTTTTTTCCTCTTAAGGCCTATTCCTCTCTAAAATATTTTTCTGGTATTAAATTCTCCCATGGAACTGAAAGCTTTCTTCCAAACATATTTTCTAATTTGTATTTTTAAACTGCCTTTTAAAGTACATAAATGTACCTGCTACAATTTATTTACTTGTTATTCCTAAAACTTTGAGTAGGCTCTTTGAGCTGAAGTAGAATAAATTCACTAAAGCATCTGCAAAATGAGAAGTGCTTAGTAAGTGTCTGGCTACTAATAAATCCCAGGCAAAACATACAGAAATGAAATAAGGTATTGATATTAAAAAGAGGTGTAAACAGCATCAGTACAATGCACTAGCTTGATAAATCTGGTTTGAAATTTTAAAAAAAGGGAAGATAGTGGTCCTGCTCTGAGAAGCAGAGCTGTAGCTGGGCTCTGTGGGTCTGGGGTGGTACGTGAGTTTTCCCATAGCCGGCCCACCTCCCAGGCTCCAGAAGGAGCTGCTGTGAACACCTGGGAGATGTGATGTCCCTTCATAGCAAAGAACAATCCACCCACTGCACTGGGAATGCCAAGTGTTGATAACTCTGAATGTGCACCTGTTTTTTATAGTATGGGATTCCTTCTACTGAAGATCTTGCAGCTCTGAAAATATTACACAGGCTTTGCAGTAGAAGCTGTCATATGCCAGGAATTCAGCTGAACACTTTTTGGATTTCTCTGTGTCTGAACACCACAGAGATGATATCTGTCACAATCGTACAGCTGCTGCAAGTGGTAATTTTCTAATCAGATGAGGCATAATGAAAAAATTTCCTTGTTACATGCCTTTAAGCTACTGCATTTGACTTCTTTTCATTACCAGGTGATTATCTTTTCATTCTATAGATGGTGTGATAATTTCCAAAGCTGTTTCTGTCTTAAAATTAAGTGAAGTTGCGACATGCCTGGAACAGTCTTACTTCAGTGACCTAAACTACTTAGCGCTGGTAAATGTTCACAAGAATAAAAGCTGCCTGTGCAGTGCCCAGTCATCACAAGTTGTACAAAACAGCTGTGACAAAGAGACATTCTACTTTAGGCCTGAGGAGAGTCAGTGGCTGTGAATATTTTCTCTTTTTTCTAATTGTGGTGGTATTTCTTTTCTCTATATAGTCATTGCATTTGTGATTCTTGTACCTGTTATAGAAAGCAAAAGGGGAAGTTGTGTTCTAGGCCTGTTGTTTTCAATAATCTGTAAGAAGGATATAGGGAAACTCTAGCATTTTCGTGTCAGAAGAGCATTTGTTCATTTGAAGGAGATCTGAACAAACACAAAATGATCTAGAAGGAACCAGAAGAGCAGATAAAATGTGGAGAAAACAAAGATAATTTTAGTGGTGTGTGAGAGGTGTTTGAATTCTGTAAGTATGGTGCATGACTAAATATAGTGTTTGATAAAAGTATAAATCATCAACAACTATACATACATTACAACCATACAGCAGTATTGTGTATGGTGGTATATGTGTGGTAAATAGTGTTCATCAAGGCCAGTAAAAAGTGTTAATTTAGGATTACTGAATCTGCAAGCAGCATGTTAAACAGACCAGTGATTTGGTTTATAGTAAGCCAGCTATTAAGAAATCATTAATCGTTTAATAACTGGAGTGGAATTAATGTACAGCATATCTGAGTCTCATCATGCTGATATAAAATAAGATTTATTGTAGTTTGTCAGACATTTTCTTCTTTCCCACTCCCAAATGTTGAGAAGGATATTTTAATAGAGGAAAGAGATTTTAAGCTTGCACATTTGGCTCTTTTTGTAGCCATTATTATAGGTAGGTTTAGTACTTTTTGAGGCTCCATCAATTGTTTTACTATACTATGAAAAAATCATGTTTCTTGTTTGAGGAAAAAAAACAAGGAAAGAGAGAAGGTGTATCAGTGTGTGGGTACGCAAGTTGAGAACAGCTAACAGCCAAAGGGCAGTAACTCAACCAGAAATGGATATTGTAGTGCTCAGAGAGCAATTGCCTTGGCAGTCATTTCCCCTAGGAATGGGATAAAAACACTTCCAAAATACAGACACTTACCTACATGTGCTTCTAACCAGTCTGTGTTTTCCCAATCTACTCAAATGCAAATAAAACCCACATTAAAAGATTAACCTGCTCTATCTTAACCCAACTGTTTTGAGACATGCACGCCAATATTCCTTTTCCTTTCAGAAGTGTTTGCCACTGCCTTGAGTCTGTTTCTTCATTTGCTGTCCAACGTGCGCAGCCTATGTGGTGAAGAAAGTATCACGTCTGGATACTGGATTTCCAGCCAAGTAATGTGGCTGGAAATCCAGTAAAAGGGAGATGTGGAGTGGGGTGGGGGGTGGGAGGGGTTGGGAAGGCAGAGGAGCAGCCTCTGTGGGGCTCAGAGTGGTCCCTGCTGTGTTGGTGTGCTCCGGCTTCTTGCATTGCCTTCAATGGAAAACGACCCAACCCATGAGGGAATGGAGATTTAGCAAAGCTCAGATATCTGCTCAAGTGCTGGACTCTGTCTGCTTTTATTATTGATTGGCCAGTGGAGAAGGCTACTGTAGAGAAATATGGCAGTGAGATGGCATTAGATGAAATACTTTTTCAGTTAGGAGTGACCTCGTAATTCCCAAACGGCGATATGAAGTGGTACTCCAAATGAATTATGGGGGGGCATCCTAATGACTAGGAGTTGTTTTGGATCAAGTTCTAGCCACTACAGAATTTCTAACCTTAAGAGAAATGTCTTTCCTATCACAATTCACCATAGATAGACAAAATTGAGAAAGCTGTGGAGCTATAGCCTGCTTAATTTATTTGTCTATGGGGTAATAATAATGTTTGGCAAATGGGGTTGAATTCAACCGTGGCATTCAAATGTTTAGGCAATGTTCAAGACCATGCACATTTTGTCCTTCCTGTAACTTTAGATCATAAAGGGCTCTAAAATACATGTTCATTTCTTGGGGTTCTAAGTACATCTATATTTACTCCTGATGATTTTTTAAAATTACATTTTCATAGACTGATTAAGCCAATAACAGTCATGCATAAATCATTTTTGAGAAATGAGTAAGGTTTTTAGCTAAAAGATTGCTTAGCTGAGGTTTAGCTTCTGCAAGCCTTAGGGGTTGTTTGCATACAAGTCACAAGTCTAGTGAACATAAAATATAAAAAGTATTAGTGAGAACTTTCCTCAGGTAATCTGCAATGTTTTATCTTCTACAGAGGGCTCTGTGAAGAGTGCAACACTTTTTACTGTTCCACCAGGTCTTTGCAACATGGTTCTTACACTGAGATGGAGGCAAGTACTTTGAAACTTCTTATGTAAAAGAGGTAATTTCATAAAATCTAACCTTTATTACAATTCTCTTCCTCATGGTGACATAAGGAGACTTTGTTACCTGTGACTTTTATTAATTCACACGACTAGTCAGTTTGAGTGAGCTCAAAATTTCTCCTTCAAAAGGCTGTAGGAATGAAAACGTTACAAATAATTCTGAACAAGTTACTTTCTAGCAAAATACTTCCACCATGGAAAGGAAACATAAAGTGGCAAAACTTTCTTAATTTGAAGCTTGTAATGAACACTGACATGACTATTTCAAATCCCTCCATGCAGACTGGAAGAACTGCAGTATTTTCACAGCAAAATTTCACTTTTAGGCATGTACCAAGTGATGCAGTGTAAAGGAAAACTGATTTACAAATATAGGTTTCCCTCATGATAAAGACAATGAAAGTTTTTTTGAAGTTTAGTCTAGAAATATTCAGTGTTTTACTTGAAATTGTTTGCTGCCTAGGATAAATTCATGAGATGCACACTTTTTTTCCACAAAACCATCAATGTAGAGAGCTAGAGGAGCACCAGCATTATTTATAAAGATAACAGATCAAACTACCTTCAGGCTGGGCACTCCCAGTACCATCGATGTCTGGAAAAAGAATGACAAAGGCTGTATAAGTTTTGACACTGTCTAAGGGGTTTTATGATCACGGCAAAAAGAAAAAAAAAATGATTAATGCTAGGTCCTAGAGCTAAGTGTAATGATTCTGTTGAATACTTCATTGGTGGCTCTTGAGGATCTGGGATATGCCAATGGAGATACTGGTCCTCAGTCCTGGTTTTCCCAGAACAGAAATACGTCTAGTAGCTTTTCTGCTTCACAAGGTCTTGATGTCATGTTGCTTTCCATGATTCCTTTAACTGAAAACCCTCTAAAATTAGTGTGTTCAGAGGATTTGTTCATATCTGACACCTGGTTTGGTTGGCAAACACCTCTGAGATCACCAAGTCTGCCCCTTGACAGGTTAGTGAAAGGTTACAAGCCCTTTGATAGTAGTGGAGAATTGGGTCTTTAGCACTTCTAGATTTGGCAACTTAAAATAGGTTAAGAGGTTTCAACTTGAATAAAGTCACACAGAGTGTATGTGAGATTTATTGGATATTTTAAACCAGACAAACTATGCTGGACTGCGCAAACATAGTTCATGTTGTAAGTAATACCACAAAAAATGAAGAGTCTGAATAATAATTAGTTTCATCCTTTCTTATATTTATTTAGAGCTTTTTTTTAGGTGTTACACAGCTCTGAAAATTCACTGTGAGTGTGACCCTGACTGTCACTGCCTCAGAATGTACCTTAGATTGTCCTTCCCTGGCCCTGAATAATGTTTTATTTTACTACCTGAGTTTAACTAGGCTACACTGGCATTTATATATCTTATATATAAAGATAGTCCGAAGAAATGCTGAGGGGGAAAATATAGATGTGTAGAAATATACCTTGAATTTATGATAGGCATTTGCATTCTCTGCAGGGATAAGATTATCTTGCTGTAATTACATAGTTCATCAACTGGCCGCTGCTCGTGGGGCTTGCCTTGCCTACTGCTGAATGTGGGGACCTGTACATTAATTTTAACTCTGATGATGATTGGCTGGAGTGTTCCCTGTTGTCACTGCAGCCGTGGAGATCAGGCCTGATGATATGCCACAAAATCAGTGACAGTTTGCATACAGACCTGCTTTACTCAGGTCTCAGCACTGCCATTCTCAGAAGATGAGGAGGTATTGAACTGTCAAACTGAGACTGAGCAGGTGACAGCTGATGCATTTTAGATCAGCTGCCTTCATGACTGATTTAGTAAACCTAACTGAGAGCAAGCAGGCTTTTTCTCCTTCAATATTATACTCTTTAGAAAAATAAGAAGAAAACGAAGCTGCGAAAATGTGTATTTTTATTTTTAAACACTACCTTTTATTCCTCCTTCTCACTTTGAAACCTTTTAGTGTAAAAATGATAAGGATGCCAGATCTGAGAGGACTTTTTATATGGAATGAATTGAGGTAGAGAAGTATTTTTATCCTTTCCACAGCTCTGTGGCAATTTAACATCTGACTCTCAGTCAATCACTCTACCTGCTGTCTTATATATATATATATATAACTTCTTTAAATAGGTAATGCTGAAAATAATGTAGACAAGCAACAACACAGGGAAAAATGCAGTAAATATAACAATGTGTTTCCTTCTCTTCCCTGAGTTCCTTCCTAATTTGATAACATTGATTAAAAAATGAAGGTAATTCATAGCACTGTGAGTTAGCCTAGGATGAAGCCATTTCACAAAACACAGCAAGCTTCTAGTAGGCAATGAATACAATGGTGAGACAGAAGAAGGGGCATTGTCATTGCAAGCTGGTGCTCATAGAGCTGATTGCTCCGCCACATAAGAATTAAATCTTCTCATGTATGCAGAGAGACGCTTTCAGTCATTTCTCTTTGATAACACTGAAATTTGAAAGGCCTAACAGGGGTTTTAAGTGGAAAACTCTTTCCTGTCCATTACAGAGTGTCCTTTTGGCAGAAGAGCTGCATGGTCACAGAAGAGGGAGAGAAATTTTGTAGATGTCATTTTGTTGGCAGCATCAAGTTGCTCAGAGCATTTTTTGTCTCTTGTGTCTACTGGTATGCAAAAGTAAAGAATATGGGAAGGGATCTCTTCTCTACATCTCTACTTTTCTCTCTTTTTGACTGAAATATTCCCCTCAGAAAAGCTCTGCTGTTGCTTCCTGTGGTCTTAGGAATGCTCCTTTGTCTGATTTGACTAGCAGGGAATACAGTGCATAATGTATACCTTGGGTTCAACAGAAAAAAGATTTTTATGTCAAGAGAATTTCATGCAGTTTTTCTTGAACACTGAAAAATATAAAGATGAGATGCTAATAGGAAGAGGGAGAAGTATATTTCTGAGTTGATAATACATTATATATATTTGTTTTCTGTGTGCTGTATTGTTTTTGAGAAATTGTGTTTGCGCTTTTTTCAGTCTGTTAAATACTGGAAAATTGGATCACTGGAGCAGTGAGTAAACTTTCCGCATATAACGCCCAGAGATGTCCAAAACCTTATGCATTTGTTTTATTTCCGCCCAGAAAATCCCGAGCTGAAAACGAAACTATTTATGCAGAGGTCACAATAAATAATACTCTTCCCTCATCAGCAGTATAGCTGGGAGTGCATTATTTCTGGTGGTGACTGACATGTTCTCCCACCCCTTTGTGCCCTCCTGGTGAAAACGCTTTGGCGCTGCCGAGGAGCGCCAGTGCCGCACACAGCGCCGAGCCCTGGGCTCTGCCTCTGGCAGGGCTGGGCCAGGCAAGGGGCCATCCAGGAGAGCAGCAGGGCTGTGCTGGAGCTGTGCCAGTCACTAGAAGAAAGGTCACCCAGAGAGGTGACAGTGCCAGGTCACCGTGTGGCTTAGTCCCAGACAGCCCAGCTCTCTAGCGGCGGTGTTGTTACGGTTCTGCTGGTGTATTAAAAAGGAGATTGGGGGGGAGTGGCTGCAAACTGCTTTAGAATTCAGACTTTTGTACACACACACACACAGATATATATACATATATATGTATATATGCATATATATATAGAATTAATACCAAAAGCAACCTTAAAAAAAGTCACAACCGCAAAAATACTTCACTGTTTCCAGGTAAGCTTGTTCAGGGGGAAAGAGAAACATTTTTTAAATCTCTGATATATCTGCATGTTAGAGAAATGCCTTGCAGTTCTTGCTGCAGGCTGACTTCCCTGTATGCTCAAAATTTGCTTCAATATTTGTTGCAATTTAAGGTTCTTTTATTGAGTATAGTGATGCAAAACGACATTCCAGCAGAATGTTTGCTCCACAGACTCTGGGCTAACAGTCCTGCAATATCAAAAACAGAGCCCCATTTGCATTATAGAGAGCAATAATGTTATCAGAGGCATACTTGCAAATTGCATTCTATCAACTTATGTGATATTTATTTCAACTATATATGTAATTTGTAGATTCTGCTTTTTTGTGGGCTTTTTGCTTTTTCTTTAAATTATTCCAAAATATTCCATTTTATTTGTAGGCAAAGTAACTTTCTTATCTCTAATGGATTTATTAAAATCCATACCTGATGCTGCTGTCCTTATAAACTGTACACTGGTCCCCAAATGCTGCTTGACTGTCAGTGCCACTCCTGTGTGAGTTGTGGGGCTGGATACTACAATCCTGCCACTTAATTCAGGATGACAGCCTGGGGCTGGGCTTTAGCCCTCATGGCTTGTCATGATTCAGCATTCCTGCCATCAGGGGAAGGAGATAAACACAGCAGTGAAGTGGGCAGAGGGTGCATAATGAGAGTTGGTAATGAGAGGAAGGCATTTTTCACTTTAATGGTGCAATAGAATTTCCCCCCCAATTCACTTTTTTCCTTTGCCTCTGTGTATAGTTTGTTACACAGAAATACACACTTGGGATTAAGTTACCTGGAGAGAAGTGGTGCACACCTGGGCTAAAAGTACTTTGTTTCCAGGAACAGACAGAGGCAGAGGTTTATCGAGGATGTGAGGCTCGGGGGGGCATGAAATGGTGGGGCGAGCTTCCCCTCTTGATGCATTAATTAGCATAACAATTAGAATTAGAGACAATGGCCTGCAGAGACCTTGCTGGTGGCATCAACAGTCCTGAAAGAGAGAAAACAGTGATTTCAGCTTCTCTTGTGTTATTTGTCTTTCTACACAAAAGCAGCAAGAGAGTGCAAAACCAAAGGTGGGCTGAGGGATGGGGTAAGCCCAGCAGATCAAGGTGTTCCCATGGCACTGCTCCCCAGCCCAAGTCCTTGTGGGCATTGTTAGTGGAATATGGACTGCAGGCATCCCTTTGCTGCAGGGCAGGTGTTTTTCGTAGCTTGCTGAGGGAAAAGGAGAGGGTTCATTGCATTTGCAGAGTGATGATATATTTAGACCTTGCTCTAAAATTATCAAGTCACTTCGACCTCCTTGTATTTTACTCTCTAGGCTTGTCATTTTCAACCTTTTTTTGATCTGTGAACCTCTCAACCTTTTCCACTGAAGATACAGATCTCTGTATAGTGAGTTAAAGCCCTACTGACAATCAGCTTGAATTTTTAATGTTTTCTTTTCAAGTTATCCTTACAGATATTCCCAGACCTTGAGTGCTAGGTGGACTGCATTGTGAAAACCATTGCCCTGAGGTCCCAGTCCCGCTGAACTGAGCCTAAAGCTGCAAAAATTTGAAGATTTTGGCTATGAAAAAATATCTATTCTGTTGAGGGAAAAGTGGTGATTTTGATATGGAGAGCTCATACTATTATCTTTGAAAATATTTACATTTTTCCTTTGCAAATTTTAAACAAGCTGAGTCTTGGACTCTGGTGTTTGAGAGCCCAGCAGTGAGGACAGAAAGCAAGGACAGAAGTAGCTGGGGAAAAGGGGTGTGAGTGATGATTGCCTTCACAAGGTAGCAGCATGTCATAGCCCCTGAAAGACCAGAAATTCAGGTTTTGCTCTACAATACACTGGAAAACTAAGCAGATTTTCCATGAGGAGTTAGAAATTTGTTGAAACAAATATATTTTAGGAATCAGTGGTTCCTGACTGAACATGCATTTTGCCAGTCAGTGTCACTCAAGCTGAGGTGCAAGCTCAGATGTCCCAGGTATTTTAGCATTGAACCTGGAGTTACTGGCCAAAGGATGTCTAGAGAAGTAATATAGAAAGGGTAGTGGTGAAAGGGAAATGAAATTTGATGGGATGGTGCTGAGCAAATAATTCTAACTACTCAATGGACTGACTTTTAAAATTACTGTAGAATTCTGTCAGAAATAAGGGGCAAATAAAGTCAGCAGAGGAATCAGCCAGCTAGGACAACATCAAGCTTTTATTTTCATGGTTTAATTTTCTTTGGAGACATGCTTCCTAGGAGAACTTATCAATGAAGACAGCAACTATTTCTTTTTGCCCACAGCCAAAAAAATAATTTTTTGTTTGTGCTCATGTCTGGATCTCCCTGCTGGCTGTGAGCCTTCCTTTGAGTAGGGACAAGTTGGAATTATATGGTGCAGAACACCTGCCTGCTCCAAGATGCTAAACTGCTGCTTAATAGAAAACTTGATGTCTTACTTGTGTAGTTCTCAATATGAATTTACTATTTCTTTGACTCCTGGCTGTGTGTGATGACTTCTGTAATAAGGAGGAATGGCTAAAAATCAATGGAAAGCTCTTTTAAAATTTTCACGCATGAATTGGTGTGTGTGCTTGGCATAGATTCTCAAACACAGTCAGAAGAAATTAATGAAAAGAAAAGAATGCTGGCAAGGAGGAGGTGCATCAAAGAAGTTTGGATTAGATTATGCTAGGTAAAGCCTTTTTAAGCAGCATAGGAAGCCATTAGTGTCTTTTGCTTGTATGTTTTTAAGGAATACTTTTTCCCTGTCTGTACTTAAGCAAATTCTGGAAAACAGAGTAGTGTCAAGTGCTTTTAAACTTTTGGGATCTTGAAGAAGAAGCTGGCAGTGAACCATGTGCATTTTATCAACCAGCTCGTTCCAAAACTCTGGGGTCTACATAGGAAAGCAGATTTTCTTTTTAGTTTTCTGGCAGACAAAGATGGATTGCATCCTTTACATGGCCAAAGGGGGAAGAGAGATTCTGTTTAAGGGGACAATTTATTTGGTTGTCTTTCTTTGACTGGAGCATTGCTTTTAGGAGGAGGGGGAAGCTGTGATAGCTGACATAGACTTCTTGGAAAAACATTATGTTAGAGCCTGCCAAGATGTGGGGAGAGGAACGAGACTGAGATACACAGTGTCATTGCTGGTTCCACACCTAGCAAACTTGAAAGTATTAAAGTGTCTAGCATTTGCTATTAGACATCAGCTTTTGGAGGTCTGTGCAATGAAAAAGTCTCCTTTTTAGTAATGTCAAATTGAAGTTCCTTTTGCCTCAGAGGAACTATTGCTAACAATATTAACATTAATATTTGCACTTCTTAAAGGGAATATTTTGTACATTGATGCCTGTTTATGATGGCTTGTTTTCTATTTTATGATCCCATAAATTCTGCTCAGGTTTCTTTTAGTTTTTGAAATGTACCTACGAGAGTGCAGAAAACAAAAAAATGTTTTACAAATTACTAACTGCATTTTTGAGTGGTCAATATGTGCTGGTGTAAATACACACAGAAAGTGAATATTTGTAGAAACAGTTTTGCACTCATAGTCAAACCTTGTTAATAGAAAGGACTGCAACAAACTATCTTTGAGTTTCATCTGTGGGCTTGGTGAGGAAAGATAGATTTTAGCAAAGGATGATGTGAGGGGGAAATAGAAAAGAAGATGAAAGAAAAGAGTGAAGAGGAAGGAGAAGCAGATAACAGAATCCTACCTGATGAGAGAGTTTAGGTCTCCCAGCAGCCTTGGTGGCATTTCATGAGGATTAGATCGTGTTTTAAATTTTGCATGATGAAATGTGTTTCAGCATTTAAGAAGAAACTTCTGGAAATAAAATAATATCGATGTGGTACTTCATCTGTTTTCTGCAGAAGTGAAATAGCTACTGATTCACTTGCATGGCATCCTCCTGCACTCGTGGGAATAGACCTCAAAAGTTAATTAGTTGGTTTTGTGCTTATCAGGAGTGGGAGAAAACTAACTGCAGGTCTCCACAGAGTGCTGGTAGCTCTCCTTTCTTTAGGGATTTCTCTGATGTTTTGTAGGTAGAGGACAAGCTTGGCAAGGCCAGGTATGTTTTATGAGAGTAAGAGAGATTGTGGCTGTCTTGGTCAGCTGAGGTTGATCTTGTGTTCCTGAATAATTTCCTATCCATGCCCCTAGATGCCAAAGTGAACTGGCAATTCAAAAACTGCTGCTGAGCTTCAACATTGCTAGCTCAAGTATAATGGAATACTTGCTAAAATTATTAAAGCCAGGTGCAGACAGAATGCATGTGTTACATTAGAAAAATGTACTTGTGTATACACATAGCTTCCTGTTTTTTGCTATGTTGTTCGTTTAATGTGAAATTTTTTTTCAAACAAGGAGAAAAATTCTAGGGAAAAAAAGTCTTTGCTGGGTCTTCTTATTCTGGGCTTTGTATCAAATTGTGGACAGGCTATGGAAATCTTTCCTTTTAGGAAAGTGGAAATGCCACAGGAATAGATTGAAAGGAAATGCCATTCTGCTGCTGCTCCTCTCTCATCTGCCAGAAGCTGGAAGAGGCTAGCATGCTCACCATGATGTGTGAGTGCTCACCACAATGTGTGAGTGCTCACCACAGTGTGTGGGTGCTCAGGGATTGTCTAAGCCAGACAGAGAAGGAGAGAGAGCCCAGCTCAGTTCATGAAGTGGCAGTGGTTATTTGACAGGATGGCCAGTGCAATTGTCCTGTGACAGGCAGCTCTGCTCAGTTCCAGTGTGCAAAGCAGGCTGAGAAGTGGCCTGACATGTCATTGGGAGCTGGCACAATGTGGTGACAAAGGGAGCTGCTTTGGCCAGGTCTTTTCTCCTCTGTGTGGATGAGCTGTAAGAGCACACAGGGCTGGCTGGAGCTTCCTCTCCTCTCCCTCCTCACAGCTATCTATTCTTTATTGCAAGCTCTGGTTTCAAGGCACAGCTGCAAGACAAAAAAAGAATAAGCAGATTTGTGACATAAGACCAAAGACTCATTATTTTGAGAATCTTTTCTGAGCAGTACTTGCACAAAGGTACTGTTAATTTATAATATTTTGGGAAAAGACATTAGCTGGAGAGGAGTACTGTCAGTAAATGTATTTTTAACTTGCAGTCTTAGTCCTTTATTTTTCAGCTCTAGTAAGGACTTTCCCCAAATCCCTAGTTACATAATTCAAAGAGATGAAGCTATTGGATTATTGTCTCTTTCCTGTCAAGGAGCCTACAAAATTCTTCCCAGAGCCTGATTGTGGAGACTATTAAATAGAATGTTTTGGTGGTGCATTTTACAGTGCATGTACACAGTACCTGTGAATGCAATTGTTGAAAACTACATTTAAGACAGTTCTTGCCATGGTGTAAGAGTATCTTAGGTTGTAGCCCATATTTGATTTAGTTAGGCTTCCTGTGGAAAATTTTTCCACTTCTCTTCATCCTAGCCATCTAACTGTTCTTAAAGTTAGAAAAAAGAACTTGTCTACCAAGCAAATCCTCCTGCCTTCTTGATCAGAGTTTCTGCTGCAGACAGAGAAACAGAACCAACACAAACACCTGTGAGCTGGGACCATCCAGGGCATTGACCAGCACTGCTTTGCACAGGGCACGGTACAAATATCCAGCAAGAACAATCTCCACAGCTTTTACAAATACATTACAATAATGCATATAAAATATAATATGTTTGTTTTCTAAACCCAAATTCCTACATGATGTCTACAGACAAATGGAATGTGTCAGGCAGCCCTCGTAATAAGCAGTAAATCCATGCCAAATTCACAGAATTTTTTTGTATCTAATGAGAAATTTTTTAAATCCCTTAACTGGGAAAATAGTCTTATAAATTCAAGTGGTTTATGTAAGAGAAGATACAATAACAATCAAATGAAAAGTTGAAATGTGTAAAATGTTTTATTTCATGAATCCATGGAGAACATTTATTGTTACCAGCATCAACCAATCATGAGCTCTAAGTGAGGCCTGAAGGGAGGTTCTCAGGCTAGTACTAAACCAGTCAAATTGGCAAAAATACTTCTAACTACATAGGCTATTAAAGGAAATTATTAAATTTGGAGTCATGGAACATTGGAGCTTTGATATGATACTTTACTACCAAGTTCCTGGATTTACTAGGCTTCCAAATTTTCAATGAGTTTAAATAGAGATGTTACATTGCAAAGGAAATCATAAAATGCAGGAGTAGTAAAATAGTTTTAATTTTTTCTCATTTGATTACAATTTCTTTTGATTATAATTTCTTTTCCGTTTCTTCTCCCTCCCCAAATAGCATAAGAAAAACATTTTTTCAGGTAACATTTACCACAGATACAGCATTGAGAGATCAGATTGTGTATTAACTCCAGAAAAATTTTAGCATTGGTGTTATTGCTGAAAGGTGACCCAAAGAAATGTGAAACAGGCATTTTTTTTCTTCTGATGGCTTGTCTACCATGACAACGTAGAAAGGAAATGAGAACAATTTTGTTTTTTCTTTTCAAAATGAAATATCTCCCTCTGAGAACACAGAGAAAAGATTGGCTATGTCCCCAGACTTTAAATGAGAAACAAGGATGATTAATCTCTTTAAAAAAAAAGAGTCTCATTCTTTGAATAACATATTTGATTTTCAGTTAAAGAACTGTCGAATGAAAGTCTGAACACTTTCAAAAATTTCAACATTATTTTGAAATTTTAACTAATCTAACTTTATGCTGGCTGTTATAATTGGATTGCCTCTCTTGAGTTTTCTAGGAAGAGCATAAGAGACAAGAATAATTCTTCTGATATGATTAAAGATATAACTGCCCTATCACATGGCTTCATCCACTTTTGTCTGCCAGATTAGCTGTAAAAGCAAAAACCACTTTAAAAGAAAAAGCATTTTATAATATTTTGTACTTTCTTCAAGTTTTTCTTTGAGAACAATATACATCTTTGGTAAATTCCTCATCCCATGTTGTGTTGTGCAACCATCTGCTTCTCTGATAAGCTATGATGAATTTGGAATAATGCCACTTATTTCATTGGGATTTTAATTCAAATGATAAGGCAGTCTTGATTTTTGTATATGTATATAACTTGATTTTTGTATGGGTATGTTAGGAACTCATCTGATGGGCTCTTTTTGTGTTTACTGGATATGTGTGTGTGACATTTTTATTAATGGTAGAATGTATCATGAATTCTAGCATTATTTTGCAAACTGCCCGTTCCCGTGTTGTAAAGGCAAGCATTAAGAGAGGAGAACAACAGTGTGCAGAGAAATGGAACACTGGGCTTGGCAGCTTGGAGATCTCTGCTGGCATCCAGTGATCTTTCAGTATAGGACAATCTTCTTCCATCAGTGAGGGTGAATTTGTTCCGAAGTGATGCCAGCACAAGGTCTTTGTTTTGTTTTGTTTTATTTTTTTAAATCGATGCAGTTTCGAGTTGGGATGCAATTAAGCCAGTCTAAGAACACCTTTACCAGTACGTTTTGCTTTCTAAATATATATAGCCACATTATCATATGGTCTATCTACTTCAAACTATGCAGAGTTCTTGGGCAAGCCTTGGAAACTGTGTGAACTCCAGTTATCAGCTTCTATTGCTGCCTCCAACTTCAGTTTTGTGCCTCTTACAGCTGCACCCAGCATTTTGCCTTCCATCTTACCTCAAGAAGTCAATCACCTACAGGTATTTTGGGAGTAGAGCAAGTGTACAAGGAAGAACAGGACAAGAAAACAGAGGTCTGGTGACATGGCCCCTGGCATTCCCTTTATCAGAGCTTCTCTCCCCATCTCCATGGTGTAGCAGAACATTCTTAGGTTCTTGCAACAAGGAGCACTGCTCTTGCATTTGATCCTTTCTAGACCTGCCTCTGAACCCAAGCTTGTGGACCTGTTTATGTGAAAGATGAATGTAAATTCACCACTGTTGTCTTCAGAATCAGATCTTCTACTTACTTTGAGGGGCGAAGATACAAATCATTGCCTGAATTCACAAAAGAGCTATTTATACGTGCCTAACTTTGTAGCAAGTACACTCCAAGAATATTAAATGGGGTAAAATATTTAATCTCATCAAGGATTAGATAAAGAAAATGCCTAGAGAATTTGAAACTCAAAGCAGAATGTTTATATCATGATCCTTTCTAAAATTGCTTTTTATAAATGGAAGTATCTAGTCAACATGTCTACTTTGGACACTTGTCTTTTTCTTTTTTACATTTGACATGATACATACAGTGAAAAAAGTGCCCTCTTCTTCCTCCTTCCTAGAGGCTTTAAAAATTTACCAGTAGGATAACAAAAGCAGATGGAAAGAGGTGCATGGAATAGTAGGAAGAAAATGTGGAAGGGCATCCTAGGACAGGGCATATTGTGTCCAATAATTTTGTTTTCCTTTGTTTACATAAACTTTTCTAGTTCCAGATTCTGTTTTCAGGAAATTTTAATGCTTAATGTGATTATTTCCAGATGATCTTTTGTTTCATTTTACGCATTTTCCTTGGAAAGGTGTATAATGGAAAGTGCTGCTGTACTTCTTTTGAAATCCTGCTTCTTCAGACTCACTTTCCTCTTCCCATCTTGATGGAAGTGTGAATGTCTCACTGAATGTTACTTAAATAGTAATTGATCTTTATGCCTGTGAGCCCCCTTTCTGATAGCCACCACATTTAGGGCCATTGTGAAGCCTTTTTGAACTGATTATGTGATTCCAATCAGCTCTGCACTGCACTGCCCAGAGTGCCAGCTGATGGAGGAGCCGTGGTTTAGAGGTCAATTCTCATGTCATTGACAGCAGCTACACACAGGCAGGCAGAGGCTGCTTTGGCCCTTCGTGATGAATTTGGGTTATTTCTTATTTTTCTCTTTCAACTTTCATCTTTTTGTTTGAGACTCTACCTGTTCCCAGATGCTTTTTATATTCAGCACAAGTTCTTGCTGCGATCATCTCACTCTGAATGTCTCTTGCTGAATGAGACTTCAGTAACAGCTATATCTTTTTACACTTTAAATGTGAATTTCAGCCTTGGTTAAGCAAGAAATTAATTCTGGCCCGCCTTCTGTACCAAACCTGACAAATGAATGGCTATTAACTCTGGATTATTAAACCCTCAAAAGCTTTTCTGTAGCTTCTGGGAGCTGACCTGAAACTTCCTTTAAAAAGGAAATTAAAAGAAAATCAGAAACTGCAGAGAAGAGTTTTGGCTTTTAAATATTTTATTTTTTTTTAGGAGGCACGTGAGTAGAGGGGAGAATGTAAATACCAGAATATCCTTTCTTCTGGTTTATTTTTTATTTCCTCATGTTTTGGCAGAAGGGCTTGCTACTGTCTCTGTGTCAAAGTCAGTCCATGGTATTTGTTGCTGGCTTTCTTTGTCTGTCCTATTACTGGTAGTGATATTACTGGTGCTAATCTGTATTGCCTAGTTTCAAGTTCTCCCTAAGGACAGGTTGGATGAACTGACAGTTTGCTGGTTGTGGGCAGTCTTCTCCTCAAGGCTTGTGTTTAACACAGCAAACTTTTGTTTTCAGGGTGTTGGTTTTTGTTTGGTTGGTGTTTTCTTCTGTAGCTGAAATAATTTTCCATGTATATTTTGTTTTTTAATATTGGACATATATTTAAGAGAGCAAACAAAAAAACCCTTTTCCAAAGACAAGTAAAAAGGTGTTCCACAGCCCCAAGGCCTGCAGCTGGACATTCTTGCTTGCTGAGCTCAGCACCCCTGTGGGTGTGAGCACCTCCTTCTCTTCCACACTGGGCACCCTGGCTGTGTCTGCCTGGAACCATCTCCTTGGCTCTTGTGAACTGATGGTCTGTCCTGCAGGTTCTTTCCTTCTGCCCCTTTGCCTCTCCAGTATTGCAAGAATTGCTCTGCTATTCTGAGTGTAACTGGAAATACTATTTATTTTGAGGGCAGAGTAACCTACCTCTAAAGTAGAGGCATCCTCTACAGGCAGACTAATACAGCAGTGATATTTAATAGATATCAAGATAATTGACTGATGCAATTAATTATGGACAGAAATAGGTGGAGACAAATAAAATATATACTTCAAATCTGTCAAGCCTGTTTAACACTGAGATTATTCATCAAAGCAGAGTGGGAATTGTTTTGGGGTGTTTGAGCCGTGCTAATCTGTATTGTCTAGTTGTTGTTTTATCTCTTTGCTAAGCCTTTTACTTAGACATATTAACTTTTCTCTTTATTTATGAAACATTTGGTTATTCCTACCTAATGCTGGTACACTGTAAAACCTTCTGTATACAAGGTGAGGTGGGTGTGCTGATTGAAGACCTGAAGATTGACTGAGCTGGAGCATTCTCAAGGCTTCAAGAAAGGTTTTTACTTGACGTGCTTTCCCGCAGGAGTTCACATTTGCTGTTTTATCTCTGGGAGTGAGCTTAGTGACAGACACACACTGAGAGTCAGGGAGAAATGCCATGGGAGCTACTTAACAGCATTCAGATGCAGAGATGGCATTTGATTCCCAGGTTTCTTTGCTGCAGCCTCTTTATAAGGAATCTAAATCAGGAAACTCTACGGGGTATCAGGAAAGCAGACATCTGATCTTTGTGCTTGCACCATTAAAAAAGAAAGAGTCCTGCTTCTGAAACAATAAACAAATCTAAAGGTTATTTTGGAATGGCTCCTGTTTTGGTGGACTGTGTGGAGTGGCAGAATTGCAGGTGTGTGGACACTCCACCATGCGTGGTAGAACCTGTCAGAGCTCTCTGCCAGGGTGTTAACAGACTGCCTGACACACTCATTGTAGCTGCCTTCAGTTAATGTGGGAATTGTGTTACTCTAATTCCTACATGTTGTTCAGGTAAAATGTTCTGGATGTGTTTAAAAGCGAGTGCCAGTCGTTTGAAACAGTTCCCAGCACCTGCGTTATAGACATCAAATATTCTTTTAGAGATAGCAGAGCTTGAAATATTTCTTTTGCATTTTAGTTTTTATGTATTCATTTAAATTTATATTTATAAATATCTGGAGGTGAGTAACTGAAACTCGTCAGCAATCCTTTTTTCTTTCCCTTTAGATATACAGAGCCTGGAAAATCTAAAATACCTTGTGAGTAGACATGCTAATGTTCTGTTGAAATTTTGCATCTCATTCAATGGAAAGGTAACTTTTTTGTGATTCTTTTTGGTGAAATTTAGAAAGTGACCAAAAATAAACATAAAAGCAAATGACTAGATGGCAAAAGTGATAAAAATGTAACCACTGCAGCTGTAAGATAATGCACTCCATGATGTTAGAACTGTGAATTGATGAAGTTTGAAGTAATTCCATTTTGCATAACATTTTTAAATTCTCATCTAACACCGTTGATTTAAATGTGGAAGCCTTGAAATACAAAGAATTAACCTCACCTTCCAGACAAGATGCTTAAGGTTAAAAATAATAGAAACATAAATCTTATGTAAGTCTTATTAGAAAAGAAATATCTGCACTATCTGAGTTAGATTTCTTTCAACCAAAACTCCTATTCTGAAATGCTACCGTTCTGACAGTGTGACAAATTGCTGGAACAAATGCTAAATAGTTAAATGGACAAGTGATGGATGGCCTCATAAGCCTTGCAGGGCAGCCTGTGTAAGATACTAATTGGTTCTGTGGAACTGGTTTTGGTCAATAAATTCACTTGAGATTTTTTTTTTGTATGTGTGTGTTAGATATCTTTAAAGAATGCAGTCTTGTAGGTGACAAACCACTTGCAATGTATTAGGCCACCAACAACTTTATTTTGTCTGCTCTACCATCTACCTTCTTTCAAGGATATAACCTACCAAAAATCTATTTTTGATGCACTGCTGTCTCTCAAATGCTTCTGAATTATGAGTTTATTTGGAAGCCTCCAGAATTTTCTGATGCTAGAAAATGTCCATGTTAATTTTCCCACAGTGTTTGCAATCGGTCTTTTTTTTTTCTTTTTTCTCTTTTCCTTCCCCTGGAATAGGTTCTGCCACCATTGCTCACTTTGAGCAATATGTTCTACTGCAGAGAGCCTAAACATCAGTGTACTCTCCTTGTAAAAAATACTGCCAAGGTGAGGACAGGCAAGCAGACCCTGGACATCGAGACCTGTGTTAGGAAAGGGCTGAGCCTCCAGTCCTTGGCTTGAACGTGGACATAAGGAAGGAGCTGCAGAGGGGTTTTCAGGGGTTTTCATGCTGCAAACCCCGTGTGAGACTCCTGCTCTGCTCCTGCTCTGCTCTTGCTCTGCTCTTGCTCTGCTCCTGCTCTGCTCCTGCCCTGCCCCTGCTCTGCTCCTGCTCTGCTCCTGCTCTGCCCCTGCTCTGTTCCTGCTCTGCTCTTGCTCTGCTCCTGGTTTGCCCCTGCTCTGCTCCTGCTCTGCTCCTGCTTTGCTCTTGCTCTGCTCCTGGTTTGCTCCTGCTCTGCTCCTGCTCTGTTCCTGCTCTGCACAGCCCACCATGGGACCTGCTGTCTTGTCATCACTTCGAGGCATTGAAAAGACAAGCCCTGAAGCAATTACCTTTCAAGTCCTTCGGTCCTTTGTTGAATTCGGCCCAAAGTGATTTCAGTGGAAATAGGAGATGTAGAATTTGTTCTTGGTTTCTTTTGGTTTGGGTTCCTGAGTTTTTATTGCCTTTTTTCCCCCTCCCAGGTTGGTTGGATTTTGGTCTTTTTTAAAAATTTTCATTAGTGCTAAGTAGAATTTGTTTTTTATGGATGCTAAAAACACCCAAAGAGAATCAATGCCAGCCTCAATAAGCGAGCCATGGAAGCAGAAGGATTGAGATGGTTTCACAGTTTTTTCCTGATAGCAATTTCCTGTTTTATAAAGTAGAATAGGTTAATTCTAAAACCACCAGGATTTAGAAGGCTAATCTTTGAGATAAAGGAAAAATCTGAAATTAATTTAAAGTTTAAAAAATGCTAAAATTTAACATACATTATGCCTTTCTTCGCTTTGCATTTTTGCTCATGCTCACATGTATGAGATGTTTCATAATTAAACCCTATATTTCAACTGCTGTACTTTTAAACCAAATTTGACTGCTAACACTTACCAGCTACCCTAGCAGCAAACAAGATGTTTCCAGAATAATCCCTGAATCTAATATATATAAATGTCAAGGAAACTGGGCACTAAAAAGAGTGTAACTGCTTTAACATATTTTCAGTTCAGTGCAGTGTAGTCAAGTCTTGTAGAATGCATGTTTAAGTGGAAGACAAGTGTGGTACTTTGAGAGACTGTGAAGAGAAGGCTCCATAGGCTCCTTGTAAAGTTTTTGGGAAGAGGTAGATGTCTCCAGGAGAACTTGCTGCTTTTGACACACAATCCAGATCCAGCTTCCCACTACAAGAAACACATGAATTGTCACTGTGGAAAAGTACGTTCAAGTAATTCTATGACAAAACAACTAACAGTTTGTTCCTTAAATCCTAATACATGATTGGATTTTATGACCAAGCAACCCCCAAAACAGGCCTAGTGAAAGTGAGTTTTGTATAAATTATCTGTATGGAAGCTTCCTTGTGCAGGTTAGTTGATTGAGGTGTGCAACAGGCTGAACATATCTGTTGTTGATCCAAACAAGCAAGAGCTGAGTTAGAGGAGTTCAGATCTGTCCTGTTAGGGAAGCCTGCTGGGTTCGTAGCCATCTGAGAATCAAGAGATAAATGCAATCTATTTTCTTACATCTAATCAGATTCTGTGGCTCCACAGAAAAGGCTCACAGGTCCCTCTGGGGAGAATTTATAATGAATATATTAGTTTATTAATTCAAAGGATTGTTACTGTACACAAAACAGAATAAGCAAATGTTATGCACTATCTGATACGCTGATCTCTATTTACGCTTGTGTAAAAGCCCAAGGCTCACTTAGGATATTGAACAGTAAAGTTTAACTACTGAATCAACCAAAGACCATAGACTAAAATTTTTCTGTGTAACCAAGATAATTTTTATTAAATCATTTAACCTTTTTTTTGTTTAAAGTTAATTTTAAACTTAGGACAGTACATGACGTGTTCTGTAATACAGAAAATGCTGCTACAGGTAACCTAACAATCTGCAAGGGAGTCTGTGCCAAGAAAGGAGACCTTGCAGCACAGAGCACTCCAGTTAATGGTCATCAGGCCATAGGTTAATTGTTGTGAAGCAGAATTTCAGGTTTAAATACCTATATTCTTTTGCTGGAAGTGAGGGTCTTATGCCCATTTGGACATTGCAAATCTGTCCTGTGAATCAGCTGATAAACTTATATCTTGCAAGTGTAAAGTACATAATTTGGTATAAAGAACTTTTAAATACTATATGTGCCTAAAAATCATGAGGCACATCACAAAATGGTTTCAGTTCTTGTAGAAACCTCTTAATCACCTCAGAAAGGAAGGGTAAACTGTACCTTAGGTGGCAAGGAAACTGCTCTAAAATCTTCTGTCATTTTCCAAAGTTACCCAGCTAGGCTTGAACTTCAAAACTTTAGTGGTTGTAAATTAAGAGTTTACTTCCAAATAGCTTATGAAACAAACACTTAGGTGATGAGCTGGTGTGTTTGTCACACTTGTGTACTTAGGTAGCCACGTGTTTATAAAGTGTTGTGTCACATCTGTAGGAGACACTTCATAACTTTGGCTGTAAGAAATCTGCTGAGCTTAACAGTTTCAAGTTATTGCTTAACCTTTCAGAAAGGTTTCTCTTTTTTTAAGTTTATGAAAATATCTTTTTTCAGAAAACCTGGGTGTGTGACGTTAGAAGGGAAAGTAAAGAGATTGAAAGAATAAAACTGCTGAATGTCAAACTCACAAGGACCTACTGAAATTCAGGACAAAATCCAAATTCAGGTAATTTCTTAAGTTACCATCTGTTCTGTTCACAAGTACCTTTTATGTACTATAAATATACCATACTGTAACAGCTTCCCAGCTGTGAAGAACCCATTTGCCTGACTATTTTTGTAATTCCTCCATAAAACTTTGGTTTTGAAGTTGGACATCTGCCTAGATGCCAGTGCAATAGGCATTAATAAAATAGAATATAAAGGACAAATTAAACCATCTACATAAATTAATATGAAAATGTTCTATTTGGCATAGCAGGAAGTACAATAGCATGGAGAAACTGAGCAGGCTGAATTGGAAATCATAATTTTGAGATCTGGAGATTATGAAGGAGGCACTTGGGAGCTGGTCCAGCAAGTGCTTGTGTTCAGCTCTAAGCCTGTGAGTAACCCCATCCTTGGCTTCTGTGCACATAAACCCCACACTAAGTGTGTTATGTGACAGAAACAGTTTTTACATCCTGCTACAGCTAGAGAGTTATGGAAGATTCATTTCACTGTTGAGGATAAACCTTAGCAGGTGCAGCTTTATTGGAAAGGTAAGGCTGTTCTTCCCTCTTTGTCACCACCGTGCTCTGTGTGTGTGCTGGGCTGCAGTTCAGAACTGTGACCACACAGCCCCCAAAGCTCAGCCTGGGCTGCATTGACTCCTCCTGGCAGAAAAGCCAAAGGGCATCACTCTATAAGCACCTGCCTCCTGCCAGACTCAGGTGGTGGATTTCCTGCAGGCTGAGACTTTGCAGAAAATGGTGTACTGTGCTTTTAATACAGGCAGCATATAGTCTCTATTTGTTTATTCTGATCCAGCAACAGGAGCCTGGCTTGGGCTAAGCATGAAGAAAATTAAGGAGGTGATCAGTGCAAGTACACCTTGCTAATTACAGCTACTTTGTGGGTAGACAGGAAAAGATGTTCAAATTCCTGTTTGTTAGTCAGTCACTCGAATTCTTCCACACTGTCTCTTGGACCTGTGTGATCAATCCCTTAAATTGTCTGGCTCAGGAAAAACAATCTTCACTTTCTGGATCAGCTGCATAGTCTGTGCCTCAGTAACTGAAATAGAACCAGGTTGGTGTTATATAATTTCTAGCATTAGAAATTAACAGCTCTGCTTCAGCCTCTTCTGAGGCTCAGCTGGGGTGTTGAGGTTTGTGGCACATTCCCTGAGCACTGTTGCCACCCCTGTATAGTTTGTGTCTCCTGTCCTTTACCTGTGTGCTGTGTAAACTGGGCACTGGTTTTGGGTTGGTCTCCAGCATGCCTCAATATCAGAGTGTGTTTCATTACATTATTTTAGAAATCTGCTGTGGTTATTGCCTGATCACTTTGCACTCATTTCTCATCTGTCTGGAAACAGAGTTTAACCTTCTGTGGCACTTTTGATCTAGCTAGGCATGGAGCCAGAATCATTTCTGCTGCTGGTAACAAGTTTGAATTTTGTGAGGTTTGCCTTCCTGTGGCAGTCTCCAATCTGTGCCATACCCAGCCTGGTCTCGTTGTCTCCAGCAGGGATTTCCTGTCCTGTGCAGCAGCAGAGGCTCCGTGACGTGCCCTGCATCCCCTGCTGATGCTTTGCTTTGCTGGCTGCTCATTCTCACACCTCTGGCTATTCCTCTTATGCAGCTGTGTGTGAAAAGTATCTCAAGGGTTTCTCTGTGTGTATCAAATCTGAAAAGAGCGCATCGTGCCTCTAATTATGATCTGAAACATTTGCTTTTATCTATGCATTTTCTTACTGGCTCCTTGTCCCTTGAAAACAAACTGGGTCCCCCTGAGAGGAACAGAATATTTCGTGTAGGAAACATCAGTTGTGTATATTTAGTTCTAATTCTAAATATTCAGAACTTAATCAGTTCTTTACAAGAGGCATCTGGGAACTTGGTGGGTACTCTGCTTACACACATACAATTAGAAGCATACCTTAGGAGCTATCAGATATCTAGGTACATCTGTACATGCATATACACAGACATATATATTTTTAATCCTTCCCTTTTCAGCAGCCTACCTATGTGCTTGACATCATCATGGTGAAAGGTTCATAGAGAAATCTTGATGAAGACCAAGGGTGGAGAGAGATCGTGGTATGCTATGGATGACTTTAAAAGTTATTAGGAGAGCATTCAGGTGTGTGCAGGGAGCCTTTTACCTCAGATAACATAACTTTTACTGTGATTGTGTATTGCAGTGGCACTCGGTACCACTGCACTAGTTAAGGATCTGTGAGGAATATTTCTGCTATAAATCTGGAAGATTATATCTCTGTCTTCTCCTATTGCATCATCCTGAAACCTGACAAGTTGTCAGTGGAGAGGCAATTATTTCCACCAAAACATGGAGAACATAACGTACATTTCTAAGGTGTGAAGAAAAAATTAATTCCACGAAAATATACGGATTTAGGAGAAAGTGAGGAGGTTTGTTGCGATTCTTTGTTTTTGTTTGCCCCAACTATAAAATTTGCATGTTGAAACTGTAAAAGTGATCTTTTTCTTGCTGGTAGTTGACAATGAGGTTTAATTGTGTTTTCAAGGGTGAGGGAGAGGGAACAACACAGTTGAAGCCTTTAAGAGAGATGGAAAAAAAACCAAACCCAACCTCAAACCAGTGGGGCTGGCTAGAAAATACTGTTCTATCCTCTGAAAGGGAGATAATATTATTTCCAGTTTGTTGTTGATTTCAAATTTGCGTGCTGAAACTATAAAAGTGATCTTTTTCTCGCTGGTAATTGACAATGAGGTTTAATTGTGTTTTCAAGGGTGAGGCAGAGGGAATGACACAGTTGAAGCCTTAAGAGAGATGGAAAAAAACAACCCCAAACCAGTGAGGCTGGCTAGAAAATACTGTTCTACCCTATGAAAGGGAGATAATATTATTTCCAGTTTGTTGTTGATTTTGAGAGCAGCTGGTGTTAGAGGAAGAGGCTGTGTTTCCCAGCAGTGACTCACTGGATCTCAGGAGCAGCAGGGAGAGTGGCTCTCAGGGCTGGGACACCAAGACTCTTAGCAGGAGGCAGCTTGTTTTTTTTTACTTTGCAAACACCCCAAAACGGGAAAGTTTTGGAAGGGTAAGACAAAGACTAGGGAGCCAGGGGAGCAGGGACAATGTTTGGAGGGGCAAAAGGAGTCTGTGAAGAAGAGGGAAGGTACCCTTCAAGTTATCTGGTAATATTCCAGCTTAAAGCAGCACAGTGCATCCTCAGTGAAATGTAGGGAAGTTGTACAAACAGCATAACCAATGGCGAGTATGTGAACTGCAAATTCAAAATTCAGATTACCCCGTATTTCAGGATACTCATTTGTGTGAAGAAAGCCAAGTGGCCTTGGAAAAGTTAGCAACTTTTAGTTCCTTATTGTGAATTAACTTAAGGAATGCTGATTATTGAAAATGGATGAAACGATTTTCTTATTAAAAATCCTCAAGGTAAAAAAAAAATTCTTTCTCTCTGCCTTGCTGTGAAATTGAATTTTAACCTTTCCTATCTGCTTCCATAAAAAATGGAGGAAATGAACCTGGATTATGTCCCAGCAGTGCACTTATTTGGAAAGATGTGGGAGTTTGATTCACATTACCCTGGTGGACGTGTCTCATTTACTGGCTTGGAGCTACAGCGCTTCCTTCACAGACCTCTGCTGAGTGACTAAGTCCAATTCTTAGGACATGGAAGAACCAAGTCCAGTTCTCTGCTCTGTTATTCTTCTGTCTCTCCTACGGCCTTATACATCTTGCCTTAACATTAGGCTCAGTCTCAATAATCCTGTTGTAATACTTTTGTTTAATGTTGGTAAAAAAAATATAGAAATTTGACTGAGAGTTGGAGACAGCAACGAAATTGTTCATGTCTTGTATAACTGCAGAGGGCCCCAGAGCTACTGACCAACATGGCAAGAAATTCGTAGTGTTCTGAGAAATATTCTGGTTGTAATCAGAACTCTGTATACTTGCCCAATATATATTGTGATTTTGGTAGTTTTCAGAGATGCATTTAGGTCTCCAATAGCTCAATCAGTATTTTTTTGGGGACCCTAAATTGAAATTGCAACTACTCCCATAAAGTTCTGAGAATTTTCAAAGGAATTTGTAATGATTGTTTTCTTTCTTAAATCAGAAATTAATCAATAAGAAAAAAGTCTTCATTATATGTGGATAGAACTTTTATTTCTCAATCAGATATGAGTTACAATTTACATCATTGCACTGCTGAAGTGTGTGGGACAGTGAAAGCAGACACCACGTGGTCTGTGCTGAGTGGATGGGAAGCAGAAGCAGTTTTGGGGTGACAGATCTCAGAGCCAAGGTGGTGATGTCAGGATCATCCCTGCTGCACTGGCTGTTGTGTCTGCACACATCTGGAAATCACGAAACCATTTTCTCTGGTTCCTCTGCCTTGTTCCATCAGCATTATTTCCCTGAAGAGGAGTGGTCAGCAGCTGAGCAGAGTGAAGGGACAAAGTGTGCAGTTACAAAGTCATGTCTCACACAGGCTGCTGGGGCTTTTGGGTGCCTGGGGAAGGGGCACAGGGACTTTCATCCCAGGAGGTGCAGGCACAGTCAGGGGGTTGATGAATATGACAGCTGATACTTGTTTGCTTAACAGCTGGGACCTTCCCTGCTAGCTTCATCACTAGTGGAGAAGTGTTTCATACATGTGCCATGCAGTATAAACACCAGATTGCCTCCCTGCCTGCCAAATTCCCAGGCCACAGGTGCCTGTGAGGTTGCTCTGAGTGCACTGAGCAGTCATGGTGGCATTTGCTATGCTGGCATTTTTTCATGGGGCATGAACATGCTGAAACAGGAGTAGGGCATTGACAGCTCAGTGCCACAGCGTGCCACTGTTGGCACCATCTCACACCCTGCAGAAGGTAACTCTGATCTCAGTAGCACTTAAAAGAGCTCCCATCATAATTAATGAGGCTGTTAATCTCCTCCTTGGAGGATGGCTGAGGGCCACAGACTCCTTCTTGTGAGGTGACCGCAGCTAGTAGGAAGGAAAGAGAAAGAATTGCTAAATTTTGAATTTTGTGGCTATTAAGAGCTTTTGTGTACTTGGCAG
This sequence comes from Brachypodius melanocephalos, assembly GCA_013398615.1. Classification (NCBI taxonomy): domain Eukaryota; kingdom Metazoa; phylum Chordata; class Aves; order Passeriformes; family Pycnonotidae; genus Brachypodius; species Brachypodius melanocephalos. The sequence goes on from VZSR01001436.1 coordinate 3,452,982, forward strand.
TTAATCAGCTCATATCAAGGATTTGCTCCATATTTCCCATTGATTCATTTCCTCCGATTCCCAGATCAGTAGACTATGACTACTGAGATCTTCTGACTACATAAACTCTTTTTTGATGTACAATTTTTTTTTAACCTCAGTGACCTTCCAAGACTGCTTCTTGCCATTCCTGTATTGGTTCCCAAAAGCCTTGCTTTTGCACAACTTTTCTGCCATTTTCTCCAAGGTTAGTGTTTGTCAGCAGTTCCTATTTTGTAGAAAGTTGTTCCATGTTATATGCATTTGCACTCTTGTGGGTAGCATTACCTCCTTTTTCACTTCAACATTGCTTTATACTCCTGGGCTACCTGGCAATCCAAAAGAAGTCATCATCAGAATTAAGAGCTCATCCACAAATCCTTTTGTGTTTTCTCTTTTTTGAAATGCCTCTTGACAACAAAGTTGAATTCATATCATACTTTGAATTTAAAATTCGTTTACCAAATAGATGTTCCTAAAATTAAAACGACTCTTGGAAAACATTTTCTCTTCCTATAGTTCTCAGCAGTGAAAATCTGAAAGTGAGAAAAAAGTGGAAGTGGGAAAGCTGGAACTCTGTAGCAGTAGAAACAAAGGATGCACAGCAGAACTTTAAACTCTATTTTGGTGTGCTAACACTTCTGATTTGAACAGTTAATTGCTCTTGTATCTTTAACCCTTTGGCAACCATTGCTTTAGGTGTCTATCACAATGGGGAAAAGCCATTGCTTAGTATAAAAGGAGTGAGGGAATTCCTTCATTGCCTTTTATTAGTGGTCTCTCTCTATACATAAAAAGGTTATACAAGTTACCGTGCTTAAAAATCTCTCTCACAGGGGTTTTTCAGTTAGGTTGAGCATTTCTAAAAAGTGGCAACGTCCCTATGACACCTGCTTTCTAAACAAGGCTCCTGCAGTATAGACATCAAGTTATTGACTTTGATAGGAAGCTGGTAGGATGGGAAATTTTTGTTCTCTTTCTCTTGTATAGCTGGGAAAAAACAGAACAAGAGCCAGATGTTGATCAGAGATGTTACGTAAAAAAAATTAGTAGTTCTCTAACTTACACCCAGTGAAGTCATACAGTCTCGTCTTGAGATGCACAAAGTTTTTCTACAGATTTTTTTAGGTCCAGGAATCTTAATATGTTTTCAGGCCAGATTTAAAGGTTTTACACTGGGATGGTGATGGTGAATGCAAATATGGCCCCAGATATCAGACTTTATCCTATATTTATAATAATCTGGAGGGAAAAAAAACCCCAGTAAAAATAAATTTCCTTATTTTTATGACAGGAAACAGAACAAATCAGAAAAAAACTCTGTTGCTCTTTGACAGCACAAATGACACAAACTCTAGAAGGCTGAAATATCTGACTTCAATTTATTTCTGGGAGATATCTCCCTTTTATACTATTTTACACAGACCAATTGATTAGTAAAACATAGGCAAACCTCTTCAATCACATTGGTCAAACCAGAGGGACATCAAGAAAGTCCCTCCTTGGGAAAGAATGTACTGTATATGTAAATATTTGTCCTGTTTACAGAAAATTCCTTGGAAAAGGAATTTCAGAGTCCAAAACGTGTCTTATGTGAGAGACAAGGGCTACAAAACTCCACCTATTTAATATTGTCTTTCCCTGGATTTATTGTAAATCACTATTTTTAAACAGGCAACATATCTGACAGTTTTCATAGCGATGTCAGCGGCTGCATGTGTGAGTGATCTGTAAGAGAAATTCATGTTTAGTGCTTGGTTGAACTCTCAGATCTTGGTAAGTTGTCTTCAATTTTTGAGCTTCTCCTCCATCTGTGTGGTGCATGGAGACAGACAGCAGCCTACGGAGCCAAATGGGAATTTCACTGCTCTGAGGAGTCCCTGACATGCTGGTTCTTGCACTGCCTCCTTGGCAAGCCTGTGAAGAAGATACATGACCAATGTAAGAAAAACCAGTTTATGACACGCATGAGGCTTCAAGTGACATAGTTTGCATAAGTTCTGAGCTAGTTTAAAAAAAAAAAATCCCAAAATAGGAAGACATAAGTGGCTCTTACTTAGCTTCTTATTTTATGATGCACATTTAGCTCAGCTGAGGAACAGGCATATAGCAGAGAAACTTCTCTCTGTAGACCTAGTTTATCGTCTCAGACTCTCCACAAAGGACAACTTGGAAGTAGAGACACCTTTGTGCATATGTTTACAGGTCACAGACTGCTTTCTCCTCAGGTATGTTTTACAGGAATGATGGCACAATTAACAGAATTGCTATGTTTGCCTTTTGGACATTTTGTGTTCTTAATTAAATGTGGTACTTCTAGAGTAAATAAATTCCTTCTTCAGCATATTTGTGATGTTTAGGGATAGGCAAGGCTTATAGTGGTTCTGAATGCAGAAATACCCATTTTGCTGACTGTTTTTCTTTTACTAGTGTAATAGGTTGATTTCAACATTATGGGACAGAAGACATTACACAGTTTGGTCCAAAAACTGATGTCAAATCTGGGGTTTGTGAAAGCTCTTTTCTGCATGTCCTTAGGAAAGCAGTGGGGAAAGAGGGAGCGATGGGATCACAAACCTGTGTGCACCCATTTTTATAAATTTCTTAACCAGCAAAAGTTTTCTACTTGGAAAATCAAATTATTATACTGAGTTTGAACACATAACGTGTCCATTGCAGCACATACAGAGATCACTTGTGAGCAGTGCACACCAGGTGGCTAAAAAAAGCAAACCTGTGTAAGCTGACGTAAATTCAGTTAACAATGGCTCATATTCTGAATGAAAAAATTTCAGAGGTCTACAGACTCCCTGGACTAGTCTGTTGCCTGGGAAACTGCACTTCGTAAATTAGGGTAAGAGGAAAACATGGTTATTAGATATGTATTTTTTATAATTATTGCCATAATTTTTGCAATAAACATCCAAGCCAGAGCTATGCAATGGACATGATCGGCCTTTTCATGTTTGTACAGCACTGATAATAAGATTGGAATGTTTTTTGTGAGCCATGCATGGTTGCATAGGAGGTTAAATATTAAGCAAAAATATGTTTTTTCCAAGTCTATCAGCATATGTGTTGTAGATATAAAATCTCTTTCTCTTGTTGTTGATGACTTGCTGTGTCTGCCCTATATGTAGAATGGACTGCTGGAGGAATGATCGACTCCCTTCCTCCCAAACCTGGCATAATTGGAAAAGCCAAGAGAGAATAAGGATTGCCTGAACTCTTTTAGCTCCTATAATTTCTTATCCTGTAGGTGTCCCCTCTTTCCTTAGCACATGTACTTTTCAAGAGCATGAGCTTAAATTTTTATAAGGGATGTACAGAAAGATTTACTTAATATGTGGTAAAACACAGAGCATTGACTTTAGAAACTGATAAAATAGAACACTTGGACTGGCACCTCCAGACACTGAAGCTTGATTTGCAGTTCTTTTCAAATGGGAGTTTGAAATACACCAAGAGCATAAAAGGCATAATTTTTAACCTCTTCTGAAAAGAAAGAGAAAGCAAGATCGTGCTAAAATTCTAAACAGTGTCTCCTGTTTTGGCTCACCAATTCAACAAAACCAAATTGTTTTTGCAACACCCATCTCCTTGAGAGACACTAGGAGGGAAACAGTTTGCATTGAGGAGAATGGAGAAAATTAGGGGAATGTTCATTTTGCTTGAAACTAGATACTCATAGAGTGATGTTGAAAGCTCAGGTCAAAATGAGTTTCAGACTTCTTCCTTCTGCAAGTGCCTCATGAGGCAGTTCTTCCAAAATATAACTGTAAGAATGTCTTTTGCAAGAGCAGCCATGCTGCTGTCTGGACAAAAACTGGAGCACATACTCCCAGTGACTGTTTCCAGCCTGGAAAATGCTGTGCATGGTCAGACCAGCTTTTTGTGTCTGCTGCCCCTTTCTTGGCTTTGGCACGTGGCTGCTGGCACTCTGGGTTTCCTTGCAGCAGGGATAGATCCCTCAGAGGCCACACCTGCCTCCCTGTTGTGTCCTGACTCGTGCTGAGCACTGGCTTTTCTCTCTTCCCTCTCAAGAGAGCTGCAGGTTGCCCAAAAGCTGGTTTTGGGGTCTTTTCTCTCTACATTTCTTCTTGCTGGGTTTTTGCTTTTAGAGGCAAACGAAACTCTTTGGCTCGAAAGGAATTATCTTTAAAACTGAGCCTTGACATTTGGTTTGGAATGGCAGGAAGAGAAACTGCAGTTTTTATATTACTGCATGTACAGCAGGAGACCCAGACTCTTACTTCAACAAGTTTCTACGAAGAAACTCACTGAAAAACTAATGGCTTTCCTGGTAGTAAATCCATTCTTCTCCTGGGGTTAAGCCATTCAGTAACTGTGGGCACTGATCTCTCTGTCAGGGTTTTCCAGATGTGGTCTTTCCCTAAATGTCAAGCTACAATTGGAGAATGAATGCTTCATTCCATAGTAAGGATTATTTTCCAAGTCAAATGAAATCGTGGAATTGAGGAGTTGACACCGGCATAGTCTCCAAACTGTCACACTTGTGTACAAAAACTAATAACACAGGACACATTGCAGTCTTCTGGACTGGCAGAGTTTATTTTTAACTCTGTAACTGAGGTAACTTAGGGGAATTTGGTATTCATTGCCACTCAGCTTCCTCCTCAACTCCCTGGTGGCAAAGATCTACTTCTCTTGGTTGTCACTATGCTATATTTACTTACATTTTCTATAGATACTCTCTATTCATTATTTTTTCCTAAAACAATTTTTTTTTTCCATTCAGGAAAATTATGTTGTAAAAATCACAAGACTCTATTTTGTTAGATAACTATTGAACGTGGAACCTTCCAGTTCTACCACTGGCATAGAGTGTTCTCCCTGAGAACATTTAGTAATGTGACTAATCTGTTACATATAGTTTGTTCTGTTGTGTTTTCTCCGTGGAAAAATTGTATAAACATTGCAGTGCTTCTCTGTGACAAGATGTTGCTTATGTTTATGAAGGTTTGTTATTTTTGGCTGTGTTAGGAAAGGTGGCTTGGAGAAGAGAGCTTGCTTGCTTCCTGTTTTTCTGGAATTTAATTTCACTCCAGGACTATTATCCTCTGAGGAGCCTCGGTGCTAGCCCAGTAATCTTTGTTACTGGGCAGAGTTACCGACATGACCAAATACACTTTGTTCTTTTAGAGGTACTTTCAAAATGTGTCTTAAGATAATGGTCCAGTGGGTGTTTTTACGGTAAAATCTGACAATCTGACAGCTTTTGGATAGTTTGGTGTTTCTGTAGATCTTTGCTGTAACACCATCCACAGTAGCTTGGGGACAATAGTAAGTGAAGGTGCTTCGTAGAAGTGGCTTCAGCAAACTCCACAGGGATCAGGGTAATTCTTTGAATATGTCAAAACCATTAGTGAGAAGTTCCACATCAAATTTGACTTCAGGTGCCATGTTTGGTTTTGAAATCTATATTCTCACTTTTGAGACAGTTACGTCACAAATTTTCCTCATTTTTGATGATAATGCATAAAACAAAACTTTTTTTCTTTTACAAAAAAATGATGTTTTAGAGATAAATGTGACTCAAGTATTGACAGTTTCATAAATTATGGGTTGTAGGCAGCTTTCTTGTTCACAGTATCATTACTTTTAAAAATAATCTCAATTTATGACGGAGAATTTCAGACCTACTTTAAAACTTCATTTTCTACTACCATAATGTTTTCTCTTAAGCCTTTGTTACTGGGCATGTCTGGGCTGGAATAGACATTATTCCAGCTTGTTTAATCTCTTTATATTGAACTACTACTTCTATCAAATGTTTATGATGGGGCAGATGTCTCTAGGAAATATTTTTCTCTGAAAAAATGCAATATATTGTGTTTTTAGAGTAAGATTCAAAAGCCTGAGGAAAAAATACGACCTCATAAATGATTGGTAGGAGCACATATAGAGCAGCCATAGTGCTGTGAGTTGCTTTTGGGGAAATGAAAAAATTTAACAGGAAAATATGCTGAGGAAGAACACAGGAATATCTTGTGCCTCCAAATTCTGAATGAAAAAGGTAAACACCTCATTAAAAAACCCAGTATATCTATCAGCCAGCTGAATTGCTTTCTGGAAACACATTAATTCTAGGCTATGTAAGCAGCAGTTATTAGTGTTTATAGTCAGTTTTATCCAAGAGATGTGTCCTCCAGCAGGTCTATACTAATAAAAGTCTGCCTTAACTAGGTTTTACATTTTGCTTATACGTGTCCCATCTGCTTGGAGTGTCTCAGCCCTTGTTCCTAAAATGATTATCAGAATACCCTGTTCTTCACCTCTGGTTTTTTTGGAGTATCTTGATTTATTCCTCAAAGAAGCAAAGATTGAGGTTGAATCTACCTCAATCTCAATCAGGGTCAAACATTGGCATGTACTTAACAGCTCATTTGTTATCTTGATTTAATTGTAGAAATGGAACAATGGAATAATGCATTCTATTCACTATTCTAAATAATTCAAGTGACTTTATTCAGATTCCTAAGAAGTAACTGTCAGAAGTGTGGGATTTGAAATACAAAGTATTGCTTTATGCTCAACAAAACACGGATAACTGACAGCCCCTTCAAATGGGGAATGGTTCGTTTTGTGATGCAAAACAGATAGCTTGGTTGGGAATAATATTATGTATCTATATGCAGGATTAAATCCCAGGCAGAAAGCACAGTGAGATGAAAAAATTGTATTGCCACTCTCCTTTTTTTCCTGCAGTAAAACCGAATATTTCACAGCCCTCGGGAGAGTAAGGCAAGTGGCTGGTTAATGCATCAGCTGTGTTTGACGTACCTTATAACTATTTTTGAACTTTCAGCTCCCTTTTTTAAACATGAGCAGATTGCTGCTGTGATTGAATAGCTTTCTCCAGTAAGAATCCTGTGATAGGAGATTTACATGTTAGAGAACAGAGTACCTTCAACATGGGTAAGCAATATTTCTGACATCATTGGCATCCAAAGTGCTCAAGAGCTAGGCAGTCTTCTCCAGGAGACTGCCTTCATCCCTTCATCATCCTAGGAAAAGTTTGGCTTCAGGGGATTTGTTTTTTAATTTATTTAAAGGAGTTTGTCATGCACGTTTTGAGAAGCTGAAATTTGCATTTTAGAACTTGTGATCCGTGGAGCTGCCTCTGGTAGCCAAAGCAATCAGATGGTGCTTAGGAGCCCATTAGTCCAGCTCTCTGCTCTTGAGCTGGGTCACAATGGTGAGTCCTTCAGGATCTGTCACTTGCAAACCTGCCAGCAGCATCTTGGTGCATGAAACGTCAGGAAAACATTTCTGGGGATGCTGCCAAAGGGAAAGGCTCTGTGCTTGGCCCTCTTCCTCCTCCCTGGATGGCGCTTCCTGGGATGGCTGCTGGAGATCAGCCCAAGTGACACACAGGGAGCTGTGCCAGCCCTGGATGCAGGCACACACGCAGGGCAGATGGGTGTGTTAGCAGCGTTTGCTCATCATCCTTCTGGGCTGCCATGCTCATTATCCAACTGATCCAGCAACCACTTAACATATGGACCCTCCAAAAAGGAACTGTTACACTGATAGGCTGAGCGAACTTCCACTGACATTGCACAGAAAATGCCCTAAAAAACATTTCAGAGCCCCCAATGAGTTAAAAAAGCAGTTTATGCATTTCAAAAGCTGCATTGAAGGGGAATATGATATTTTTATATTCTTCCAGTGATAACTTATGGTAAAAGAGATGTTTCAACCTGAAACAGGGAGGAGGAGACCAGGTGGCAGCTTTGGATACAGCTCCTCTGGGTAGTGGGAGCTCTTTTGCTGGCAGGTGAAGGGCCTGCTGCCTTGAGCTGTCCCAGAGGTGCTCCTGGTTCAATGTGTGATTGGTTGGTCACAGTCAGGTTTACTTGGTTTAAAGTGTAATTGTTGAAAGCTACAGTCAAATATGAACCCTTCAATCAACTATTTTATTAGATTGCAAAACCCCAAAGTTCATAGAACCACAGAATAATTTATGATGGAAGGGTCTCTGGAGGTCACCTGATTCATTTTCCAGTCAGATTTTAAATATCTCCAAAGATGGATATTTCACAATGCCTCAGGTCTTTTCCATTGCTTACCTTATTGTGAAAATTTTATTTAAACCACAGCTGCATAACCACAAAAGTGCAACATTCCCATATTTATCCATTCTCCTGCCCTGCTCTGTCAGGCAAAGCAGGAAAGCTAATAGGGAGTAAAGGACCCTTGAAATGTGACCGTAACCTGGACTCAGGAGGATATCGGAGCTTATATCAGTACAGATCATTTCTCATTTCATGTAGCTTCCCCAATAGGCTTCTGAATTTTCCTGTTTAAACCTCTGAAAGTGATTCTCTAATAGCTGCATTAAGATTCCTAAATAATCCATGAAAAAATCAAATTCCACTCTTCATTGGAAGGGAAAAAAGGAAGAGTATTTTTGGGGAGTCATACCTCTTAGGAAAAAATATACAAAATCCTTCAAGGCTCTTGGTGGTGGGTGACTTTTGTCTGTTTTGGCTGGTGGTCTTAACTTATTTTCCCTATTTTTCTATCTAGTCCCTCAGGAAAGCTCACAGTAAGTGTGATCCTGGACATTCTGTGCTTAATAGCTAGTGTAAAATCCTGATGAGAACATTGAGTAAGACCTGTGTAATCACCCATACAAAGGACACTTTTGTGAGCCGCATTTCTGTGAGGACACAAAATTCAAGGAGGAGCTCGAATGTGCTTTTTGTGTTCAGAGGAGGAAAAAATTGCTCCTTGCAAGTGTTCAGTCCTGTCCTCTCATTGATGCTGCTCCCCAGCTCTTTTATGGTCAAGGGTCCTTCCTTCTTCCCCTGTCCCTATTGTCTGCTCTGCCTCCTGTCCCTGCCTGCCTATGTTATTTGGGCAGCAGCAAGGAGAAGGCCCAGCCCGTGTGTGTGTGCCCCTGATGAAGCCCCATGTTCAGATGCTGGCGTTTGTGCCACAGCTTTACGATCGCTGCATCGATCCGTGTCTCAGTTTAAATGATTTATCTTCGCTCTTGGCTTCCTGCGAGGTTTTCCACGAGCTGCAAGGGAAACTGATTTTATAGATGTGGTTTTTAGCAAGTTACTCAGCTTGTTACTCGTGTTATCTGGAGGAAATGGGACAAGAGCTGAGAAGCAGCCTGGTGAGTACCAGGGTGTATGCGGGAGCTGGAGCTGTCCCAGAGGATTCGTGGTGGGGTCTCAAGCTGATCTCTCGAGATTCAGGTGGTTTTGTGAGTCCTTTGCCCTCTGAAAAGCCCTGAGCCAGTCACAAGAAAGAAGCGGAGTCTTCAGATTCTTGTTTCTCAAGGTGTCTTGCTTTGTTTATTATTTCTTATCTTGCAGTTTTCTCTGTGCCCAACCAAGGTCTGTGCAGCAGCTCGGGCACCAAGTGACTCCCACCCAATGGGCCGTTGCTGCCCTTTTACACCAATTATTACGTATCTGTTATTTGCACTTACATACCAATACCTACTATCTATACTAGACAGATCATCTCTGCTTTGACCCAATCTCTTTGAACTATTTTGTACCATGTCACAGCAGGAGATGGAGACAAAGAAGAAGGAGAAGAACCCTGGGCACCGCCCCAAATTCTCCATCTTGCTGTCATTCACCTTCATTCTAAAAACCCAAAACTACAAATTTTTCACCCTGTGATAAGCTAAACTACTGTCTTTCACACCCTTGTGGCTTGAAATTCCCCTCTGAGTGCTGGCAGCCTTACCCATGGACTGAAGTCAAAGAC
>VZSR01001436.1:3462855-3647468 GCA_013398615.1 Brachypodius melanocephalos
TGGAGACCTCACCCCCCTGCCCTGCTGCACTGGAGCCACACCTGGCTCTGAGATCCCTGAGCTGAGAGCTGCTCTGCTGGGAAGGATCAGCTGCTGCAGGTTTTAGAAAGCACAGAGTTTGAGGTATTTAAAAGTCTGCCATTGAATCAAATCCCCGGGGAGCAATCCATTTTTGGTGTACCAAAATAAGTATATTTTGCCTATGTAATCAATCCTAGGATGATAAATACTTTGTCATCCACTTTGGGCAATTTACTTCAGTGATTGGCATCAAATAGATATTGTATGATCAATGTAGTTTTCAGACTGCACATTTAGCTGCAGTATCGCCTATTTTTTTAATTTATTAAAAACTATGGTTCAGTTTTCTGATTTTATTTGAGCTCAGAAGCCTAATTTTCTTTTTTTTTTTTCCTGATTAAAAGGTATGTTGTTGAGACTAACCTGGAGTTACGTAAATCAATAATGCTACACAGAAAACAAGAACAAATTGTTCCTCTTATTTGCATAATGGAGAAGATCTAAAACGAATTCCTTAGGTTAATGAGTGTCCTCAGGGTTGTTTGTGAGAATATACAGCCTTCTGTGACACCAGTGTGTTACTGATTGAAAAGTACTGCTCAGAGTCAAAGAAAAGAAGTGAAAAAAAATCAGGAGCCAGCAGGTTGGGGGACTCCATACTAAGCTTTTAGCTTTAGTGCATTGATTTTTGGATGCCTACATTGAGCTGCCCCATAAGCTGGGGATACAAATTCAGGTTTACCCTTGCTTTGAGGTTCAAACTCAGCCTGATCTCACCTGGGTTTTGGCTAAAATGCAGCTGAGTCCCCAAGTTTCTGTCACACTGACGTGAGGTTGTCTTTGTCTTTCTCAGGGAGAGAACAGTGCTCCCCAGAGGGAAGGGAACACGAACATCCTGTGCAGGGTTATGAGCTTGGTTAACTTAGAAGAGTCTGAATCGTAGATGAGACCATCACAGGGCCAAAAATTGCTGGAAGCAGGCAGTTACAACATTGTTAAAATGCCTCATATTTCCTATTCTGTTTCTGCTCCATTACCTTCATCCTCTTATTCCAGGCAGTTAGCTTCCTCTTGCTCCTATTAGCCTGCTGTGGCTGGAGGAGCACAGGGTACTGCCACAGGTGGCCATTCCTGCATGGAGAGGAGAAAGGATGGGAGGAACCTGGCTTGGGCTGGAGTACTCTGCAAATGGAATTGCTTTTGGAAGCTGATAGTGTGACTGCAGTTGGATGTGCATTTACGTAAATGGCAAGAGAGGATTCAAGGCAGAAAGGGAGGGCCTGTTGCCTCCCCACCCAGTGTAACATTTTCTGTTCCAAAAGGAGGGAGCTGCTGCTACTCAAAGTTCAACTGAGGATAAGCAAAACAAGTGTTTTGTTCTTAAGCCTTACTGATAATGAACTATAGTAACTGAATTTTACCTTAACTAGGCACCGTGGAAAGGCCATAAACCGCTGAAGAAGGGCTTCTACAAAAATTAAATTACACATTAGTATATTCCATGTAACGCGAGAGAATTGACTCTGCAGATCAACCACTGCACAAGGACTCTTGCTTTTTTCCCTGTTTAATTGTACATTGAATATTGCAGCATAAGGGATGATCTCCTTTAGAGGATTCTTCTGAAGAAGAGAATGTTCAGTGGTCAAGTGAAGATGTTTCTCAATTTACAACACAGAGACTTGTGGAGATTGGGGCCACTCTTGCTTCTTTGTGCTTGAGGACTGGAGTTGGAAAGGCACCTGTTTCCAGCACAGCTCTGCAGCCTGGTTCCTACCCTTGGTGCCCTGACAGCACCCCTCACCCATGCAGAGAAGTCTCTGGGAGCTCAGAACCAGACAGGCTTCTTCATCTGCTGAAGCATTTCCTTGTTGGGAGATAGGTCTTGCTATACTGGGAGTCAGCAGATATATTGTGCTGGTTCGTGAGGTCTGCTCTGTGCTTCTATACAGGCAGAATGGTAAATAAGCTTTTTTTTGGCATGTAAAAATTGTTTATTTATTTAATTCACTGTACACACACACAGAGCATCATATCTTTAAGTTTCTTTTGTGATTTTTGTATGGCCTTTCTTGCTGTGTGACAGCCTTCTTCCAGCTCTGTTGCCTCTTGCCTATGATGTATAAAGCTATGAGTTATGGAAAAATTCCCAGGGATTTGTAGACTTCTGAAAACTGAATCCTACTATAGAAACTTAGTGAATTAAATTGCCCCAAATGCCCGTGGTTTTGAGAGTTTTAAAGACTTCTACATAGGGGAAAAAAAAAAAAAAGAAAAAAAAAAAGGAGACATTAAGTAAGGAGAAATTGTGCAAGCTGAACCCAGCAGAGCTGCTGTGCTTTACCTATCATTCTTCAAAAGGTGTTTGATCCTTAGATAAAACATTTGTTAATGCTTTCAAGATTTCAGCATAACATCTTTAAAGATTTTCTCTTTTTCTATAGTAAAAACCTAGTAATATATCATAATTTTACTTAAGTGTTAAACTTCCTTCAATATCTGAAACTATTCACCCTAGACATTGAATAACAACAGTATAACACAGAAATCCTCAATCAGGAAGCAAGAGGATGAAATGAGCTGGAGGTTTAGAATAATTTCAGATTGATTTAACTCTCTGACTCTCTGCTAGCAACATGAAAAAGATAATCTTTTTATGTCATTGATAGGCAAATTTTGGGAAATGCTGAATGCAGGGCACAGAAAATAATTGGAAAAAGAATTAAAAGATAAAAATGTTCTTTCAGATATAAAATCATGTTATTGGATAATCTGTGGTTCTGGAAGCCTTATTATCTCTCTCTCTTTTTTTTTTTTTTTTTTTTTTTTTTAATCAGTTTGCAGGAAATGGAGCAAAGCAGAGCAAACAGAAAAGAGTGGCAGGGTGTTAATTGCAACCTGATAATTAAAGTGAAGCATAGTCAAGGAACAGACGTCCTCCCAGCTTTCAGCATGAAAATGATGATGGGCAACATCTCTGGACCCTCAGCACTGTTTTGGTAACCCTGGGAAGCTGCTGCTGGGAGAGCCTCAGTGACACACAAGAACACATATTACCAGGTGGGGAGTTTCATAAAACTGATTTTTTAATTGATCTTCTTTTTTTTTCATCTCTGCCTTGGTGTCTGGTCTGTTGATGGATAGGGAATGGAAAGGAGGAGTTCCCTTAGAGATAAAAATTGTGGGCGAGCAAGCAACGGTGGCAGGGCAACATCAACAGTACCTTGTGTCAGTCACAGATGAGCACTGAGAGATTACACAGATTAAATTAAAATAAATGTTAGCTAATTGAGTTCAGTGATATAGGAGAAGAAATGAGAGGAGTATAAAATTAGGCTTAAGATGGGCATTATTATTTTACTTTTTGTCAGCTCTTTTAGGAGTGTCTTGAGTGAAAAGTGAAAACAAAACAAGAACACACTCTGAGAGAAAACTATTTGTCTGTTTTGTTCTTACAGCAGAAGAGTTTTGCAAAAGATTTACATTGTTTTAGAAAGACTATACTTTGAGACCATCTTAGACTGAAGTTACTTGTATTTTGTCCATTTTTGAAGTAAGATGACCTAAAATTTGAGTGTCTAAGTGGCTGTTAAAAGTCTCCCTTTTCAAGTTAAAATGTTCAGAAGTGTGATGAACTCTGACAACACAATTGTGATTGATTTTCTAAATTTTGTTGTGGGCTCACAGAGGTGGTGATTAAACTCCCCTTCTCCCCCCAACTTCAAGCATGTGTGTTTTATGGAAGGATGTAAATTTGTGAACTCATGAGCTTCTATCCAGTCAGCAAGGTGGACCACTAAACTTAGGGACAGTACAGAAAATAAAACAGACAAGAAAGTCTGAAGAGCATAATGGAGAAAAGGGAAGCTTTAAAATAAACAGAGCAAATTGAAAGCCAAGCTGTAAGTATGTGTTGTGTGTTTTTCTGGACCTTGTATTTAAGAGAAGAACTGTGAACTTGAAGCAGAGGTTTGATTTGAATATGAATGTCTGGCAGGGTCTTAGCAGCATGGAAGGGATAATTTTAGCAGCAGCTTTTGAATAGGGTGGTTGGGTACAAGCTGAGATATAAGTAGGCTACACAGGCTAGAGCTAAGATCAAGGATGAGGTAAGAAAAAAACACAAAAAGCAGGTGAAATTCACCAGTGTGCAAAAAAGCCTTGCAGAAGCATGCACGACTTTCACTTATGCCTGCATCCTGGTTTGTAAATTTTATTGGAATACCAAGGGTTTGGGGGACAAGCAGAAATTTCCCTCAGGCAGGCAGGGTATATTTTATAATATCCATTGACAGGCACAACACCTGAGGGGGTTTGGTGAGCACCTGAAACACAGGAAGGGTGGTTGGGGTAGGGGCTCTGTTGAGACCTCTCACCAGATGAAGGAAGGTGATTTGTAGTAAAGATGAACTTTACTCTGTGGAGTCAGAGGTTATGGCAGGGCACCCAAGAGAAGAGGAAGATAAAGCCAGCATTGTCTAGATCCAATGACAGGCTTAAAAGAAGATTTTTTCACACCTGAAAGCTTGTCCTGTAGAAGTAAAATATTGAAACAAATGCAATGATTAGTGAACAAATTAAAACAATACGAAGTGTCTAGCACTTTTTCCTCTTTTCTAACAAATGCTTTTCAATTCCTCAGTGATTAATTTTTTCAGAGGAAAATACCATACAATTAAAGTTTAGTAGGCATAGATGAACATTGAAAATGGCATGCACTGTAAAAGACTTCAATAATGTTTCCAGCCAACCATTTGGCAGATAAAATACTTTTCTGTACTGCTTCAAAATTTTCTGTCAGATGCGCTTCACTTTTCTTGGTACACAGAAATGTTTGTTATCTTTGATTTGAAAACAAACAAACAAAACCCTTTTTCTTATTCACATTCAGGTCTTACTTTCACTGCAGGATATTTTAAAATCTGGCATTGGCTTTAGCAGAGGAAGGAATGAACCCTTTTCAACTTCAGGTGAAACACTTGCAAGTTGAATAGTTGATATTGCTATTTCCAGGGCCTAAGGCCTTGCTTCACAGGTAATGGAATCCATAAAGTCTCACCATATGTCAGAATGATTTTCATATTTATTAACAACCTAACCATGGATAATTGGACTTTTTTTGACTGATATTTAATACTCAGGTATTAAACTGATCAAAATTTAGAGAGGCTAAGTTCATTTATACTGCAATACAGTGAAGTTAACATTTTTGATTTAGGACTGTATTCTGTGTATTTAAGAACATTCCCTGTAAATATCACTGACCATAAAGGGTTCTATTTCTCCCCTCTTCATTATTTCAGCCAATGGTACTTAATTTTTTTTCATGAACCTCTTAGAAATTGAATATACTGAATGTTCCTCTACCTTGTAATATTACTTTATTGTCTATTATGCCATGCATTTATCACATGTTTATGATCTCATAAAATGGTTTAGGTTGGAAGGGACCATCAAGATCATCAGGTTCCAATCCTTCTGCCATGGGCAGGGATACCTTCCACTAGATAAGGTTGTTCAGACCTACACTGCCAGGGATGGGGCACTCACAGCCTCTCTGGGCACCCTGTGCCAGGGCCTCACCACCCTCACAGTAAAGAATTGATTCCTGATATCTTCTATAAATCTGTCCTTTTTCAAGTTTCCCCTGGTTCTATTAGTACACATCCTTGTAAAAAGTCCCTGTTGTTGGCACCCTCCAGGTGCTGGGAGTGCTCTAAAGTCCTCTCCTCTCCAGGATCCTCAGGTTGTCCTGCCCAGGGAGAAATGTGACACGTGCACAAATTCAAACACATTGTGGCAGCGTATTTCATTCTTAAAGGTAGATATGCTTTCAGTGTAAAGTAAAATGAATGGGAAATTAATTTAGAATCAGCAGTCCTGTTAGAATGTACCACCAATGAATATACTTGAAACTCAGCAGAATATTGTTATGCTTTTCCCCACTAGAAATAATGAGATTTGCTTTGAAATTTCTGGCTAAAATCAAATTTCAGTAAATAACCAGGGAACAAACAATGAGTCTAGCTTGCAACTTTCCTCCCCCATTGTTTTTCAAACAGCACAAATAAATTTTTCATTCAGAATTTTGGTAATTTTTAGGATCAGAAATTTGGAAAGCTTTCACTGATGAACAAATTCGTGAGCTATTTAAAAACCTGAAAATGTGTTTGTAGGTTCTGTAAATAGAAACAATTGAATACTGAGCTCTGAGAAAAATCTGGCCAGGATTTTATGTGCCAAGCGTGCAAGAATCTTTCCCTTAAAGTGTAAAATTATAGCCTTATCAAAGAAAAAAAAAATTGAAAATTATTGAGAATATTCTTCCCTCTCCCTTCATGTTTTTGTTGTCTTTCAGTCTGAGACATCCAAAACCATGAGCAAGGCAAATCACCTTTCTTGAGATGCTTTTATGTGGCGTGTTCTGATGGGGGTACTGTCCTGTCCCACAATCAACTAGCAGTGGAACTTCCAAAATCTCACCTAATCTCAAATGGCTCTTGAAATATATTAAAAATTATAAACTTAATATCACAGCCTGGAGAAACAGAGCTATCACATACAGACACAAAATAGAGATTTCTTTATCCTTGAGGTGGCTACTAATTCCTGGTTTGCACTGGGAAGGAATTAAATTTTTATGCTCTGTTATTATCATTAGAAATCATTAACTAGACAAAATATACATTCTTGTTCTTTTATGTGGTCCTTCAGAAGAAGAAAATATGGCTGTTTTCTCCTGATATTTTCACTAGGAAGCCTATGACTCTTCTGCTGAGCATCAGGTATTAGTGGAGGAGAGATGGAGCTGAGGTGATGTTTGCTATATGTCAGCAGCAGAAGTTTTGATTTCACTGATAAAGGAGCTGTAGTGTCAGCTAAATGGGCTTAGAGCAAGCTGGTTCAGGTCAAATGCACTGTAACTATCAGCAGCCTGAATCCCAAAGAGGAAAATAAAGCCTTAAACATCAGTAGCCTGTGGCTGAAGCACTTTTCTCTACTTTTGGTCTTTAACTGTAAGCACATATATAGGAAACTGATGGATACAGAGGCTTCCCTGAACTCTCTTCTGGGATAGTGCAGGTTGAAGAGAAGATTCTTCAAGTTAATTGATAGAATGTGGCTCAATTTTTCTGGAAGTTTCACCGATTGAACACTGTTATTAGTTATACATGAATGAAACCTGAGAGTTCAGTTTGGGGGTTTTCTAGATTTACATCGCCATGGATAAAGAACAAACTGAATCCATTGTCCGACTTGTCCTTTAAACCTTTTATTGCTTAGTTCAATAGACAGCTTTCTGTATATATGAATTTTTGACTCTTAAAGAAAATCTTGAAAACTTGAAATTTCCTTGGAAGAGTGTAATCTCTGCTTCTGCTGATAGAGCCAAACTCCTCCCCTCTCTAATGTTGAACAAAGAGACCTGAAAATGTCTTCAAGGATGTTAATTGTCCTTTGAGGACCTACAGGGAGAGAGGCTAAAAAACAGCATTGAAAAATGGGAAAAATTAAGTTCGTTTCTGGAGTTGAGCGTGCATTAAATATACTTTTATTTCTTAAAACTTCTGGATTATCAATTTAATGTGTTGGAACTACAGTATAACCACTTCTAGATTTTTTGGAGCAAAAGTAATAAGGAGGAAATAATAAAGACAAGGAATAAGGGATCTTGTAGGCAGAGAAAAGAGATGGAATTAGAGCCACTTGCTCTCCTGATGTTCATTTGTTGCTATTGTTCCCCCTTTCAGAAAGTGCTTGTATGCAGATATCAGGATGGTGAGGCTCATGTAAGTCAGATCTGGTTACAGTTCCCCACACTTGGCTTCAGTCTGTCAAGTGTCCTTGACAGCTTTTAGAAACTTTAAATAACTGTGAAGAAAAATTGAGCCATCAGTCATCAATATGAAAGAAGAATGCATCATTTTTGCTGCATGTTGGCCTGTATGTTTTGAGCCATGTTTTTTATGTGTGCTCTGTTTGACTTATGGAGATATTCAACTGACTAAGGAAAATCCATACCACAACCTAGAAAAAAGTTTTCCTATTACACTCTTTGTTTTGCAATTAGCTTTCGTAGATTTTTTTTTGTTGCAGGAAGCTCATTCATGCAGCCTAATTTAGATTTCACATGCTTGTCATGTTTAGACAGCAAGGTTTAAGTTATTACAGAGATGGGCAGTAGTATAAATCTTCTGGCAGTGACCTGCTCTGCTATATTCTGTATATACTATATTTATTTGCATTGTTGTAGCTCCTTTATTAATATCTGGGGAAATGAAAATTAAATCAGCATGAGGTCTGTTTAAAAAACAAAAGAGTAAGATTACTTCCTTCAAGGATCTTTCATCACTATTTTAACAGCTAGAGATACCATGCAAGATGTGGATAGTATGTGTTGGAACAAAGGATATTTCATCTCTTACTTAAATCTTCTCAGCTTTGGTAACTGCAAAACTGAACAGGAGCTTTGTAGCTGTATTGTTTGATGATATTTCCATAACATTTGTGGCTGTCCAACTTTGTTGTGAAATGTGAAAATACAATCTGACTGAATGCATTGTTAACTTTCAAGAGCCTGCATTTTATTTTTGCAAAAGCCCTGCCGCATTTCAGTCTTTAAGTGTCCTTGTAATAAACTGGGGCAGAAAGAGAGGAACAGGAAAGGAACCTAAAGGGTGACTGTAATTTATTGATTTCCCTGGAGAAGGTGAGCCAGGTCCTGTTTGGTCTGCCAGAAGCTGAAATCAAACAAATGACTGTTTTAACATATTGGGCATGATTTCATTCCATCATCATCAGCCAGATGGAAGATGTGCTGACAGGCTTTGGGTGACCAGTGACAGGATCAAAGGGCAGTGTGGTCACAGTAGGGTTAGCTGGCACAACAAAGGTGCCTTAGATAACCAGTCATGCCACTATAGTGTAATGCATTAATTTGTAAAGAATTAATGTTGGTATTAATTATGATATTTTCTATTTTTTTAATGTCTGCCTTTGCTAGAATGCTGATTTTAGCATTGTATATTTGGGTTGCTCTTTTTATTACTGTATTTTATAGTTGCATTCTGTTGTGTAACTATCCAGATGAGTGGAACTACAGGAAGAGGTATATTTTAATGCAGAAAGAAAAGATTACCAGAAAAATTACAGAATTTATGAAGTTTCTCAACAACTAAATATTGAAGGAAAGAAGGAAGTCATATGTTAAGAATTATTGTAGTCTTTTTACTTTTTCATTTTTGTGAAGACGATTTGTTTCCTGATGGTATTTCAGTGCTCCTTGTAATTATTTTGTGGTCTTTTCCAGCTGCCCTAATACCAAGCTCCTTTACATTTTCCTCATTCCATAGGTGCTCTAGGGACTACTCTGTTCCACAGCAAGCATGTGCGTCCCTGGCTGTACAGTGGAAAGAAGCATGCATTGTGATTTCTCTTGTAAAGTCCATGCATTTGATGGTGTAATGAGGTCGAGGTGTTCCTCACGATGCTTTTATAGCGTAATGCCCGTGACCTGCTCTGCCCTAGAAGAGAGAAAGAAGTAGTTAACTATTTATTAGCTCTCTCTAGATATGCAGCAAGAGATTACAAGCAGTCACCACATTATTAAAGCAGTCCCAGCTGATCATTCAGCTGAGATGCCTTTTATTTGTACATAAAAGTAAGACTGGAACATTTGTAGTTATCCTTTCCTAGACATCCTCTTCAGGTCTGTCTTTTCTGGGAGACAGAAGCAGTGTGGGTTTGGGCCCTTGGCTTAGACCTGTGATGTTTCTGGCCAGTTTATCTCACCTTTTTTTGTGGTGCTGTTTAAAAGCTGGTTCAACCATTTTTGCTGCTGCTGTTTGTTTGCTTAACTAATCCTTTAATCCTATTCATAGCCTCTGTTAGAGGGTGAGGTCCTCATAATCCTTTTGGGCAAAGTTGTTTTCCTTTTATTTTCTTGGCTGGTGTTGATTCAGGAGTGGTTGCTAGCCATAATATATAGCAATTTTTAAGCTAAATACAGAGGCAATATTGGACTACTTTTGACTTTGAATTTTACTTTTCTGGTAGTAAGTATGAGCTCAAGAGATTGTGCTGCATGGCTTTGTTGAGCCTGGTCCCATAACAGCATGCTTACATCTCCAGTTAAAGGAGGGTACCATATACCTTCTCATGAGGGCTTGGAAATCTCTTTGCAGACAGAAAGCAAAATATTAGAGGATTTTAGAAGAGGCCATGTTTACATATCACATTGCTACTTTGCTGGCAGTAGATCCAAATTAAGTAAAAGTTCCCAGCTTCTTAGAAAATATAATATGCTCTCTAAGAGCTGCTGAATTAAGAATCTAAAGCTTTGCCTCCCTGCCAGACAAGCAGGAGCCCCTGAGCAGTGTCATTTTCTGCCAAGAGGGAGGGAGTGGAGGTGACAGGAGCTCTCCTGACAGAGCTGCTGACCACCAGGACATGGGCTGTTGGTCTCTCTAAATGCAGTATTTCTTTTCCAGTGAACGCATTGTGAATTTCAAGCTTTGCTCTTTTTTCCTGTTTCTAGCACACAGGCTGTTGGCAGTGTTATATTTATTGCAATTTTGTTGTCTTGGCAAAGAATTCAAAAGTGTTTGCATGCCTCAGTGGGCCAGTGATAGACTAATGATACATAGCAGCAGGAAATTTTTTTTTTTTTTTTCTGCACTCTAATCACGTTTCATAGGTGCCATGCTGGAAAACGGGATTGATGTTTGAACCCACTCTGGTAGTTCAGTTGTGGACACGCTTCTCTCAGGGGAGGTGGCTCAGGAGCACAGTGGGGAGAGCCCAGGGACAGCCTGGCAGCTTCAGCATCACCATTTTCCCAAAGGAGCTTTCCTTTTGCCTGGAGAAATATCTTGAGCTGTAAGTGTGATTATGGATTGCACAGGCTTTGGGTGCCTGTGTGTGCCCCAAATCATGGACAGCTCACCTTCAGATGATCTGATGAGCTGGTGCAGCATTCACACTCTTTTGAACTATTGACAGTCTGCAGATGCTCAATCAGCCCAGAAACCTGAGCTCCTTCAGCTGAACACACCCTGCCATCAGTTTGGCTTTTCTGCATAGCACTGTAGGAGGAAAAACCCCAGGAAAGCCAGGAAAATCTATCTTGCCAAAAGCTCTACACGTGCAGAAACACTTTGTACACGTCTGGCACGGTGCATTTCCTGACTGTAAAACTTCTCTTACCAGAACAAACAGGTGCTTAATGGAGATGTGTGCTTCCAACTGAACTTTAATGCCAATTAAAACCAGCACTTGTTTGTTAAGAACAAAACTGATACATTTTCTAGATAATTTTTTTGTCAGTCTATGGCATCAGAAGAATCAAGGAGAGAAGATAACAAATGTATAAAGCAGGGAAGTTATGAAAATTAGATAATGAAACATACTTTTCAAAAGCTATGAAGGATTATAATTTCAAAACTGTCTAAATTGCTTGATTTTAATCTAATTTTTTCTAATACATTTCAATTTTTTAAAGGTGATCTCCCTTTTATAAAGAACTGAAAACCTGGTAAATATTGCCATAGCTGTGTAAAAATATTGCTCCTCAGAACATGAAAATCTGAAATGATACATTATGTTCAACTAATAATTTTTAAAAACTTATTTCATCTAATGCTTTATGAGATTTTTAGTTTAAAAAATTGTGACAATTTGACCCAAAAGCTCCCCCCAAATCTGGAACCATCTGGGTGCATTACTCCTGGCAAAGAATATAATCTAAAACACTGATGCATTACAAATGATTTCACACCGAAGTCTGCACTGACTGTCCAAAAGCTGGAATTATTTCAATTGCCTTATCCAGATTGAGACCCCTGGGCACTGAAAAAACCATCAGATCAAGGAACTGAGGCTGGATTTTTCACAAATTAGTAAAATCTCCTTTTTTTTTTTCACTCTTGTCTCATAGATCAAGGAGTACACATTGAGTACACATCCATGCACATTTTTTGAGTTGTTGAGTTGTAGTATTGTGAAACTATCCAAAAATGTACCCAATGAAATTTCCCATTTTTGGGGAAGGAAAAATTAATTTCCTTTGAGTTTACTCAGTCTGAGTTCTTTGTGAGGAGGCATGTACATGTGACATGGAGGAGAGCTGAAAGTTTGTGTGATTTGATCTCTGTCATCCTCAGGTAATGCTGCGGGGAGATCAGGTACAGTGGTATGAATTTTGTTGTTAACCTTCTAAGCTTGTGTAAGTATTTATTTAACCAGATTAAGCATATGATTGACTTTATCAGCAGGCAAAACCAGATCACATTCCTGTTTTATACCTGCACTGAAGGTGATGCATGGATTGAGAATGGAATGAGTTCTGTTCATCTGGCAGGCTTAGTCCTCAACCTTAAATGCGTACAGCAGGATAATATTGCATGGCATGTGACCCCTCCATTGGAATCCTGCTGAGGATGTGGCAAAGTGAGTGTCCCACAGTGTCACCCAGGAACAACACGCTGTCCTGGTCACTTTGGGTTATATTCTTCCAGGTTTGTGCTTCAAGCCATGGAGATAATTGGAAAACTACAACTGCACCGTGTGGAGCATGCTGTGTAAGCAGAGATCTGAACACTGTCTACAGAGACACCTAGATACCAGGGTGTGTAAGAAAACCTGCTTAATTATGGGCACAATAACAAACACATCTGCAGGGAAACACAGAATTCACTGCGAGGAAGTGGCACTGTGATATGGTCTATATACATTAATTGCCAGGTAATATTTTTACACTATGCAAATAGCTAAACAAAATACAAACATGCAGTAGCTTTTTAACAAGCAGCTAAAGGCCTAGGACACCTCATAAAATATTCTAACAGACACCATTTAAAAGCAATTATGCCTCTATGCTATAATTTTTAAGATCCTTTGTATTATTAGGGAAATTTCAAAGGAACTGCAGTCTTTGTTCTCTGATGTCTCCTTTCCAGGAGCCTGCATAGAGCTTTCTGCATGGCCAATCCAAAATGTGTGAGAGCTGTGATTACTCAGATAAGCTGTTACATATGCTGACTTTCAAAACTTTGAGTGATAAGCTATTTGATTTTTCTGTATTTTCCTTCTTCTTTTCAGTATTCTCCTCTGATACACTAATCTTCACTACACTTATGTTGTATCCCAACCACAGACATTTTATGTTTTAGCAGACACAGCTCCTCTGGCACCAGGCAGCATTTCCACCAGTTTAAGCTTTGGATGCCTCTCAAATCTCACTTGAACAACATATGGAAATCATACTACAACTAGTTATATCTTTTTTGGATATGATTTTGTAAAGAAAGTGTGTTCTATTTGAAACTTGGGGTGAGGGGAGAAAAGGAAAACAGAATATGATAAAAAGACATTTCTGCAAAAAAACATATGATCTGACTTCTAAGCTCCCCTATTGTAATTCAGCAGGTACTTTTTTTCCATGCAGCAAATCCTTTTATTGGTTATTTCTTGTTCTTTAATGACTTCACCACAGGGTTGCATGGGTCGATAGGAATGCCTTCTCCATTAACATGGTTCTTGACTGAATGCAGTCCAGGCATGTTAATCACCATTATTCTTCAAGAATGTCAGACCTCTCAACTTTTCTATATGTGAATTTCATGTCTAAGAATCGATGTGTTCCTTATTTATACACAGGACTCAGTAGCTTGCTGGAAATCATGGTGCAATGTTAGTTTAAAAATCAAAATATACAAAATATAATTAAGATAAAGAAATTTCTTTAATGTTGGGAAAGACTTATAAACTGAAATTAAAATTATAGTATCATCTGTGCATTTCTTATCTAGATGATAGTACAATTCAAAGAAATTTGAATGATATGTCTCTTCTTTTACTCCAACACATGCATATTAAAGAGAAACTTTTTTGATGTGATTGCATCAGGAGAAAAGATATAGCATGATTGATGCCAGTGGGGTTTGACAAATAGCAACTCTACAGAAATTATACAAAAATTTCCTTCCATATTTCCTCTCAACTGTTCTGCCACTTTGATGAAATGGTAATCTCTCTAATCCATTTCTCCAGCTAGAAAAGCTGTTCCAGAAACATATCCTTCCCTGCAGTTATTACCATGGTGGAACATTTATTTTGCAGCAAATGAGGCATCACACTCTCTGATAATTCCCCTTAAAAAAATCTTAGGAGTAACTGCCTTCTATTGTGCATATCAATGATCAATTAAGATGTGGCAAAAAGCGTGGTATATTGTGCACAAGGCAGAATGGAGACTGTTCCACTGATCAATACCCAGTGCAGAAATATGTTAAATCTTGTGTAGATGAATTTCTGCCTTGTGCTGAGGGGTGCTTGGACACCCCACTCCCACCCTAAACCCACAAGGCTGTGGAATGTGCAGCTGTGAATTATTGTTTTCACATACAGGAGCCCTGGTCAATTTTGTCTTGAAAAATATGTCTGTAATGCACTAAATGATTGTGGCTCTTGGCCCTGTGTGCTCCTGGGCTGTTAGGGAAGAGTGAGAAACACATCTGTCAAAAAATGTACAACCAAAAACCAATCAACCAGCCAAAGAGACCCTTCCAAAAAATACCCCTGCAGAAATCACCAGTGGGCTTTGAACAAAGCCAGTCCTTGCCTAACTATTTGCTTTATTTTACAAAAAGGTAAATCACAATGATTAAATCTACACAGGAGCTCTTAACCCATCATACTACTTTAATAATAAAATTATTCAGGCACTTATATTTTTGTTTACTCAGCTTAAAAGCATGCAGGTGAAACCAAAGGTATTCACAAGAGAGTTCATTTTAATGTTAGGGGGGTTTTATGTATGAAAGCAGTGATTTTTGTATAATGGCCTAAGAGGAACGTGAGAAAATGTTTGCTGAGTGATATGGGTTGTTTGTGTGTCTTCAACTCCACTTTATTTTATGTGTACACACATAGATATATATGTGTGTACCTGCTATGTGCAAATGCATTCAAGTATAGAGCAGGTACTGTTTGTTAACTTTGACCAATTTCTTTATAGCTTTCCTTAGAATATTCTGTTATTTCGGAAGCAAGTATCTTCAGAAAGGTTTTTGTGGCATTGTGTAACTAAAACCTCACTGAATTACTGTTCTGTCCAAGAAAAGTTTTCAAACACAGTTGGATATTACCTTGAAAATGTAATTTTTGAATAGTAATGATTCCTAAAAGGCTTTGTTGTGGATTCTCTTCCTTCCTATGTCTGATCTTTAAAAATAATTTTCAATTATATGGACCATTACCAAGTCCTAATTACATAATGAGAAAATTTGGGTTATTTGGTTTTTTAACATTTACTGCTGCCTTTTCTTCTATTAAGCTAAAACAAAATAGAAATTTCTTTCCTTTTTTCCTTTAGCCAAAGCAATAGGTGACCTGATGTTGTTTGTTTTTTGCCCACTTGCAGATTGCTGTTTGAACACTCGTGCACCACCTCTTCCACCACCACATCAGGAACCACCTCACATTTCATTCTTGCACATATGTAATGTTTACACAGAATTTGAAAGAATGTACCGTGGATGGAAACAAGACACATTCCTGAAGAAATGTTTTATTCAACAAAACTTGCCCAATTTGAGCATTTCCCAGGTAAAGGATCCGCAATTTTTTTTTTCTTCTAAATATTATTGTTTGCTTAAACACTGTGGAGTAAGTGACCTAAGAAAAGCTTGCTGAGTCAAAAATGCTTTCTCTCAGAGTCATTAGTGAGAAGGGAACAATACCTAAAATAGTAAACTGCTTGGAATCAAACCTACCTGATAATGCCATGAATACATGAATATTTTTTTTCTTACGTAGTAAAATAAAACCAACCCAACCCAATGATCTCAAATCCAAGTAGTTACCATAGTAACTCATGTTATGGCATATTATTTATGGACATATTGCAACATAGTACTCGTAATGTGTTACTTTTTTCAGACCTTATGCTTCTGGTTGTTCACGTAACATTTGCACAGCTGAGTGAAAATGCCAGATCTTTTCACTTGTAGCAAGCTAAGATTTCTTTATACTACCAAAAACTGCAGAATTGTGTATTTTTGAGACCACAAAAAAAAATCGGTTTTTAAAATTGTGTTTAGATAATAAAATCTAAATTACCAAAGCAGCACTGCTAATTGTATTTTTTATCACTGCCCTGTTTACCAGGCTGAAGGACAGGGGGGTAACACTGCAGCCACAAGTGGCACTTTCCTGATCTGCTGTTGGAAGGGAATGACATTTCCTTAAAAACGCCATTGAAACTGCTGAATAGAAACCAAATAAAAGTATCACTCAACTGGCTCTACTGTAGTTTTTCATAAATGCGTTTTTAGTAGTGTTACTTATGATGTGCACGCATAAACTAGTCTGTAAAAGGCAGACTGATTTGTTAAACTTGTGTTGATGAAATTTCAAACTAATTTTATTGTTCAAGGATTATCTTCAGACATGCATTTACTAAAATAAATACTTATGCTCTTGGTAAAAGTAAAGTTTTGTTCCTTCTGCTTACATTTTGAGGCACAAAGAGCAGCTGGATACTCTACTGCTAAGGAATAATAATCAAACTTGTCACCTGGCTTTGCTATTCCCAGCCAGGGGACAGAGTAGGTGCTCTGTCCCTCTCTGCTCCCTCCCTTTTTATGCAAATAATTTTAAAAAATTAAGCTGGATGTTGCTGTGACTGTCTGCAAAGGAACAGAGGCCACTGGATCAAAGGGAACAGTGTGGGAATGTGCACACCCAGGTCACTCTGAAATGCTTTGTCTTTGCAGCTGATCTCAAATGTGCACATTGAATATTTGCATATAAATATTTAGACACTTGAGTTGATTAAGTTTACTTAACACCAAGTATTTTTATGTGTTATTTCATTTCCATGTGACACAGAGCAAGTTTTTCAAATGAGGTGTTCCTGCCAGCAAGTGCCACTCCTCCCCAGACAGGAGCTCACCTATCAGTTGATATTCCCTTTTCTGCTTGTCATTTTCATCATTTGGTGCCTGTAACTATTTTGAACACAATTTATGTCACTTACACATGAAGTGTGTGACACCTAAATGCCACAAATCATGCATATGCATCATTGCTGGCACAAATTTACATCTGTAATTATCTGTACTTGCAAACTGTCATTGTTGTGAGGCCTTGTTGGAGACTGGCTCAAGAACATGACATAATTATCTCATCCTCTACATGCAAATTACATCCTGGTCCATATTTTTTTCTGTTTGAAAAGTTATTTAAATGTTTTTAAATAGAAATTAGTTTAAAATTGCCATGGATGAGAGAGAAATATTCTGTGTGAAAAACATTTTTTGGATCCTCTCCGTTCTGCATTTTATTTCAACTGTGAATGGGCTTTTCTGAAAAGACATTAATATTTTATTGAGAACAGGCCTGTACCATTATTGCTCTGCCCATGCAATTATCCCACTAATGAGCAAAAAAAGGTGTTTCCCCACATAGATTTTTTTCCCCACCAACACTTACATGGATTGCAGTACATCCTGTTGATAAATATTCTTGTAGTTCCTGGTTTACATTGGAAAAGTAAGCAATAATCACTAGCAGTAATCAGTCTAGTTGTAAAGCATCCAAATCCAGTGGTTGTACACACCTGAAATTTTCCAGCTGTGTTTTTTTTTTTGTAGGAAGACAGTAAAATCACTCAGAGGTAGCGAGGTATTTTTGCCCATTCACTGTCTGATTATTGATGCAGCTTCTCTGCTACAAACGTGGTTAAATGCTGAGAGGGAAGGGAAAACCTTCTTCATGTGTAACCCACGATTCTCTTTGTTACATGGTCACTATGTAATAATTCAGTTGCAAACTATTTGTGAGTACAGTCTCCTCACAATGGCAACATTTTTTTTTTCAATCAAAAATGCAGATGTTTAAATAAATCCAGTCTGGATGCTGTTTATGCCATTGGAACTGTGATCTGAGAGCTCATCCATGTGTCACAGGCCTTTAGTCCAGATATTTTGAAATATATTCAACTGGGATCCTTGAAGTGAAATTTTTGTATTGCCTCTCTGCTGCTTGTGTCATTACTTTTTTTAATGCTTGCTCTTCCTCCTCCCACTCCAGTCTTTGAAGTGTTGTGTCCCAGTAGCCAGCTGATAGAGTTCATAGTGATTTTGAGGTTGAGAGTATCTGGATTTATTTGGAATATGTAGCTGGCAATGAAGACTCTTAACAGCCATTTTAGAGCTGTTGTTGGAGAGCTGGCTGTTACCAGCTGGTGTGGTTTTCTCATGTGCTGATGGATGCTACTTTTTTAACACCACTATTTTCTAAACTATAAGAGCAAGAAGAAAGAATTGGTGAGGGTAAACATCTCTGCCTTCTTTGAGATTTTGTATTAATAGAATATTAAATGTTAAGGAAGGAAAAGCTAAGGGAAGGTTAAAAAGGGGGAAAAAAAGGAACAAGTAAAATAATTGAGCTGAAAGGAAATTTAATCACTCACTGCCTTATGGTATCAGTGCTTCACACGCTCCAAAAAGACAAAACAGAAAATGAAACACTGGGTTTACAGTTGCACAAATGGAAATAAAGGCCATAAAGAAGCCAGAAATTAAAACAATACAATATTTTGGCTGTACATAGGTGTCTCTTTCCAGCTGACTTCTGATGTTTGCCTGTGCATTCCAAGACCTGTTTTTAAAGCCAGTTAACTTGTGTGGGACTCATGTTTTTTTTGAGCCATCGACATTTTGAGAGGTGGGGTTTGGTTGGGGTTCTTTTAGTGTCACAATTCTGCTTCTTGTAGCTACCAATGTTTCAGTCTGCATACAAAATTGCTGAGCTTCACTGACAGGAATGTTTTTCCTCCTTGCCACAAGAGGAGTTCTAGCCCAAAGTGAAATTGAAGAAGGCTTAGGAAAGCTTGTAGACATCTTCCAGCTGACTCTTTGAAACTGTCGTTTTGTTGTGTTAAAAGAACTCTCATGAAAAAAAAAAAAAAAAAAAGGGCAGAAAACGTTTAAGAAAGCACATTAATTCTCAAATGAAACTTTGTAGAAGTGCTTAGCAGCTGGTGTACAATCTGAAAAAGGTTCTTTCTTTTATTAGAAACACATAACGTTGGCATCCCACTACTGCCAGAAAAGGTTATGCCGACATGAAGCAAAGAGAATGAAGGAAAGAAGATTAACAAGTTTCCCAGCTTTCCTTTTCTGTGTAATAATGTGACTTGAAGAAAAACAAAGCTAATATTCATTATATAAAGGGAAATGTCTTTTGCATTTTCGTTCGTCTGGTTGCAAACAGATTGGAAGATTTTTGGTCTTGTGAGGGAGTTTATTGTTGTATTTTGGAAAACTGATGTGTTCATTGAAGTCAAGTAGCCAAATGCTGGCCTTCTATAGGTTTGGGAGAGCAGGACAGCACAAACCAATCAAAACCCCAGACCCTGAAGGTTCTAGGTTTAACTTCCATCTTGATAATTTGTGTGGCTCTGCATTTGTGGTCATCCCAACCAATTTGGTAGATAAACACCAGTAGAGCTTCACTGACCTCAACTTTGCCACCTATGAATCTGCTACAAAATCTAAAATTTGGAATTTCAACAGGAAACCATGCCAGTAAAAGCTATGCCTTTTAAATCTGTACATGCAGATATACATTTAATTTCATTTTTTAATTTCTGCTCTTCTTTCCAAAGAAAAGCCAAAGTGTAGGTTTTTACCTCAATTAAATTAATTCCCTGATCTTAATAGGGTAATCTATACTAATCTGATTTTTGTGATATAAGTCTAGTTATGCCATGATAAAAATCATGGAGAGCATTTCTACGGTGCTGCTTCCTATGATTTGAAAAACAGCTCCTTTTTTGATTGCTAACTAAATGAACAAAATGCAGTGTAGATAAAGGCATGTGTATCTCATATAGCCTCATAATCAATCTCATTAGCCTTGTCACATAGTTACTTATGTCAGTTGATTACAAACCACCACAAACAGAAAGATTGGAAACAGTAATGCTATTCTTGGGGCTAAATTATATTTGCATAAGAATGCATCTCCTTTGCTTTCCCTTTGTTTTCCCACACACAAAGACACCCAGCCTTGCAGCCTGGGGACCCTAAAGGTGCTGCACTGCGAGGGCCTGGGGAGAGGGATGAGGATGAGGAGGAGCCGTGAGCCTGGCTGGCTTTATTCCAGGGAGGCTGTAAGCAGCAGTGGGGAGGAAAGAAGGGCATCCTTCCTTTAGGGTTGTCAGGCTCTTCCTGTGCTTCAGTCCAGGCAGGATCACTCACACTCCTGCCTGGTGTTATACAGTCTCAGGACCCATAATTGAACCCTTAAGGTTCGATTTTATCTGCGTGTATTGGGAAGACAACTTGAATCGCTAGCACTATTTTAATTTTGCTGCAGACCCATTTTTTAGCTGCAGCTACCTTCCACTCTGTTGTCAATTACTTTGTAGTTAGATTTGGGCCCAATCAGTTCAAATAGCAATGCCTTCATTCACTTAGTCACTTAGATCCAATTTAGCAACCCAGAGAAGTGACTATTAACATTAATCACTTAACTAATCAGCACCTTTTCAGAATGGCTGAGTACGGATGTGAGATGGAATCTTCTTGAAGGCAGATGAGTTAGAATTTTTTGGCCAAGCAGATAAAATCCTAAAGTTACATTGTCTTCATTGGTTGCTACATTAAGTGAGATGGGAGATGAAATTCTGTGACCTTTTAAAAAGGGCTGAGAAATTAGCATACATGAAATCTGTGTAGAATTGCATAACTGAAGCTGCATGAATGATTTAACATTGATACTACCATTGCCCTGCATGTATATTTAGCACAGATTAAATTTACTGTAGGTCTTATGAAATGTTTTTAACAAATCTGCATGTTAATCTGAATTTTTACATTATACCTTTAGTAGATAAAATGAAGTATAGGTTAAATAAAGCAATAAAATATTTATTCTGAGCTGTTGATGACAGCATCAACAATGTATTAGAAGCCAACCCTAGGAAGCACTGACTTCTGTCTCATCTACTTTAATGTGAATCTGAAATAAGCCATTTAAAGGTAAGAGATATGTTAATAGAGTTAAGTCGGTGTAAAATTGGCATGAAAAGAGGATGAAGATGTAATACTGAGTCATTGGTTCAGAAAAAAATTCAGACCCTGTTAAATGTAAAATTTTCATGACTGATGCATGGCATCTGCTTCCAGATGCAAGTTGTTCCTCTGATCCTTTCTAAACCAACCATTGGGACATCCTTGTATTTTGTGTATCTTGAATATCCATGTCAGGGAACTGTAAATATTTAGGTGCTAGAAATTCAGAGGAGCTGGTTTTGGGAGTTATCCCAGAAGTTCTGAATGACTGTTGAAACTTATCATGGTGTTCCTACTATGGATAAGGATATTTCCTTAGTCAGCTATGCTTGGTAACTTAATATGACTGTGCTCTATTGTCTTCTGCATGGCATGGAAAAGTGATAAATATTTCAGGTTGTGCTGGATGGATATAGAAAGTCACAAAATCGGCAAAAGCATTTCAATATATTATGACATGAATTATTAGAATTTGAATGCAAGAAAGCACACACTCCTGTGTATCTAGTTTCATCATGGCTAGTGCTGTTTGATCCTGGCTATCTCAAAATGACTATAGATACATACCTGGTCAAGTCACAGAAGTAAAATTCCATTGGAAGGCACTGCCTTGTGTTCCTATAGGACACAAAAAGAATGAGGCTCACTCGGGTCAAGTTCAGAGGCAAAAAAAGGGGCAGTTTATTTTTTGCTTGGGATTATGTAGTTTTCTGACAAGGACCGCGGGTTGGAGGATGAGGTTGCCATCTCTCCAACCCCACTGGTCCAACTAGAAGTCCATCATCTGTTTCCTCCTTAGAGAAAGGAATGTAAACAAGAAGAGAGCTGTTACAAAAATATACATTATTTACATGAAAGTCTGTGAGAAACTGCACTAAAGAATGCAAAGCCATCAGAAGGCTGTAAAGATCAGGGCAACAGCCTTGCTGCAGGCCCCTGCTGCTGCAGAGGAGTCCCCTGTACCTGTGTGTACCTGTGTGTACCTGTGTGTACCTGTGTGCCTGGCCAGGGGCTGTCCTCACCTCTGGCTCCTGGCCTGGGGGCTGCAGGGGGGCCGTGGCTGTGCCTGTGTCTCCTGCAGCCCTGCAGGAAGGCTGCACGTGAATCCACTCCTACACTTCACCTTCAAACGGCTCTTGGAGCTTCCCTGGAAGTGCAGCACAAATTGAGATGTTAATACAGCACCTCTGTGCAGTTGTTGGGAGGGGAGGGCTATATATCCAGGCTTCTGTTTGACATTTCTATCGCCTGATGCAAAATGTGCTGGTTGCTGTAATTGGCTGATAAGTGGAGAAGATAGAAAGTGGTCTGGCTTGGCGGCTACAAAACACTTCATGATTATGTCGCGCAGCTCACCTCTTTGTTTCCTGTATCACTGCATCATGATTACGAGTCTAATTAGTTTATTTTAATCACGATCCATACGCCAAGGAGAAGCATCGGACAGCTAATATGATTTATTACATATTCCAAGAGCATTAGTCTCAGGTTTGGCATTTGTGCTATCAGTCTCCAGAATGGCCCTGCCTGCCTGACAGCAGCCTGTCAGTGCTGCTATGATTGCTCTATGCAGTGACTTTAAGTGCCAGCTTTTCCTGCAGCCTGGGAGGGTGATCGATCAGCACCACAACCACAGCTACACAGAATATTTTAACACTTGCCCATGGCCCTGTCAATTATGAAAAGATGGAGTATCAATGCACATTGCAATCTGGTGCTGTACCACTTAAGCATCAAACAGAAGACAAAAAGTAAACAGTGGTGACCGTCTTTATGAATATCTTTCTCTTTTGAAGCTTTTTTTCTTGTAAGTGATGTTTTACACATAGCTCTGGAGGAAGATCAAGAGCTGTCTTTGCAACATTAAGGATTCTTGAAGGTACTGTAAGTTCTGAGGTAGTGGTAAAGAAATTCAGTAATGCTAAAGACTTTCATAAACTGTCTTTCAAACCTGGGAAGGCAAAGGTCAGGTGAGGTGGTGGTTTATTATTATTAATGAATATAGGAGCAAGGGGAGATATTAAGGTTTCCTTCAAAACACACAATATTTTACAGCTGAGTTTCAAGCCATCTTCTTTTCCTAAACCTCTAGTATGGGTGACTTGACCCTGGTTTTATTGATTAAACTTTTATTCTTCACCAATGAATAATTTAAATTATGAGCTGTAGTCTGGCATGATTAGCAGGAGCGTGGGAGAGATTTTAAAGCAATACACTGCATCACTGTGCGCTTCTCCTACTGCACTGGATTCTTTCTGCATCGTGGCACTGCGGGTTGAAAACTTTATATGCAACTTTGTAACTTGATTAGCAATTGCATTTCCCTGAATGCAACGCGTGTCAGTCTTTTGGATGGGGAGAAGGGCACAGCCCCTCTTTGCCCCAAACTAAATTGCAATAAGTTGTGCTACAAAGAATTTTTATACAGGGAGTGTAGGAAAACTCAATAACATGTAAATCTAACTTCATAAACTATGCAGCACAAAAAGCCAAGATTTGGATGGTGAACAGTTATTTTAATGTTGCACATAATGGTCATTATACTCTAACTAAGGTTTTTTTATCCTCAGGTGCTCTTGCAGGTCCCACTGATATACCCCAGCGTTAATTTATGAGTCCTGAAAAGAACTGTGGCTCAATGTAGTGACTGCATGACCACATTACAGATAAGAGACAGAAAGATATGTGCAGGTGGCACTGAAAAACAACCTCAGATTGTAAATGGCATTCAGAGATATGACTCTTAAAATGTTAAAAAAAGAAGAAGACAACAAACAACAACGAAAGAAAAAACACACAAAAAGATCTTCCCTTCTACTAAGCCATAAACTGCAGGACAACTCAGGGAAATGGCCAAAAATAATTATATCGGTTCCCCAGAAAACAGGTATTTTTTAATTACAAAGCTGTATTAGCTGGCTAACAATCCCCATGGTGAAGCTGTACACAGGAAATTGCCTGTTGCAGTTTCAGGCTGCTGCTGCAGAGTCTGCTGTGGCCCTACAGCACCGTGCCCAGAGCCTCACCCCAAAGGCTGTTGTTGTATGGCAGGGATGATCCTCTCTGCTCTCCTCAGGACAGGGAGATCCCTACATGGTGCTCCCAGTCCCTGTGGTGATGTGGAGCAGAAAGTGGTGCTGCCATGAGTTGCAGTGGAACAGAGCATGTTTCCTCTTCTTCATTGCAAATGATGGCTGCATTGGAGTGGGTTATTTACATATATATCACAGTCTCTGCCCTATCACAAATTCTGTGTTTCTTAAATAGTTTGTAGAATTCATTCTTTAGAAAAACTTTTGAAGTTTTTTTTATTAGGCTGCTTTTCTAACAAAATAGAGATATGTATATTTAATGAAAGTATAGTACATTTTTCCTGCAAGCTGTTTAATGTACAGGCATATTTCAACCATTAGAACTTGGCAGTTTCCATGTGGATTCAGTTTTAACTCAGTCTTAAATGGCATCTTGTTAAATATTTTTAGGCATTTTTAGAACTTGTTGTTTTGAAATAAAATCTGCCAGAGCAGCAAAACCATTTCAAAGGACAGATATGAGGGTAATCCAAATCTCAAAATTTTAGAATTGATCTGAAGATGGCATTAGACAATATGCTTCAAGAAAGTCTTTCCTGGGAAGACGAAAGGTTTTAAAGAGAAATTGTACCACGCAAAAGTTAATATAGGACAATTCTACCTAAAATTTTGGAGCCTAGAAAAACCAAAGGAATGGCATGTTCATGTCTGCTCATCTTCATATCACCTACAGTATTCCATTTGCAGGGTTGTTACTTTAGAACAGATTTCAGAGAATGACATGCATCCATATTTTCATCAAATCGTTGGTCTAATATAAAATCAATTGTGATCTCAGAGGCTTTTCTTTTTTATTCACTGGAGGATTAGATACCCTTGCCAGGTATTCTAGTGTGTGTTTATGGGGAAGAGGATTATGCCTGAAGTGGGTCACAATCCCAGCTGATGCTGGGCATTAGAAGGGCAGCTCTGAGGGGATCCAAGGTTGTGATTTTCCAGAAGTGTTCTTGTGGCCAGGCTCTAGCTGCTGATCCCTCAAAGAATGTTTAGCAGTGCCTGTCAGCTCAGTCGTTCTACAAGTTGCTGTTCGCAGTACCTCGCAGTCTTACCTTAAATCTTTTCTGATGTCTCAGGTTTGGTGGTTTAAAACTTTCTGACAACCATTATCCTTCAGTAATTTTCATAGGAGAACAGTCTCCATCTTAAATTTCAGAGCCCGCCAATCCCACAATTCCCATTGTGCTGGATAAGTTTTACACAGCTCTGAACTTGTAACAACACACATTTTATGCATCTTCCAACACTTTGGCAGACCTATAGGACAATTTTTTAACCATCTAGGGAAACAGCAGGAGATCTTTCCTTTGGAGCCTGGAGGCTGTGAACTGATGTTCACTTTTTCCAATGATCTGCAGTCACTGAGAAAATACTTAAAGAACAGAAAATCAAACACCATGCAAAGAAAAAGATGTGATTTATGGACTGAATTTGAACTTGTGATATTGTTTGTTATGAATATATAGATTTTTTTAAAAATCTTTTGTGCTGTAATGGGCTATAAGTGCATTTTTACTTTGAAGTTGTAAAAAACAAATTGATCCCTTCTTGAAATGATTTGGTAGCATTTTAATATGTCTACACCCATTTAGGCTATAGAAAAGACAAAGAAACAAATTCTGTGCTGCTCTTAATGTATTTTAGTACATGAAGCTGAGAGCCAAATGCAGCTCTCAAATGCAAGATGCTGAAATATTTTACAAGAAACAACATGGTATTGAACCTAAAATTATAACTTCATCTGTGATTAACTCAATCTTTTTTTCTATATATTTGATAATTTGGATGCAGAGCAAAAAATGCTCAGATTACAGAAATGAAATTGAAATTTAGGCAGTTAAATTTAAAGGATGAGTGTTAGTAACTAAAATGTGCTTATTTTTGAGGAGGAAATTGTTTCTGATGCAATGCTTAGATATATTTATGGCAAAGACATCACTTTGCAATTAAATGCTTGATGTTAAAAACTGAGCAATGCCTGTGGGTTCCTTGTTGTGCCTGGAGACCTGTACCCCTTTCACTGAACATGTGAATTTCTACTGGTGTAATCTGATCTTAATAATCCTTCTGCACTTTAGACAGTGCTAATTGGCATTAATTTCTCTGCCTTGGTCCTTCATGTTAGTCACTTCCTGCAAAGAACAAGTAGAGTTTTCATGGATTTCAAGGGAGAAATGACAAGGTTGCATTGCATTTTTCTGCGTCTGAAGTGTGATTTTGTATTGCTGTTACACATTTTATTGAGTCTTTTTTTCTTGTGTGAATTCCATTCAGAAAAGTTGTGGATCAAATGCAAAGCTAGTTTCCCCCAAAATCTACCACCTAAGACTTACTCTCTTCAGTCATCCTCAAGTAGTAGATTAAAGGTCTGGAATAATTTTGGGCTTTCTTACTGGTTTTGTTTCATGGAATACAAACCTTTTGTCTTGCAATGGTTGGTTTTCTTCTTTCTCTTGTAAAATACTAGAAAAGAATAACAGAATAATTATTATGTGACTAATTATTGCATTTAGATGGAAATGTTCTCTGGCAGAAAGTGCGTTTAAACAGAATTGAAATGTTTCAAGGAAAATGATAAATTTTTAAAGTGTGCTACAGGTTAGATAGAATTTCACCTGCTTAAATTTAAAAGAAAAAATTTAAAAATCAAAGTATTAAATTAGTTCTGATCATTGCAGGTGATTATTAATACTAAAACTACATCTCTTGATAGCTCCAGACAAAGGGAAAGTTCACAACTTTCTTGGTTATTACAGACATCTTATAGATATAGAGCTGTGAGGCTCTTTAGTCCAAAAATTCCCTTTGCTTCTGAGTATCTTTGCTTTTATTGCTGGTGATTCTTTTCATATGGTGAATGGAGAAAAAAACCCAAACAAGTCCAAGGAGTTTTTTTCCAATTTATTAGCGAATCAACTCTCTTGCCCAATTTGGGTGCTTTATATCCTTGGAAATCCTTGAGAATTAGGTTACTATAGTCTTCCTGCTCCTATCGCTGAACTTTTTATGTTCATATCTGAATATCTTACCAAGAGAATCCACATTGCCCAAGCTCAGAACAAAGTACTATGATGGAGTATTTCTTACACTTTTGTCTACCTTTAGGAGCAAGGAACAATTAATTATATTATCTATTTACTCTCAGAGAGAAGAAACAGGAATGCATCACCATTGCTAGCCTATAGATGCTAGTGGTTGAAATGACAATGGGCTCCATTTAGCAATAAATTATAAAGAACTAGAAACTATAAAGTTTTTAGAATCACAGATTTTTAACATTTTTAAAAATCTAGCTTTTTTTAATTTAAAAGTCATGATGAACTGTTTTAATAATGCAACCTTTTAAAATATAATAGGTAAATATAAAAGATAACAATGTTATACCACTTTTTTGGGCCTTATGTGCATGGAAAGTGATTGTATCAGATGTTAACCTGACTAAGTGATGCAATACCCATAAAAATAAAGAGGAGAAGGGATCTGGATCCATTGTTTCACTATAACAATTTAATTTCCCAAGCTACTCAAAGGTGGGGGGTGGTGCTGGCTAACTTCCTAATTTCTGTCTATGATAACTTTGAACTTCTGAATGAAAAAGGGGCACATGTTAAGGCATTGCTGGGGTGAGTCACTGAAACGCTTCTCCACACTCCCACCTGTTTGCCATGGCCCTGCAGGTCTCCAGAAGGCTGGCATTAGTTAGTCAGTCTCAGTCGAGTGCACAGGGGACTGTAGATTTTAACTTTCTTGTAGAGCATAATTCCTTTGGGAAAAGGCTTAGGGAATATTCTTGTGGGGGTTTTCTGGCCAAATCATTTCAGCAGGCTACAGACTTTTACAAAACTGATGATGCCCTTTGAGAATGTAGTTTTCACCATTGTTTGTGTCTTGCCTTGAGAAATAAAGAGGACAAGCATAAGGAGAGGTAGGGACTTCAGGGCTTTCTTCTGTGACCATTAAACCTTCTGTGAACAGTTCAGGAATATTTGGACCCCAGTCACACAGTATCGGCTTCAAGGGCAGTTGTGCAAATTTGCTGTATTATCTGAGGGATTGGTTGTTAGGTCTGGTTCCCATGAGCTGTACAATCCAACTGCATGAGCCTCCTTTCTCTTCTCCTCTGCCTTCCTGTAAAATCCAAACAGGAACACCCAGTTGGTTCATATAAGATCAGTAAAAAAAAAACCAAACCTCTCACTCCTTAAGTTAAGATTTGCAGTGCTCTAATAAAGGACAAGCAGTTGTTACGTGTTGGTATTTAAGTAAATGAGAAGAATATCATTAGAGGAAAGCATTGCAGAGTCAACAGCATCATCAAAATAGGAAACTGTGATGGCACTGGAGGTTAGTGCACTTGGAATTCATGATCAATTTTTGTGGTCCTCTCTATCGTTCTGCCTAAATGTTTATAAAGGGAAGGGATGATGAACTTTAGTATTTTTGAGTGTATACCATAAAAAAGTGGAGGCCCATGGCAAGGATTATGTGAAAAAATATTCATAGTGTGTTCAAGAAATCCCAGTAATATAATTCCTTGTTTTCTGTGTTGCTTAGATATTGGTGGAGCTTTCTAAATATTAGCATATTTCCTGTCACACAGGGCTGAGTATTGTCTTTGGGAGAAAGAAAAGCTCTTGTCTTTTCAACAGGATAAGCAGGTTCATGTTTACCCAAATTCAGGATGTAAATGTTTTCTGCAATTAGCTTTAAAGTGCTCTCTCAGTGAATGATTTTTTTAGCTACAAACGTC
Source organism: Brachypodius melanocephalos (assembly GCA_013398615.1). Lineage (NCBI taxonomy): Eukaryota > Metazoa > Chordata > Aves > Passeriformes > Pycnonotidae > Brachypodius > Brachypodius melanocephalos. The sequence continues at coordinate 3,491,799 of VZSR01001436.1, forward strand.
CACAGGGCATTGTGCCTGAGTGGTATCATCTCTCACATCACTTTTTGTGGAGCAAGGAAGATAGACCCACAAGCATCCCTGGAGCCAGCCATGACTGTGGCCCCATGGTTTTTGAACCATCTTTAGCTGGCAGATAATTTTGATAGCTCCTGCTAATAATAACTTTGGTAGGGTTGATAGTCCTAAAATCTAATCTGAACAGAGTTTTACTTTCCACAGTTGCAAGTAAGAAAAATAATGAATGCATTAGTAAATTCAAATGTTTTATTACCTTAAACTGTACCCTCCCAGTGGGGTAAATCAAATTTCATTACTATAAATGATGCCTAAAGTTTTAGCATTCATGTTTTTCAGATTCTGTGCCACCTAGGGCTGTAGTTCTGAGCCTCATGTTAAGTGTTAGTAAGCTCTCTTCTCAGAGTAGATAGACCAAAACCTATAAAAGTGTGAGACCTTGTAACCAGTTGTCCATTTTTGTAACTATTTTGGGTCCATCTTGGGTATAACTGGCCAGGCTCTTTAAAAGGCCTTTAAAGCCTTTTAATAAATAGCTGCTTTATTCTCTCAGCTCTCTCCAGTCTCTGTTTCGAGCCAGCCTTCCCAAGACATCATTCAGAATTCTGTGTGTAAGCTGCATGGCGTTGTATGAACAGAGTGGCTAGCAATCAATGTTTTTATGGTAAGAGAGGGACACAGATAATTTGTATTCATGTTAGCAGGACCATTTTCAGGGTTTTCCTCAAAGCACTAGCAACGATTGTTGCCTGCTGCCTGTTGTGTAAAGCTCTAATATGCTTTCTTATGGTCACTTGTTTTGATTGAAGGTGAATTGCTGGAGCTGAGAGGACAAAATGAATGCTATTACAGGGAGAAGAACAAAACTTAGTGAGCCCTCAGTACGTGAGGGCTGCCTGTTACCTCTGCAGCAGAGCAGTGAGCATCCATGAGAACCATTCATCAAGTGTGTGGCCGCGTGGCTGCTCTGATGGCACCCTCTGATGATGAGTTAATTAAACGGTGTCAGCAAGGGCAGCCCTGGCCCTGGGAAGAGACTGACAGGATGATGGCAGCAGCCACTACTTCATTACTTAGAAACCAAATCAGAGATTCTTCATTTCAAAGGCAGGAGCTGCCAAGCAGTTCAAGAGCAAGCGTTTTAATGTGTGGGGGTGGATGAGGCAAGGAGCTTTTATGTGTAAAGAGCTTCACTTAACCCTGTGGCAGCATTCCTGATCTGCCTGTGGCGTTAGAGCAAACAGGCTAGCTCTACTGTTTTGACTCTGGCCTGATTCTCACCAGCCAAACCTATTTAAATTTTTTTATTAATTAATGTTCCTCAAGTAAGTCTGTTTTGCCCATGACAGTAACTGGCAAGAGATGTCCCTGTCTATATCTTGACCCACAAGGCTTTCAATCTCCTTTTCTCCCCGTCCTCCAGAGAAGGGGGTGTGATAGAGAGACTGGGTGGCCGTGTGGCAGCCAGAGAAATCCAGCAGACCACCCTGTACACTGCAGCTGCCTCAGTCAGACCAGCGCTGCTGTTCAATGCTCCATTTTCTCAAATCTTCACCAAGATCTGTGTGTAAGCATAAGAAGAGAGCAACCAGAACGGGCAGCTGCTTTATTGCTTGAAAATTCCCCTTTCTTCAGTGGCCATCTTATAAATGGGATTTATTTCCAGTGTTGGCTATGGGTTTTTTTCCCTACTCTTTGCCACCCTGTCCCCCACATCATCCACCAGAAAAAAAAAGAAAGAAAAATTGTTGAGAAATGTCACTGTTTTGTTCAATTGGACAATTTGGGATTTGTGTCTCTGTTTTCACTTGTAGATTGAGTGTGCTAGCTGAGGAGTATTTTCCATAGTTGGTGCTTCTCAGAAGAGATTTGTTGTCTAAGAAAAGTAAGAATCACACATACTGTCTCAGATTCAAAGATTTAAATGTCCAACCAAGTAAACTGTAAAAAATTTTCAGAAGCAATGTCCCATAATTCCAGTAAATAAATGGAAGCTATTTTGCTACTTATTTCACTGCTTTCATACATGCTAAATTCTTCTGAAAATATGGTTTAAATGGTCTTTGGAGCATCCTCTATAATCTATAGATGGCGAAATAGGAAACTTCTAGACTGAAAGTTTGAAAAGACTGTTTTTGCTATCATTTTCAGCAGTAGTGACTGTCAGTATTCAGTCTTGGCTTCCTCCAGCTGGCCAATAATAGTTTAGTTTCTTATCAGCTTTTCTATTTTTATAACTTATTGGATTTGGATGTATATCTAAGATTACATGTGAATTTTTCCATTTTACCTTGCATTCAAGAAGCCATGCAATTTTTGTTACTTGTCCAGTTTTTAGGGACTGTTCATTGAATTAGACTTTAGGAAATTACAGCTCATGTAATGACAAAAGGATGGCATGATTCAAATAAGTGGCAGCATGAGAGATTTTGAAAACCAGTTTTTACTCCCAAATCTGGTGGTTGTTGGCAATGATTTTTGCTTGCTGGTTCATTTGTTTATTTAAGATTAGATTTAATTTTAGATTTGAGGCCCAGATCCAAATGATTCCTCCCATAGCAGCCCCAAAACATTCAGCCTAATGAGGATGAAGCATAATAAGAACAAACTTCTAGTGGTACCTGCTTGGGCTGCTTTTCTGTCATCTGCCACTTACCAGCTTTTACCAGAATTTACACTGATTAATTTTATTTAATGAGTGGTTTTGGTGAGGCCTGGAAGACAGAAGTTGTCTAAATTTCTTTAAGAAACTCGTGCACTGTTGCTCCCTCTGCTTCCTTTGCCTTTTAAAGGAAATAATTTCAAATACTTAATATCTTGCTATGTGAATGTCTTTTCAAACCTTTGATTATTTTTGGAGCTCCTTTAGTCTTTTGATAACCTTTCTTAGATAAAATGACTGGAATAGCGTTTGAAGAAACAAAATCAGTGATATATGAAAAGATATTCGTGTTTTGATATTACATTCTGTCCTACTCTTGGGAGAATCTAACGTTTCTTCTATGATTTCCTTACCTCTTGAGAGAACTCTCACTGAGCTGTCCACAGTGATAGTTCCATCCCTTTCTTGTGGTGCTTTTGTGACAAGAGAATTCTAATTGGTGTAACATAAGTTTAAATTTTTCTCTCCGTCTTCATTTCTGGACTTGCATCTTTCACTTCCATTTCCGTTGTGTGGCCTTTTCCTGGCAAATGGAGGTTCTATGATATCAAAACATTCCTCAAGATTACAGAGATTACATTAAAACATTTTTTTGACACCAGGTCTGTCTGGCAGGAGAGCTGGCCAGGTTGCACCCAGCAGCACTGCCAGGTTAGCCAGTTGCCACACAGCTCTTCCCAGATTTTCAGGATGTTTTGATCCTGTGAATTTTCCTCTGCAGGAGTCGATGCTGCAAGTTCCACACCCCCAGGGTGCCCAGATTCTGTCCCAGCTGCAGGCTGAGCTGAGAGCTCCCTTAGGGAGCTGCACCTTGTGTTGCCCTACAGGAGAGCAGGGCTGACACTGTGCCCACTTCACCTCACAGCATCACCACCAAGCAAAACTCCAACACCAGGAACTCATTCCTCCTGTCTCAGCCATCTCACAATAGATTGCTCATAGGGTTTCTAAAAGATACTTGGAAGTCAAAGAAACCAGCCAGCTCAAAGGGATAAACAGTTGGCCCTGTGAGAAAAGCAGGTCTTCAGCATCACTGCTGTACACATCATCTGCTGGAGGGAGGATGTGCCAAATGTTGTCATCGGCTCTTTCGGGTCTGAAGTCAAAAACTGTTTTCAGGAAGTTTAAATCACTGTTTGTAATGCACTTGGTAGTTTTGTAAGGAAATTTCTTTTTTCTTGGTCAATACGAGCTAGCTTTGTCATGGAACCAATGATCCTTTCACAGGTTTCTGGGAAGCTTCAGTCTGGGAGATCACATGGTTCTGTTTCATGTTGTGTTCCGTGCCCTGAGAAATATAAAGTTACAGAAACTATTTTACTGTTGTATCTTACTTTAGTGATCATGACATGCCAGATACTTTGTTTCTCCTAATCAGCCTTGTAAGTGTTCGCTAGGCTCACGTGTAAAACTCTCTTTCATATGTCAATATTGACATAAGTTATATGTCCCCCTTAATTCCATAATTCTATGGATTATTTGCACAACTTTTAAAAACTAGAATGACAGTATTCATTGCTTCCCAGCCCTCTGACACAGCGGCAATTCACTACAGGTGTTGATTAAATTCTGAAGTTACTCTGCCTGTGTCAGGAGCTAATGAAGGAACATCTCGCAGTTTTAAGAATGAAAAAGAGAATTGCACAAAAAAATTTGGAAGGCAAAGGACTGCTGAGACTCTTGAGATGTAATTCACAAGACAGGGCTCTCAACAGAATGGCAGTGAGGAAAAGGTTTGCTTAGGGAGGATGTTATGAGTAATATTTGAGAGCCTTATGGGAATAAATGAACAGAACCTTAAATACTTGTGAATAAATATTCTCAGGGGTTTCTTGCCTATTGCAAAGTTATTTTCTGTATTTTGTTGTGTAAAAGCCTATGATATTTCTGGAAAACAGCCATTGGGGGAGGGGAGGTCGGGGGAGTCTTCTACAAAAAGAATGAGCAAATGTGCCGCTGTCTGATTTCTCTCTTGCCGAGGCAGGAAGGTACCATAGAAATGCATCAGCCTCAGCAGACCTGTGAAAATATCTTCAAAATACTCAAATATTCCTTAGAGTTATTTGATGCTTACGTTTCTTGGGTTCTAGAGCTGTAGACTCTCTGTAGAATTTGCACTTTTCAAATGACTGGGATAATGTGGAAAGTTATGTACATTTTTGAGGAAAAATGCTGGTATTCCTGCTGGCATTTTAATCCCAGAAATAGAGTTATTTACTTAAGTGAATTATTTTTGACCTCCTTTCTCCCTGCTTTGAATTTGCACTGTCAAGTTACGAAATTCAGCATGGTACATCGTGCTAGCAGCAATGGTTAATATAACAATGAAGAAACCTATTGAAAAAAATATATATTTATATATTCATATATAAATATATATTGAGTGTATTTTGGGGGCCACTTCAAGGAAACCAGAAAACATTCCTGTACAACTGGTGTGTGAGTTGGCTGGTTCTAAACTAGTTTTAGGTGAATGTAATTAACATCACTGCCATATTTTTGTGATTGATTTTCTGAGGTTATGAACTAAAAAATATAAATAAAAGAAACATTCTACTACATTTCATGTTACCTTGAAAATCAGGTCCAACAGTTTTTAAGCCAAATAATTGTATGACTAGGCCTTATTATCCTCCAAGCATCTCATACTTTAATTGATTTGACTTTTTGGAGATAAATGAATTTGTGTCACATATATAGCACCAAGCATAACACAATATAATGCAATTTCATCAAGGATCTTTTGTGATTGCTTATCACACATGGCTGTGCATGTTAGATAGAAACAATTAAAAAAAAAAGAGAAATATTCTAGCCAAACAATGTTGGCTTCTGAAATGTTGATTATTTTTTCCCAATATGTCCAGATCTGAACAGTCAGAAAACATCAATCTCCTCAGGAATGCATTAGGAACTGTGGGGTAGAATTGATAAAGAGCTTACTTTCCACAGATTTAAAATCAATAGTGGGGACTTTAAGGAAGACAACTGCTGGCTTGCTGCACGGGGTGTAAGGTACAATTCTGTGTGCCTGGAGCAAGGTCATCATATTTATCAAGTCAGTTCTTGCTTTTCATTTTGGTTGTTTTATTGAGACAGTGTTAGGAGAGCAGTTAAAAGTGTCTCTTTAAATTAGTGAAAATACATTACCTAAAAATGGTATAGTTTAAGAATGAGTAGGTCATAAAAACTAATTTTTTAAAAATCTTTGAGTATAAGAATTTAGGTTTTTTGTTTCAGAACCAAACTCCAGCTGTACTGCTGGATAGCTGCCTGATATGTGCTTGGATGTGGTTGGGCTGTAGTAAACCTTCATTCATTCATTCACAAAACTAAAATCATACAGATATAATTTAAAGATGTACCTGTTATCCCTTTGTAACCTGGGCTTCCTTGTAGCAGTAGTACACAAAATTCTGTTGTGTACAGATGAACAACCAGCCCTCACTTTCTGCAGTCTCTGGTAACAGAGACCCTCAAATAAACTGAATTAGTTTTGGTTACTACACTTTCATCTCATCTTGTCCCACCTACTGCTGGGGGACTCTTTCCCTTTAGCCAGAACCAGGACATACCTGGGAAAAACCTTAAAATGAGGAAACCTGCTGGAAAGTGAAATGGCTTTTCACATTCCTGTAAAGCTCTGTCCTTTATCACTGAACCATGCAGGCTGCAGAGCACCTTCATTCCTCTCTAGCCCACCAGCCTGCACAAAGCAGGTCCAAGCTGTGCCCAGCCAGCATTTTGGTACCTGCTGGATGGGAGCTGCACCACCTCTCTAAGACATGCATTTTCAGAATGTGACCATCCTCCTTGGGAAAATGTTCTCTTATAAATCACGATTTCTGTGTTGTTCCTGATATCTGTTGTCGTTCATCCCAGTGATGTGCACTTCTGCTCCTTCTGTGGCCCTTGACAGTGTTGAGGCAATTAATTCCCTTACAATCTCCTCCTTTGCTGTCATTTAGCTCAGTTTTGGTTTTTTTCCAGCAGCATTAAGAAGAATGTATTTTGTCTTTAAAAACCCCTACTCCCTCCAGTGCTTGATATGCGTTCTTTGCATTGACAGATATTTAATAACACAGGTCAAAATGGCAGAGCAGTTGCCAGTTCTGACTCCAAGATGCAGGGTAACTTTTAACAAATTTTCAGTGTAAGTGACAAACTCCAAACAATATTCCATATGGCAGCTGAATATACTACAGCTAGTCACAAGGGCTGTGCATAGTACATTTTTTATAGTTTTGTAGGATTTTGAAATTTATTTTCCTCTTTTTTTCTGGCATTGTAAGATGTCTGGCTTACGTTAAGGTTGTCTGGCTTATGTTAAGGTTTACTTCATGTTGTCTATTCATGGGACATACTAATTTCTAACTTGGCAATTTTCACAGTGGCTTCCAATTCCTGCAGACCTTCTCAGCATTAGCGTGTGGCGATCCTAAATCAGTGACTAGAGGAAAACCATGCTTACCTGGCCCCATTTCTTGTGCCTTATCTCCTGGAGCATAAGAGCTCAGGGATATAATTCAGCATCTATTTCTGATTTTGATATAAATACAAAAGAACTCATTACGTTCTCTCAGGCCCCCAAGGTTTCTGTCAGTGAGGGTGAGTGTCAAGTGATGGGTGCTCCACTAGGATTGCCAGCTGAGAGATCCTAACTGAGAGCCACAGCGAAGGTCATAACTGAACCAGATTAGCTGCAGCTTCATTCAGCTGAGAACTGGTGCTCATGGACAATATTTTTAATTGGTTGCTGAATTACAACTTGTTTGCTGTGGGAAAGTCCCATTTTCTTCCATTTCCAGTGCAATGTAGTTATTCTCTAACCACAAAGCAGTGGCTCTCCTTTATTCTTTTGGAAACTCTGCTTGTTCAAGGCTAGTGACAGCTTTTCATCTTTGGGGTTTTGCTGTTTGGGTTTTGGTTGTTTTTTGTTTGTTTTTTTTTTTTTTTTTAATTGCTTGCTTGATTTTGGTTGCTTGTTTTGCTAATCATCTATTTAAAACATGGATTCATTTTGATCGTATGAAGTCAAGTAAAATGGGCTGTTTAGACCCCTAGCACCTAGATTCTCCTTTTGTTTTAGTTTGACTATTTGCATTCTACGAGCAGATCTGGTTGGTTTTTTTGGGTTGTTTTTTTTTTCCTGCTGTTTCCATTGCTCTTGTTAATTCTGCTGCTTTGGGCCATGTTAAATTCACTTTTCCCAGGAATCATCTTTGGAATCTCTCATTATTAACAGAGCATTCATTCTCTCAGTGTGTCCTCTAGGACATTTCTAGATGGGCAATATTCTGTCAGTCTGTTAGGCTGTCACATACACAATTATAGAATCATGCATCTGTAATGTCAAATTGCCTTTTCCTATAATGAAATATTTTACAGCGGTGTTGGGTTTGCTATGTTACTCTTTTACTATTATTTGTACATCTTCTGAGGTTTTATGTCCTGGTTTCTGAGACTGCTACAAACTGCTTAAGACAGGGTAAGTTTAACCCTTTGTACATTTAGGAGAAGTATGTGTTCTCTGTAATCTTATATGTGAAAAAACATTGGCCCAGGGTTTCTATATATTGTTGCCATTTTCTGCATTTTTTCTACACACTGTCACTCTTAATTTTTTTTTTGTTTTGTTAACATTTATACTAAAGAAACCTTTAGCTGAAAAAAGCAAATTGTACTTACATAGATGAAAAAACATCTTGCTCTATTTCAGCAACATAAAAACACAACAGAGGAAAAACTGTGTAATTAAACAGCAAACAGAGATGAAAATGGAGAATTACTGCATTATATCTTTTAGTTCATTTCCTGAGAAATGAGCTGTTAACTGTAATCTCTTAACTCTGGAATAGTTTATTCTGGGTGCCACAGGGCTGTTGTCCAGTGTGCCTTTGAAGGAGGTATGCATAAAATAATAATAATTTTCCATCTCATTGAAATTTGGAAGAGTAAAATATAACTTATTTGGTTTTGAAATTATTGTTCTTGTAGATCATTTGATAGTTTATATGTATTTTATATGGATTTTTTTAGCATGAACCAGAAACTTGCCCTGTAGGAATTGTATGCGTATTTTCCCTTCTGCAAAAGCCATTTAGGTAGATGTCAGCTTTTTTGAAGCAGTTGATATTTTCTTGCTACTCTGAGTACCACATATCAGGTTGCTTGAAGCCATGAATGTCCACAGTTTTATTTTATAGGACAGTATCAGGCATGAGCTGTGGAATATGCTGCATTCAGCTGTGCCAGCACATAGACTCTAGGGCAGATTAACCATCAGCAAAGCCCCCAGCCTGGTGGCCAGCTGCAGTCCCCTGGGTGACAGCAGATGAGATTCAAATACGACCTGTACAGCTTACAGATTCTTACTCCTACTCTAGACAGCAGCTAAACCCAAGAGTGCCTAAAGGAACCTTGTGCAATAAGAAGTTTTTTGCATGCAAAACTCAATATATGTTTTCCTTGCTCATCCAAAATTAATGATAAACTATTCATTTGCTGTAAGGGTGTGACTCGGGAGTCTGTCCAGATGTGCTGGTTCTGGCCAGGACAGGGTTAATTTTGTGCAGTAGCCAGGAGGGAGCACGGCTGGGACACAGAGATTATTCTATACCACCACATGGAATTGCTGGGGGCGGAGGGAAAGCGAATGACTTCCAGGGAAAAAGGATTCGAACCAGTCAAGAAAAAGTGGCAGCAAGTCTGATGTTTATTGCCAGGGACCTTATGTGTGTACCTTGTTTTCCTTTCTTATACCTTTTGTGACCGATAGTGTGCTGTTATTGTTCGTTTTCTTATCTCATTGCCCTTTCCAGTAAATCATCCTTGTTTCATCCCGGGATCTTTGCCTTTTGTGCCTCCATCTGGAGCGGGGTGGGAGGGGAAGCTGTTGCCTGGTTTTAGTGTGAGTCCTAAATTGGAGAATACCATTCCTAAAGCATGACACTAGATTGAACTGTCTTCTCTGAATGTCGAAGGGGAGACTGAAATCCTGGCTTTGGCCGGGCAAATTTCTGGTGTGTCACCTTCCCAACAAATCAAACCTCTTCATCATCAACATCTCTTCTGGCTCCCAGTCTCTCTCCTATCTCATTTCTCTCTCCACCTTATATTTTGATTTTTAAAAAAATTATTGTTAATAACTAGGGCATTTTAACTGTTGCAAGTTTACCCTATTTTAATGGATTTTTTTTGAGTTTAGTCGTGCTTTGTATCATCAGCTTCCACAGACGACCCTTCAAATGACAGACAGGAAAAAAGGTCTATAGGCTTTATGAAATATGTCAGTCCCTTCACAGTACTTAACCTCTCTTCCAGAGAAGCACAACAGAGCCACCACATTTGGCTTCAGGTAAACACATACCTGAAGTGGGAAGAGATTTTGGTATTTGCCTGAGACCTTTTTTTTAGAGCCTAATGCAGTCAGGCACCCAACTACTGTCGTGTTTCCAAAGAAATCAACGTCCTGTATCCCTTAGTCTTCTTTTATTCTTCTTCAATCTATTTTTGGTGTAACTTTTATCTAGTCATAGGTAATATATACTGCCCAAATATGGGAGGAAATGCTCAATTAATTTATTATTTATTATTTATTATTCATTTTTAATTTTTTAAAATTTCTTTTTTATTATTTATCTATTTAAATGATAACATTGAAAAAGATCCAATCTAAGCCAAAGCCAGCCTGTGGCTTTGATCCTTGTATGGGGAAAACCATTTCAAGTTATTTATACTTTATATTTCTCTACTCAGCAGATTTTGAAGGCTAAATGTTTTGGTGATTTACATGCAATAAACCCGAGCTCTTTTCCAGGATCTCCCAAAGGCCATTTTAGTGACCTTCAGCAAGTTCATGGCAAATAAATAATGGGATTGAACCTAATTTCCTTTACAAAAGAAAGCAGTGTGGCTATAAGTATAAATGTTTATGTACTCAGCTGAGATTCTGCAGTAAAAAGTCCTGCCGGCCACAAACCAGCATTATTTATTGGAGTGGCTAAGATTGAATGATGAAGATGCTAACACTATCTACTCAATCTGCATCCTAGTTAGTGTGTCATAAACACAACACTTCCCATCAAATGCACTCTTCCTGATATGAATCAAGAGTTTTTATTACAGTGCTCTGCATGATTCATCAGTCAGACTCCCTGGCCTTAACTGCCAAACACAAAATGCTTGCTGATTTTCAGGGATGTCACCACATAGCCATGTGCTTTTGGTTAGAGTAATGGGCTATCAGCAAAACATATACAAAAAAAAGTTACAAACATTTGAAACTGAATTCTGTGTATTTGTACCAGCAATGCAATTCAGGTACCTGCTTCTGCAATCAGTGAGCATGTCCTGGTAGTATACACAGAATTTGGACTTTCGTTCATCATTAGAAATGAGCCAAAATGTTCGTAGAGAATTCCTATGTGACACTCATTTCACCATCAGACATGGGATGGTCTGCTGCATTTGAAGATTTCATCCTTCCCTATCTATTGCATGACACCTGCATTTCCTCTGTTTCTCTGTTTAAAATGCTGAACATTTTGGGTAGGCAATCCATGCCAGTACAGGAAGCTGTTATTGCTAACAGTGTATGGATCAGCAACAACTTGGATTGTAAATCTTGGATTCCTGGATCAGTAAACCCTACTGAAGACAATAATCAGTCCAGATGGTAAGTATTTTTGGTATTAAATCTCAAGATAGGCAGTTTGCAAGTTTGAGAGCAAAGACCAAGACTCCTTGACAATCTGGGAAGAAACCCAATTGTCTTGAAGAATTCTGTCAGAAAGCAAAACTCCCATGTTTCATTGGCTTGGTTACTGTCATTTTTGATTAATTAATTGCTGTGTCAGTCCCACACTCCCTTAAGAGGTTCTGTCCAGTGCTCTACACCAAGTGTTGAACAATCAGTGATCCTCACCTTGTGAAAAATCTCAAAAAGCATGTTATGTGTGGGAGGTGCAAAAAGTCAAGGCTTGAAATGAAGAAGCAGCTGTAAACATCACACTTTCCTGGGTGTTTCGTACTGATAGGAAACCTGATGTACTGCGAGATTGTTGTCTAGAAGGTTACAGTATCATGGAGGGTCTATTTATGTTTACTGCAGACACATTTAATTGGGTACACAGAAAAAAATTGGAGATGTTGAACAAATGTGAGAATTGTTGTGCATTTTGTGCTCTAATTGAAGAAAAATGATACCAATGAGATTGTTGCATTATTTTTTCAAGGAATTTCTCCTTCTTGAATGAAATTATTCTTTTGAAGACAGAATTAGGTTCTCCTTTGGAATAACCTTTATGTAAAATGAGAAGGGTAATCTTTTGCTCTTAGTAGAAAGCAAGACCTTGAAAAAACATAAATAATTTTAGAATTTCCTAGTGACTGTGAGCAAATTACTGATCCCCCCAAGGCTGTTTTACTTGACTTGTAGAATAATACCAAGTTTTCTATCTCTACAATTGCAAGGTTCATCTATTGAAAAAGCTTTTTGTTGTTATTATTATTGCAGTAAAAAGGGATTGTACCCTCTGTTGGAGGGTGTGCAGCAGCAAAGAGGGAAGTAAGCAAATTAATGTCTAGGAAAAAATGGATAAGGTTTCATTTGGATGCTTTAAATCCCACGTTTTCACATTTCCTTGTATTTCTTTCCCAACTGGAGCCCCAAGTATGTACAACAGTTCCTTGGTGAAACATTTTATTTAATACTTCAGGAGCCATAGAGAAAAGACATTGTACCCCACAAGCTGTTTAACTCCCAAGCTGCTACCAAAAAGAAAAGCCAAAGAATCTCTGGGACTTTTTAAAAGAACCAGTTCTGCAGAAAAGACAAAACCATCTAAATATTTCAATTGATCTTAATCATACATTATTTGTTCAGTTTAACAGCTCCACCTTGAGAATTTCACATTATTAATAGTCAACTTTTAAAATTTGGGATATAACTGCCCTCTAACTCATGTGTACCGAAGTGTCCTTTGTTTGCCACTGAGAAGGCTGGGTGATACTGGCAGAGAACCATAGGTGAACACAATCAAAAATCTGTATTTGTATTTTTATTCCATTTCCTTCCATTAGTAATTTTTCTCTCTATCTGTGTATGGCTCTATGATTCATTCTTATTTGAAAAACACCCCAAATTTCAAACTGGATTGGACTTAGTCTGTCTCTCTGGTGTTTTTTGACAATATAGTTTAAAGGAATGAACCTGGAAATACTGACATAACTTTTGTTTTGGTTTGGTACTATGCAAGAAATAATTCTCTGTAAGAGGATTTCCAGTCTGTGAAATGAGCATTGTAACCTCTGTTTTGTACAGCCAGCTATGTGGGATAACTAATGAACTCTGAAAAAATTATTACTGAGTTTTTTAATAAAAGTTCTGTCTATACAATAACTGCAGAAATGTTAGAGTAACTGCAGTTTTAAATCCCAGACTGAGGATTGACAAAAAACCCTGAAAACAAAAAGAAGAACAACTTAGCATTTCAAACATGCTCTGAAATGTGAGGGCACAGAATGACCTGGAGGATGCCTGGTTTTTACAAGGAAGCTGGTGATAAATTTGTATAGCATCAAAGTTCCTCTCGGTACGTATGAAAACAGATCTCATATAAGTTTGGGAAAAAGTCAAAATAATTCAGTTCCTATAAAGTATACAGTAGTGACAAAGGAATAAAATCAAGGACATCCGTAGCAGCACTTTAGTTGTTTTTATTCTTACACTGGTGCAAACAGAAACTGTTAAGCCATTTGCAGTCTGTGCTCATGTGTGTCATTTCCCAAGAGAACAGACACCTGAAGGGTTTGATTTTAAAACACCATTTAGATGGGAATTATCCTTTGGTTTAAGGTTGTACCTTCTGGAGTTCGTTTTCTTCTTAGGGGAAACAGAGCATAAGTGACCAGTGAAAAAGCTCTGTTCTTCCTTGCAGAGAAGAGCTGCTCTGCCTATGCTGTGGGGTCCATAGTTTGACTGTGTTTATTTTATTATATATTTTTTTTATTTAATCATTGTGTTCATTTTTAATCTTTTACTGGTTCTTTTCCAGGTAGTGCTTTGGAGCTGCTTATTAGCTTTATCCCTGTAATCCTAGATTTTTGCTGTTAAACTGTTAAAAGGAAATTTAGCTTTAAGACTTGTGGGAATGCATGTTGGCTACAACTGTGTTATCTGTTCAGCTGGCTTTTTATGATCCTTTATCCTAGTGGAGAATTGAGAGTTGAGAAAGGTGGATTAGGGGAGCTGCTGGACAACAAGTGTTGTTCACAGCTTGCAAAATGAGCCTTTTATTTTAAATGCAGTTCTGATAGCAACTGGATGCATCTGATGTCAGGACAACACACAGGGAAGGCAGCATGCAGCAGACACTGGGCATCTGTCTGGAGGATGGGATGTGGTCACCTGTGGAATTTCTTAATTTACTGTTAATTTTTCTATCACTGATTTGAGATTCTGCCATAAACATTCTTTATTCAGTTTGCATTTTAGTTCAGATTGCAAGTGAAAATAATCCCACTACCTTTTAATTTAATGAAAAAGGAACTAACTGTTAAAAATTATAGTGGCACAGTGAATAGATGAATTCCATTGGGAAAAGGGAAAAATTATTCCCAGGGGCTTTGTCATGGGAAGCCTTTCAAAGTAATATGCATGTAAGAACAAAGTAGATCTGAGTGACTTTGAAGGTGGCTTTCCCAAGTGCTAATGGGAGACTGTGGCAGGAATCTTTTCAAAGGATATGGAGAAGCAAAATCGTGCTTCTTGAGGTGTTAATCTTCATGCTGTGGTGCTGATTAACCAGGGTCACCTGAGCAGGACAACCAGGAGCAGCTCTCATCTTGGACACGGCGAGTCCATCCTCACCAGGACTTTGTGACTCTGCATAAATTTGAGTCCTCTTTAGCAGAGTGCTAAACATAAATGTGTTGGCACCAAACCCAACTCCACAACAAAGTGCTGCTGTTGAGAACTTTGAAGTGAACAAGTGAAGAAGAGCCAGAGCCACCACTCAAGATACAGGATTCAGATAGTGTTGTCACCATTGACACTGTTAAATCATTGACCTGATCTTTGATGTATTTGAGGTCTTTCAGCTCAAAGAGTTATTTAACTAAGTTAGTTAAGCAATACATTTTTTTTTATTGATGCTTTGTCTCTCCCAGTAAAAAGGCAGCTCTTGAAATTTAGACAGCTGGAATGGGCTAAGAAGATCTCCAGCTAAGGAGGTTTAAGTTGTGGTGCTGTGCAGTAATGCATGTGACTATAGAAACTGCTGAGAAAGATGGATATTACCAACATGATACAGGACAAATCAATCTTGACTCTTGAATTCTGTGTTATCATGGGCACACTGCCATTGGTACCTGTGGGCTCAGGTGTGTCAGTGGTAGTGCAGTTTCTGCAAAGTTTTGGTCTAGCCTGGAAGTGAATAGAAAAGGGATCTTGTATGGTACCGACGTGCTTGTTCCAAAGCTACAAATGTTCTGTTTTCCTCCTCATGATACCTCTGATATTACTGGCTTAATATGGAGATATTCTTTTATTGTGAAGCACCCTGGGGCACTCTTAAGCTAAGGTCTTTCCTGGGGAATATTTATTTGCATTAGATATTGGAGAACATTCTTGATGGAAGAGTACTTTTTTGATACTTTATTCCCCATGATTCTCTTATTGCACCAAATCTGAGCATAAACATTCTGGGAGAAATACACTGTAAATATTTGTATTTATTAATGCAAATGAAAATCACACAGCTAAATCCCTGTGTACTGGACTAAATATTTACCCTTCTGTGTAGATTTTAAGTGTATTCAAGGACAGAACAACCATTCTCCATGTTCATAAACAGTAAAAGATACCATTGAAGAATTATTGATATTTTCTTATCATTGACTGGGAGAGTTGGAACTAATATAAAGTATAAGAGTGGGTTCTAAAACGTAAATATTGTGTGTCTTGAAATATTTTGGTGATCATGATATAATGCTGTTATGTTGCTTGGCTGTAATTAGTTCAGCAAACCTCTAGGAAGCTCCTTATACATGGCCCCACATGTTAAAAACCATTCAGCTTCCTGGAACAGCCCCTGCTTAGACAGTTAACAGTCTAGTGAGCCCAAATGGACAAAAATGTAGGTCAGGATTTAAATGAAGTCAAGTTTCTGGCAAAGGTGCTGAGGTGAACTAGAAGTGTGCTTTTTCTTCCTTGGTCCCCATCCTAACGCACAGCCCCAGCCAGGCCAC
This sequence comes from Brachypodius melanocephalos, assembly GCA_013398615.1. Taxonomy (NCBI): domain Eukaryota; kingdom Metazoa; phylum Chordata; class Aves; order Passeriformes; family Pycnonotidae; genus Brachypodius; species Brachypodius melanocephalos. Next base: position 3,507,727 of record VZSR01001436.1, read on the forward strand.
TTTGCCTGAGTGGCTGCTCAGCACTTTCAGTTTGGACCATGGGAAATTCCTTGGGAGAAGGATCACAATGACAGGGTTACATGGCTCCTAGATTTACTCTGATTCTAATCCTGGCTTCCAGATTGGTGCAGGAAGGTCCATACCTTTCACCATGTCCACGTGCCTGTCCTTTATGAGAGGGTGTGCGGAGAAATCTCTGCAGCAGCCTGGGGGCTGCAGCCTGAGCCTTGGGCACATCGGCAGGGCCAGCTTAGACCCCCTGTGCCCCACAGAGCACCTGATCATCTGCCAGGAGCTGGGACACCAGCTACCCCACCCAACCCATCACCCCTGCACCCCAAAGGAGGGCTGCCAGTACAGATACAGTCTGTACAGGAATTTCTTTCCCTTTGGTGCTGTTTTGAAGGTGATGGTGGGGAAAACCTCATCAAACTTTCCCCAGAGTGAGACTTTAATTCCCTCTGTCATAGTCTCTCCTGCCTGCTCTTGATGGGCCAAATCAGTGCTATTGTGTTTAAGGATAAATGGCAGAGCTTTGCATGAACCTGTGCTAGCAAATGTGTCTGCTGCAACCTTAGAAAGAGTGACATAAGGACAAGTGATGACAAGACTGGAGTAGATTAAATGTGGAATACCTTGCTGAGCTTCAGCTCGCTGAAACCAAAGCCCTGTCTGTGATTTACTGAGCCAGGAAAATAACTTATAGTTTAGACTTGTTTTTCTCTTCTTTTTGAGACCCAGGAAGGCTAATACTTTTATAATAACTGTTTATAGAATGTCTGACTCCATGATCCTGACCTAAGCACTGAACAGGAGACCACTACAGGAAATTTATGCCTCAAACCAGCATAGTATCTCCAACTATTATTGAATTGTAGCAGTACAATATAGCTCATAATAAAGCTTGTAACAGTGGTGAGTTCTTTGCAGCTCTTTCTCTTTAAAATCTCCTGATACACTTTTAAATCAATTTCTAACAGGGAAACATTTTTTTCCCCGGGGCAGTAAATAAAACGTTAATGGAGAGAAGGCTTCTCTCCTGCCCCACTGTGCCTGAGCAATCCAAGAATTCCAATAGATCAGGACTCCTCTTCCCTTTTGAGGGAAAGGATGGTTGGGGAGGTACTCACTGGTGGCCTTGCCCACCACACAAATCCTTCTCTGGGCGAGATGACCCAGACTTGGAGTGCACACAAATATTTACAACTCTCAAAAGTGTCCTTGCAATCCATCCTGCCGTGGATACTGCTCCATTTTGTGCCACTGGATGAAGTTTTTTATCAGTTACAACATAAACAGGAAAGATTATATAATTAATAAATATTTAATTTTATGGTTGTGGTGGGATTGGTTTCTTTTAATAGCAAACTGGTCACTGGTTTAAATCAAACCAGTAGAGAGAAAATCTGGCAATAGAAAGAAATTCAGATTCATCTTCAGTTTCTCTGTTTTGGTACTATCTTTTAAATAAGCAGTGGTTAAAATCAGCTCTGTATCTGAAGCCACACATAAAAAGAGATAACAACAAAACCCTCATTCAGCACCTGTACATCTGTAGTAACACTGAGCTAGTTTGTTAATCATGAAAGTAGCTTGAAGGGTTGGGAGAGGTAAATTGGATTGCTAGGTAAGTGAAAATGATGGTTTCTGTTTTTATGACCTGACTTGCTCTGAATCAGGGAAAACCTTTGCTCTGTTTTAACAAAACAGAGTACAGATGTAATCTAAAGAAGCTCCATTTCCTCTTTGTATAAGGCTCTGTCTCTATAAGGAATTTAAAAGCCATATTTGTCCTGTATTATTATGTAGTAGTTGCTTATCAGGATCATAATTTTTTCTAACGCTAAAGAAAAAAAGTGAAGAAATTCAAGTTAGGCATGTTTATTAAAGGGAAGAGGTTGCTCAGTGCACATTAAATTTTTTAGGGGATTTTGATGTCGCCTTTCAAGAGCATGCACAGATAATAATTCTGAACCGTTCAGTTAGGACTGATTTGTAGAGAGCATATTCTACCTCCAATGCAGTATCCTAAAAATCAAGTTGCTGCCAAACTTTGCAAAATCCCATTGCGAATCATGAAGCTGTTAAGCCCTCTCATAACCAATTTATTTTTCACGTTTGAAAAATGCCCCTGTCTCAAAAATGGATGAATTGCTTTCCTAAAACTATTTTTTAAATGACATTCAGAGGAAGAATTTAATCTCAAATATTTAAAGTGTCGTGTAATGAGAGCAGTTGCGAGATAGTTACATTGAGAAGTGCTTTCTTATATTAAGTATGAGTATTTCTGTGGGCTCTACCTATATTAAAAATTACATAAATAAAAAAGTAAATGCCACTCTCTTTTTTCTTTTTTTTTGTTACTTTTACAAAGCTCCTTCAAATAGGATTAATTTAAGTTGTTTCTATAAGAAAACTGGGCTATCATACTGGTGATTTAATGGATAAATGTCTGTTTAAAAAGATTAATTTTACCCTGGGACTTCAGTAAAGGCTGTGGCTCATTGTGCTCTGCAATGGTACAGTATATTTCACAGCTGTGGGCTTTGATGGAGAGCAGCCTGCCCTCTGCTCCAGAGAATGCCTCTCAGGGGAGTGTTCCCTGCAGTACTTTAGATGATAACCACTTCCAGAAAGTGTAATGGATGACAAAAGAAACCACAAGATATTTTGACCCATGCCAGTTTGAAGGCTTTAAAATTACTGACCTTACTCTAAACTTACAGCTGATTTTTTTATTTTTACTCTGCTGCGTGGGAAATGGAGCACAGGTGTGCTGTGATCACCACCAGGAAGGTTTGCTGCAGGATGCCCTGGAGACTCTGTGTGGGCAGCTCCTGGTGCAAAGTGTCTTGGTGAGGACAGAAATGTAGATCAGTGCCATGGGGTTGTTGCCGTGTGGCAGAGAATTGGTTCTGGGTTTGGATGGTTATAAAATTTCCCTGTTACCACCTGGACAACTAAGAGTGACAAGTGTGAAGCGATGCCCTGCACTTTTGTACACCAAGCTGGCTTTCAGCTTGATATCTGGGTCAAGTTATGCTGCCACAAGAACATTCCATGGGACCCTCTCCTGTGCTGCCAGGGCTGTGCTGCCAGTGCCACCCCAAGGAGCAGCTCTGACAGATCTGCTGTGCTGAGTCTGCAGCACATTGCTCTGCTAGGTCACAGAAATTACTGCAGTCTGCACCTCTTTGGGGTTTTCCTCTCTGCACAGCATATAGGGCAGAGCTGTGTGAGATACATCACCTTTGCAGCAGTCCTGAGAAGCTTTGCTGACCCAGAGATAAAATATAATTTTAAAATATAACACCTGTTTTTGTATGAAGATGCCATTGGAAAACTAGAATTTCACTTGTGCCTAAAATTGTTACTAAAAAAGTAGAGAAGCCAGATTTTGTGATGTAACCAGATATCTGCCCATCTTGACTGGATGTAGGACATTTGCTATCTCCTGACTTTGAAGTGCCAACCTCAAGAGCAAAGGGTTATCAAGAAGATGGTGTTAATCAAGTTTATCCATTTCTGCAAAACTTTCCTGCAATTCCCTCTCCTGGCATTGCATAGCTCTTCAGAGTATGACAGATGTAATTCATTTTGGGGCTGCACCACTCAGAGTTAATGAGGTTATTCTAAATTTATGTTGATAAATGTTTATACCACCCCATGCTGATATGTGCCTTTGTTGTAATGTGCAGAGAGGTAGATGTATATACACTTATTCAGCTTATTTATTTATCTTTAAACTTACAGTGCATAAAGCTTAAGATCTAGTATTTTAATACTTCAATAGTCCTAAAATGTCCATAACTATAAAGGTAAATGGCCTATGAAATGATATACTTAGCATCTGTAAAGAAATAATGTGTTTAGAGACCCAATGAAATAAATCTGTCAACATAAGACTACTTTAGAGAATAGGATTTCCATGAAGTTATTTTTTCCTACAGAATACTTGGAAAGCTGATTCAGTTAGACAAAAAGATATTAGAGAGACAAGTATGTGTGTATGGGGGGAAGCCAAATAAGCATTTCAATTACTTGAATTAGACAAAGGCAGTGAAAAAATTCATTTGGCCAAGACTGCCAATATTTGGTGTGATCAAAATTACCAACAAAATTCACAGAGCATCAAAAATAATTTGAGATTTCTCAGTGTCTAAATATGGATGAGGTATAAATGTTTCTTTGAAAGTGAAAAAAAATTCCAAGTAAGTTTCCACAATTAAGTTATTTAATTTTCTTTTGTGCTAGCTTTTATTGCTAAGCTCAAATTTGTTTCAAAGCATTTAAAAATGCAGGAATTGGAGGGAAAAGTGACACGTTTATACTTATGCCATCCGAGTATTTTGTTAGTGCTGATGGCTCAATCCTGAGGGGGCCACTCCTGTGCCACTTTCCTGCATTGTTGGGAACACTAAGCTCAAGGTTTACAAGAATTGCAGCAAAATAATTAAATACTAGGAAATTCCATCACATTAAATATTATTCCTGTACATAACGCTTAATGTCTTTGAAAAAACCCCAAGCAGATGAAGTACAGGATTTTATTATTTGAATTAGAGGAATTGACCTCCTGGCAGTGTGTTTATTTTGATATTTTCTATGTATAAGATACCTTAGTGGCATATGTTATCCATTTTGGGGCAGTCAGTGCACATTCTCTTCTTTCAGGATTCATATTTCAGGATTAAATATCAGACCCAGTTCAATAGTATATTCAATTCCAAATATGCACATACCCTCAGAGAGTGAGAATAGAGGGAAAGGTCAGATGATATCATCAGTTGCTAAGAACAGCTACACGGGTTGAGAAGCAGGCTGAGGAGAAGGGAACGTTTCCTGGACAGGAGCCAGAAATCTGCACTGTGGTGAAAAATTTTTCAAGTTCCAAGCACGGTATTTCCATTGGATAAAGGATTTTTGAGGATTCCACCATCCAGTTTTCAGGGATTAAAAGCAACAGCAGCCTCAAAAATCCTGTTTGTCCACATTTTAAATTGCTAGAAATGCTGGTTTTTGGCTTCAAAGCACTGAGACCTATCAAGATATGATCAAATGGTTAATTAAGATATATGTCTGCTCTCATCCTTCATTTAGAGAATGAAAACATTTTGATGGGATATCCTCTAGAACAGTGTGGCTGTAATTATGTTATCTGCAATTATGTCATAAGATTTGATATTTCAAATCTATTCAGACACCTTTCAGGGTTTTTCAATACAAAAGCCATTTAGCCCTCAATGTATCTAATAAAGTGAATTCATTGAGATGCTGTGTTGAAGATTAAGGAACTAAATCTTGCAATTATTGCAGTCATAAAACATGTTAGGTAATAAACTGAGAAGCATTTTATAGAATGATGTAGCACCTTTGGTAGTCAATGGGAAGAAAAAAATGAGATTGGTCTTAACGAATTTTCCTTGGAAATGAAGGAAGTGGAAGTGAGTTGGGAAATCAGTGTGAACAGGACACTCAACACTTAAACCCCTCAGCCTGCCCACAGTGCAATGTAGGTGCTTTGCAAGCATTTCTGGGGGAGCATTGCAGGACAGGTGTTCCATGGTTTCCAAGCTTTGTGCAAACTTCCAAAGAGTAAAGGATTCTATATGTTCTCCACAGTGTTTATTCATTTCACATTTCAGCACTCTCACTGCCATTCCTATTGGCAGCTCTTTTTAAAATTGTAACCTACTCAATTGCCAACTTTCATTATAGTCCCAAATTTATAAATAAAAGAAAATGACTGCTTAAAAAAAAATAATCAAAGCACTTGGCTGACTATAGAGATGTGTTATTACAGATCTCTTTGTTTGCTTTGAAAGTGCTTGTCTTTTCTTTCCAAATGCCAGTCTAATTTTCATAATAATGATTTAAGCTTTGCCTCCCTTTTTTAGAACAGCATTAAATTAAAAAGTGAGTGTGTTCCAGTGGTCAAATCTGTTGGCAAAACATATTTAATTCTTAATGGGAGTATAACCTTGTTAAAGACTGAGTGAAAACTAAATAATGGTCTTACAAAGAGAAGAATAATGCAGCTTGTTTCAGGCATAAACAAGAGGAGGGGAAAGGGGACAAGTGTGAACTATAAACAAATCTGTGCAATGGAGGCAAGCTCGGTGTCCAGCTGGAAAATTGTCTTTTGTACAGAAAGGACTGTGGGAATAGTGACTGACAGAAGGGAGTGGCTGGCACAGGAGAGGCTGCTGTGATGACCCTTGAAAAAGCAGATTTTTCTATAGAGTTGTGCTCCTCTGTATCCTTGGCTGGGGAAATAAATCAATGCACACTTCCTAAAGTGTATAACCATGGTTTTTCTAAATGGAAACACAGCTTTTGAATACCCCTGTGCACAGGAGGGAGAAGCTTTCCTCTCATTGGTACATCACAAGCAACTAAAAGATTTGGAATTTGGTATGCAGAAATCTGATTCTGAATAGTTCTGATGAACTTCCATTACAACAATGTAGATTTACATAAGCTGACAACCAGTACTTTAACTTCAGCAGCAACAGAAAACAGTAACCAATATTTTTAAAAAACTACAATTATAAAGAATCATATTAATTTCAGATTTCCTATGTACTTGTTAATGCAAGTACATAAAATAGCAGCAAGCCAAATATATTTATTTCCCAGAGACTTCAAAATGAGCTTAGCTGTGATGAGATTGGTTACTATTTTTTAACAGAAAAAAGAAACAATTGGGGGGAAAATTTAAATTAATATTTTTAATTAACATTCCTGCCTTTACAAAAATAAGCAGAGAGTAAAGAAGTGTTAAAAATTATGTATGTGGACACTGGAGAGTGTTTGGTGGGGAGGATACAGGGTAACAACTCTAATGCATAACTACCAAAAGCAACATTTGGGTTTTTTTGGTTGGGTATTTTTTTTTCTTTTGGGAGACTGTTGGCAAACGTCCAGAAGCTCAGTGTTTAAAGGGACAGTCCAGTATCTGAGGAAATAATCAGTGTAATTGGAGGTAACCCTTGCTATGGCACCAATTACTTTCAGATCAGTGGATAAAAAGCTTGTTTCAAACTTGTGTCTATAATTTGTAAGTAGAATTTGTTTATTCTCTGTTTTATTTCCTCTGCAGTGTTCTCAGTCACCACAATGAAGCTTCTAAAGAGCACTTGTGAAGAGCACAGTACAACAATTGGTGAAGCAAGTGGGTTCAACAATCCATGTATTGACACATTGAATTCAATAGAAAACTAATTAATAATAATAAAAATAATAATAAGATAGCGCTTTGCCCTCTATGGCTTCTTTCATCAAAGAAGCTCAAAGAACTTTCCAAATATTAATTAAGCCTCAGAACATCTTGATAAGCATCTCTCTCTTCTCATTTTCTCCCTATTACTAACATTAATTTCTGGATTACAATGGATCAGAACTACAAAACAAGAAAGAGTGGAAGGTAAAAAAATCCCCCCGGTGCAGTTTTAAGGTTACCCACAGAATCAAAGCTTGCATGGGTGAAGCCAGCGGCTGCATCTGATGCCCTGCAGGATAATCTGTGCATCTGCCCCTGCACTCTCATTTGTGTGAAGTGTTTCTTAGGTCCTCAGTGTGTGCAGCCATCTAATCAGATTTTTTTTTTTTATCAACATGTAATCCTTTCCTGAGCAGTAAAATGTATTGATTGTTCTTACTACTACATTTACAGTCTAACACACAGCTTTAGACAAAATGATATTTTTTTCTTATTTTAAGAAAGTATTCCTCAAAGCTTAATAAAGAGTTCATATATTCTAGTGTGCAGAAGGCTGGTCTAGGATCTTGAGATCTAATCCTATTTGCAAATGGCTTGAATTGTAGCTTTGGAAAAAATATTTTAATCTCATTACTTCAATTTCCTGCTTTGGAGAAGAGATAAATAGCATTTGTTTATATTCAGGGTTTCTAGAAGGATTATTTAAATGTTGTTTTAAAGACAGTGTGGCTCAGTGCACTGTCTCAGAGCAGGAACAAGGCAATTATCTGTTTATTGAGGCATTTATTTATTATTCCCTACTTTTATGAGCTTGGCCTGGCTGATCTGGGCCATTCTACAGAAGACAAGATCTTGATGACATTTTTTTCTACCTTATCAGCAGCTTCCACTTCCTGGTCTCACCTTATTCACCTATAAGAATGCAATAATCTTAATTATTTTCCACTACAAAGTCAAATCTTGCCCAGCTTTTAGCAGGTACACAGTGTCATTCTCAACTGTTTTTTTCTTTGGTCCTTGGAATACCACTTCCTATTTCCTATTGCACCTCACAATTCCTTTGTATTTTTGGGGCCCACACCGTTCTTCAGCTGGATAACTGCTGCACCTGACCATCCATCCATCCATCCATCATCCATCCATCCATCCATCCATCCATCCATCCATCCATCCATCCATCATCCATCCATCATCCATCCATCCATCCATCCATCCATCCATCCATCCTGGTTTTTCACATGCAGGAGTAGGTTGGTGTCATCTCTGAGTCTGATCTGGCGAAAGGAAGGATGTCTAAACTCAAATTATTCATAGAGAATGGTTTCTTCTGGCCTGTGTGTTGTTTCAGCCAGCCAGATGATTTGTGTTCCAGTGAAGGCAGCAGTGTGGTGTCCCTGCAAAGGCTGTGTGTGCCCACTCAGGGCTCTGTGAAAGCCACCGCCTCGGCGAGCGGGCTCTGCAGCTCACTCACACTCCTCCTCATCTCCTGACTTTTACACAGAATTTCATTTGCAGACTGAACTTGAAGATCTTGAACTAAAGCTCTCTTGGACAGGGATGCAAATGTGAGAGAGGTGAGGAGAGGTGAGGTGACCTTTAGGCAGCCTGCTTTGGCAAGTCCTTCTCGCTCTCTGGAAAGCCACGGCGCAGGCTCTGACGCGGGTTCAGGTTGTTTGCAGCAGCTCTCATCAAGAAGTGGGGGTGTAAAAGTGTTTGTCCTGGTTTTCTTGTGGACAATTTTAGAGAAACACCGTATTGCTTAATTGTAATGAGCTGGGTGCAAACGTTTGATGAGTCACTGCAGAATAAAATCGTAGATGGTCTTTTTAAACTCGGGAAAACATTCGAAGTTCTTTTCCAACCTCTTCCTACCTTGAAGTTCTTTTCCCAAGCCCAGAAAGGAGGGACAGTTCAGATGCCCTTGCAATGCTTGAGTGTGTACTTTTGGCCCCCTAAAATTTCTAACTTTTAAGTGGAATGAGGAGTCTGACTGTGAGAAATGCAGTTTAATAAGTTCTGTACTAGAGAATGCCCAGGGTGCTTGAGCGTTTACCACCTTGGAGTAACTCTCTGTGTCTCACCCAGGGCACTCTAAACCGTGCCCTGACAAAAATCTCCCTTTCCAATAATACTTTGAGACACTAGGCTCCCTGACAGGGCCCTGAACTATAGAGAAACTGGTTGTTTAAAGGACATGGTCTGAATAGGACTTCTGGTTCTATTTCCCTGTGTTATGCTAATAAGGTGTGGAGAAAATATTAACTAAAACCTATTCTAGTTACTACCAAGGACAAAAAATGGCAAATAAAAGAAGTCAGAATCGATTTTTGAAGTATTAAGACTATTAAGGTAAATTTTTTGTGTGTTTCATTAGGTCCACAAATTAAGAATAATTATCTTTTCAGGCAGAAATTTGTATTTGCTGAGACTACTCATTTGTGCAAAATTATGGTACCTCAGTAATTCTCTCTGAGTTTGTGGCCCACATGTGTGATACTAGGAATTTAAGCATATGTGCATGTATTTTAAATTATATTTTGCAGAAAGTGTATAACAAATAGTTCCAACAACTATTCACTGCTATGTGGTTCAAAGAGCAAATTTACAATTGCGTTCACTCAGAACTTGCATATATCTTTGTAAAGGTGTAAATCAAAAATCTCGTATGAGGACTGCATTCTCTTGAAAGAGCTCTTGAAATTTGAACTTTTTTTTAAAGAATCTTTTGAATTCCAATGATAACATAAAGAAAAAATTTCTTCATCAATTTATTTTACCATAAAAAACCCACCCTAGTTAGCTGTTGCAGACTGTTGCCTCTTACACAGAGATCAGTGTTATTACACAAGCACTATGTCAAAAGTGGCATATTTAGCAGCCAATTTTGGAAATAATATCCAGCTAATGATTTAGTCATCTAATTCCCATAATTTTGTTGATCCTATAAGATAACATAATACTTATTTCTAGCACATACATAAAGTTTGCTGGTTTGACTGCAGCACCTTAACAGAGCCATCTTTCAACAGTCCCTTCGGGTTTGGGTTTCAGGTTTCATCACCGTGCTATTACTGTGGATTAATTAGCCTTTCCCAACAGAATGGTGGTGTTAGAATATGAATGAAGTCCTGCAGCAATCCCTTTCAAGTGTGGGATCACTGGGTTAATCTCTACATGAAACAGTTTGCTTACTGAATGGAAGAGCTGCCATGTGGTCTAAAGCTGGCAAAGTCAATATATTTTAAGAGATTTAGTAAGACATACTCTTCAGAAGTAGCTCCACAAGAACTGTGTGGTCTGCAATAATTTAATAATTGTAATTACTTTTATATTCAATTGGAGTGCAGCTTTAGTTCCCATCCATTCCATTTGCTGTATGACAAAGACCTAGAGTAATTGAGTGTGATCCTGGGCTGTCACTCTGGGAGGGGGCAGAGCAGGGAGGGTGCTGCTTCAGGTTGTCCTGATACATCCCAGCTGCTACAGAAACATTAATGAACCCCAGGTTATTAGCCTGTGGCTTCATTATCTTTTCTCTGGCAGAGAGCAGGAACCTGACCCAGGGGCTACACACAGGGATCTGAATCTGGCATCAGTAGGGCCAGATTAACTGGAGGAGCAGCCCTAAATCCCCTCCCTGCCAAGGTTTGAGTTTTCAGTCAAGGCTGCACACTCGGCTTCCCCTGTCTGCTCTCTGTCATGCTTGTCATGCTTGCTTACTGTTAATATTTTGAGCTTCCCAAAAAGTGTTAGTAACTGAATTCTTCCCACAAATGCCATGTGCCGTGTCCTCTCATGCTAATATTCTCACCTGAGTGATTTTACCCTGCTGACTGTCCCAGACTGGCAAAGGGGCTTGGAATTTCTCTGTGCAGGGTACCTGAGAAGTGCTAACAAGAGGGAAAAAACCTCATGAATTGTATGTGCATTTTCCTCAGGGAGAGCTAAACTGGGGCTGAATGGTGACTTGTGGCTGGAATGAGAGCAAAAGGAATGCGATCCTTGCATTAGAAAGGACGTGAGCATGTCTTGGTGGACAAGTATTCTCAGTGGGACCTTGCTAAATGTTTCTTAGAATGGTCATTTTTGTGTTTATTTTTTCCTTAAGTGGTCATTGTCCTACTCAGGTGTACACCCTCCTTATTGCCAGAAGAACAAAATTTGTGGGAATTACCTCATTTTAAGTAAATATTCTTTGCTCTTATGCTTGTCCACTGTTAAATCATAGTTCGACAGCAGTGGCTGAAGTGGGTCATACTTGTTTTGCCTGATTTCCAAGTAGATTTAACAAAGTGGAGTCAAACATCTAACTCAAACATTATTTGGTTTACCTTCTACTCAGGGCTGTGAAAGAAATATGAGAGAGGAAAGGAGAAGCCTGTGAAAAACATGGGAAAGTAAAGAGGGTAAAACAGAAGGAGGAGTTATTATTACCTGCCTGCCAATCTTTCCATAGCTACACAGACTGAGGGCAGTCACTGTCTGGAAGAGAAAAGTTGCCAGTTAATAATAAATCTTGCTGTGCTTCCTAGCACCAAATTTTCATCTGCCCATGTCCTGCTTGCTATCTCGCATCTCCTTTCTTTACTAGTGCAGTTTTGGGGGTCTTCCATAACAACATCCACTTTCATTTGCAAGATGAAGGTTTCTAATGGTGAATAAGATATGTTCCCTCTTCTACAGTAGACAAAAAAGCGAGCAGAAATTCAAGCTTTCCATGCTGCAGCTGCAAGAGCAAAGGTAGGGGCGCATCTTTGTGCTCAAAAACTCCAGGGAGTCTTTCAAATGACACCTCTGCCCCCTCCCTTCTGATAAAGCAGGGAAAAGCAACAGGTCTTTAGGAATTGTGTCTGTGAGAATAGGGCTACTCTTGAAAGGCTGACAGGATATGTATAGCCAAAATACACAAAGCAGTTTTTACAGCTACAGGGTAACAAAGATACCAAAAATAACCTGAGATTTCTTTTTTCTGAGAATTGGCTCCTGTTAGAACTAATTTCAGTACACCTGAAGCACTGCTATCAATATTTTTCTTGTATTTGTTTTTTCGTCACTGAATGATTTCAGTAGAACTGTCTGTTAAGCACTTATTTTCCTTTTATATTTTTCTCTAGCACAGAACGAAAACTGTTTACAGGAAGAACTACTTAGTATGCAACACAATTTAGTGCTTAGAGTACCTATTCTGTGGTTGTGTATGTGTATACACAGCTAAATACGTACTTCTCAACAGGGCTTAACCTTCTATGAACATATGCTGTAAATCTACAGTGTTTGCATAATGTTTATGCAACTTGGTAGAATGAAAATGTTTAGTGATATAGAAAGCTTAAGGTGTTTTTTAACGTGGTAGGTGTGGAGGGGATGCTGAGATCAGCTGGAGAGCTCTTTGTCTTGGTTCCTGAGGATGCTTGGAAGTGCAGCTGAGCAGGGGTGGCAGCTCTGCTCTGTGGTGCTGCTGCCACTTCTGCTGCTGTTCCTCCACCACCTCTAAACAACGTATTTAGAAAGCTGACAGATCTCTTTTAAGCAGAGTTTTAGCCCTACTGGATATTGTGAAACAGTAGTGGCATGAGATGATGCTTTTTATATTTTGTCTTTGGTTTCTCGATTATTGTACTGAAAGCAGTCTGCAGATTTTAAATTCGAGCTGATGGATGAAACTGTACAGCTGAAGAGACACAGCACATGTGACAGGATTGCAGTGGTTTTGTTCATCTTCCTGTGCTCAATGACTGAACATCAGCCAGTAGTGAAATGGCATTAAAAGTCTAGTGAGCTGGCAAAGAGATATTCCATGAAACACTGAGACGAGAGGGTTTTACTAGGAATTATTGTACTATTAATCTGCAAATGTTATGGCAATAGGTCTAGTGTCTCTTCTTTGGGGACTTCAATAGAAGGATTTAATTCTATTTTAATTCATTCCTTGCCTCAGCCTAACTTATAGAATTTAGAGAGAATAAGAATGGACAAATCAAGTTTTATTATCTTCTACATTGGCAGGTATCCTATAATGGATTTTTTTTTCCAGTTTTCAGCATCCTCAAATCAAAACATGATGTTTAACATTTTCACTGGGTGAAAATACAATTGACAGGGAGAAAATATTGTCAGAAGGAAAGTTAAAAGTTACTTCTGGAAAAAAAATTAATGCTGTAAGCAGAAGGAAAAAGCAGTAAAAGTCTAGTAGTACTACTTGTTAAAGATAATACTATCAGATTAAAAGGAAATTCTTAAAAAATTAATCTACAGACATGGAATTTCCGTGTACTGACTTCACACAAGGAAAGAAAAAAACTTTCTAATTCTTAAATTGGTGAAGCAACTTCATCTGCTATAATTTTTGATCTTTAGAACTTTTTTTTTGATGTTTTGTCCTGAAGTGCCATAATGACCATAAACAGAGCTATCTTACCTATAATGTTTCCTGTGTTTTGTCCTACAAGTCACTGTCACCACAAGATTGAAAGAATGACATTGTGCACACACCTTACTCTGCTGTTCGTGGCAAGAGGTTTGGTGCAGTGTGGAATGGAAATGAGGGAGTTCTGTAGCAGGTGTCTGCTGTTGTTTAAAGCAGGAGAAACCTCCAAAATCTCTTATCTGAACATCACCAGCATTGCTGCAAAATGAGTTATAAGATCCAGATGATCAGCTGCACCTTCAAAAATGTGTAATATGGAAAACTGTGTTCACTCACGGTGTTTGATTAAAAATGTGTTGCTGATTTTTTTAAGCCACTTTGAATAAATATTTAAAGACCTCTGTTAAAAACAAAATAACAGAGTAACTACTCATCATGAGCAGTCTTTTCCTGATAAAGAAACAGGAAAGTGACCATATTTAGTACAATGTGGACCATTTATAATTTAAGATAAATATAATTTTTTCTTTTTTAGAATGTCTAATATTGATGTGCTCTTTGTCTTTCTGGCTGAACAGGCAGCTTTGGGTGCATTTCAGCAGATACCTAAACTTTCCAATTTGCATCAAGAAAAACTATAGCACTATGACTTTATGTAGGCTGTAAAATATGTATTTTATTCTTTCTTTTGAAAGACTGCTCATCATTAAAGCTCTTCTTAGGGCTTTAAAGCAGATTGCTTGGGACATGAAACATGAGGTTTTAAGATGACATTGCTGTGCTGTAGAAAGTCTTTATAAAAGTGCAGGAGTAAGAAAAATTTGATCTGTTATTACCCTAACAAGTCACATTTGTCTGCTAGCTTTAAAGCTTCTTTTAATCACAGGTCATAGTCTTTGATGTTCATGGGTACCTTTCATCCCTTTTCCAAAATTCTCTTCTCTGCCTTCCTTACATGCCCAAACCATAATTCTCAGTGCTGCTAAATCCACGTGTCAGACATTTTTTATTTGTGTACTTAGGAATAGTTTTACAATTTTAACTTCAGTTCTAATTTTAGTGTAAGTGTGAACTCTTGCTTTTAACCTTTGTCTTTACATATTTCTCTCTATATACCTAAGGTTTGTTTTTATTGCTTATTGAGTAATTTTGTTTCGGCTCACTGCACTTCTAAAAGAGCTAGCAAAACCTTTTAATGGCTTGTTAATTGAATACCAAGTTCTCCAAAGCTTTATAAAGGGCCTGTATGTGGACTAAATTCTGCCATTTGGATCAGAGTGCTATGGAGGTCTCCTCCATGGCACTGCTGCTGATGTCTTTTCTTCTTGTCAAGTGTCCATCCATCATACCTGGCATTCATAATCTAATATTGCTCCCATTTCACTGGGATTACTCTTACAGCAAAATCCACATAAAGTACATCCTCCCTCTCTCTCTGTCTGAGGAGACATCCAGGCAGCAAATGAAACACATTCACCATGAATCAGCATTAGGGTCTTGGATGATGCATCACAAACCTGCTGGGGCTTGTGGTCAGAGCCTTGATTTGATTTTGGAGTGTGTGGCACAAAGGCCACAGAGCAGACAGGCAGTGGATATACAGAAAGCCACAATGTTTGACTCTTACACCTTGTTTTTATCTGCCCCTGTCCTTTATTGTAAGGTGTGAAGTAGGTGAGGGACTACTAGTGCATTCTAAAATGTCATCTCCTTTAATCCTTCTGTTGTAATCATCCCTAACAACAGGAGCCTTAGAAAGTAGCTGTGCATTAAGTGTTTACTGCAAGAGAGAAGTTATGCATTTCATTAAACCATTAAAATCAGGGCCTAAATTTGGAAAATGTACTGGCTCCACAGATCTCAAATTCATTCAGTCAGAGGCATTTGCTACCAGGGATCAAATAATGAAAATTAGAGAAACAATAGGTGACTGAGCTTTTTTGCTTCCTTTTCTTCCTACCCAGTTGACAGCAAAATCCTACAATAATAGAGTGAGCTACAGTGGCATCTAATGATTTTCTGAGAAGCAGGGAGTACACTCCAGCAGGGAACCAGAAGCCATGTCATACTGATGCTTTCTATGCTAAAGTTTAAAAGCCAAACCCTCAGCACTTGGTGACTGAGACATGCTGAGGAAGGGAAAAGCAGCCTTGCTTTGGCATCCAGGTCTCCTGCAGAGGGTGGCAGATACATCCCAGGACACAGATGATCCTCTGCCCCTCGGGAAGGAGCTGAAGGCAGGACACCTAATCTTACAGCATCCAAAATTATGCTGAATACTTGTGCTTTGGCAGCCAGGACCTGCATCAAATTGTCAGAGACAATCAGATAACATCATGAAAAAGCTGAAGAAAAGTCTACCTTGGACAGTACTATTTAGTCACCTCTTATGAGTTTAATTCTATTATTACCTTTTGCTAGAAAGAGGTCAGACCCAGAATATCTACCAATGATCTCATATAATTATGTCTTCCTTACAGGGGAAAAAAACCCCATCTTTCGTGTCTAGCAACTTACACGTAATTGGAATATATCCTGTTCCACCCGTGCATTCCTCCGTTTATTCACACTGAATTTCTCCATCTGTGTATCTATACCATTATGAAGAGATTTCTCTGAGTAGAGCCAGACATGTTTGAATGCATACTGTAAGTGTGGAGTTGGAGTTTTGCCTTCTTTCTTCTACCTTCTGGGCACAAATAATGCACGCAACTATCAAAAAACGTGGTCCCGATGTAGTATATGTGACAAGTGTTTGCCATTTTATCAGAATTGAATGATACATTGAAATATTAAAATATATTTATGTGTATTCTGATGTATATAAGTGTAAAAAACCTGTAAAAAAAACTGTGCTCTGTAACTTTTGTCCTCCTTTGAATTCCCAAGGAGCACCCTGCCCAGCAGCCACTGGAGCTATTCCACTTCCCAGGCAACCTCAGGTGTCACACAGCTCTCTCAGCAGCTATCCCTTTTTATTTAATTCCAGCAAAAGTCTCCCTTCCCTGAACAAATGGGGAAGATGCTGCAGACCTTAAAAAAAAAAGTTATAAAGCTCTAACTCCTTGGGTAGGATTAGAGCTGACTCCCTTTTTTTGTGACTGGTCTTGTGATCAGGGAACAGAAGCTTTGTTGTGCTTCATCTGTGTTAGATGTTTCTTGAGTCACAGTTGCAAATGTGTAGGTCAGGGAATAAAGCCAACCCCTCAAGATCAGTGCACACATCAGAGGGGCCAATTAACACCACTGGAACATTAATGAAGTGTAAAACTGAAGATGTGAATGTTTGTAAACAAATCGTTGAAGTTTTTATAGTGACAGTTTTTATTTTTCTGGTTTTCTTTCTTGTAGATAACGGGAGCAGTAAAATGCATTTCAGCACTAAAAATGAAGAAAAATATACAGTAAATATGAAGTGGAAATAACTTTATAAAAATACTGAGATAGAAATACAATTAAAAGTCAGAACATTGTCTACTTAGATCACTTGTAAGTGGTGATTTAGAGGAAACAACTTTAAAATCTAAAGCATTAC
Source organism: Brachypodius melanocephalos (assembly GCA_013398615.1). NCBI lineage: Eukaryota > Metazoa > Chordata > Aves > Passeriformes > Pycnonotidae > Brachypodius > Brachypodius melanocephalos. The sequence continues at coordinate 3,524,851 of VZSR01001436.1, forward strand.
ACATGTGTAAAGCATTACACACATTCAGCAACTTAACATCTATTTTCCGGAAGCCAGTTTTATCACTTAGCATATTGTTTTGGCCAGGATGTGTAATCTGTGTAAAGAAAGGGAAATAAATATATTCAAAATGGTGACAGTCTCAGCTTAAATAATTAGAATGTCAGTTTTTTAGGAACTGTAGTGGGAAGTGTCAGTAAAACTGAGTGCCTATATACAAGTCAGCAGATGTTCATACCAACCACACCATTCTTTCTTGGATTTATTTTTATTTCCCTTTTGTTTAAATATTAGACATATTTTTCAATACATTGTACAATTGACATAAAAAGAGCATTGCCTCCTATTATAGGGACTAGAGAAATGATTTTTATTTATTTTAGTAATTTAGTAATATTTTATTAATTTATTTATTTCAGTGTGTCTTTTCATTATTAGGATTTGTTCTCTAAATAGACTGATCTAAAACAGAGAAACAAGCCTAGCATAACTCCTGGAGCAATTTCACATTATTCCCAAATTATCCATAACCTTATACTCCTGACTTTGTGACTGCTGTGCACAATTACTGCTGTAACTGTGAAGATAATTTTTTCATTTGAATTCTACAATAAAAAGATTAAAATTTTATGATTAATCAAGATACACTGGTCAGTATTGACAGCTTCAGAAGCATTCTAAGCATTTGATTAGGTTACCCAAGGAGAGTTGTGCTGCACTTGGGGTTTCAGCATCACTGCTCTGTCAATACGTGGTCAAGAATTAAGGCTTTCTTGTTTGAACTAACAACAGAACTGCAACAGAAATTTATTCTCCTTTAACGGGTAAGGGCATGGGGAAGGACTGGAATTATCAACTAAAAATCTTAAATAGAAGTTAACTCATCTAGAGAATGACTTGCGTTTTTCTCAGATCTTTGGGACTTGAGTAGAAAAGGATTTTCTGTTACACATGGTCAGATGCCTGAAGGAATGCTTATTATCCCTCCAGTTTTGTATTGTACATGATAGCAGCAGACAAAATCTGCTCATTATGTTTTCATCACTACAGTTTGGAAAGCATATCTCCCATGCTCCTCTGCATAAAGCCATCAAGTATTTTAAAATGTTAATGGATCTTAATGAGGATAATTTCATATAACCTTTTTGTGGTGTCTTTGAAAATTAACTGTTGCTCTGTTCTTTAGGTGGCTTGGATTGTTCACTTTGGTGAGTGACTTTTAATGAGTAAACTATTACTAATGCTGCTTTATTTCTTCATGCTGTTATGAGAATGTTTTCAGGTACTGACATAAATCTGCATCCTTGCCAGATGATGAAAATTACTTTCTGCTCCCTGTTTGCCTCCCTCACTAGAGATCTTAGAATCTGAATTTGGTAAACTTGCACATTGCCCTTTTACCCCTTTGATATTTGAAGGCTTGATCACCTTTCAGATAGAGAAGGAATAGGCAATTTCTCAGAATGTATTTTCTATTCTACTAGATTAGCCCCTGTGAATATCTGATCTTCAATGCTTTCCCCACTTGGGCATGATTCTAAACAAGCATGTCAGATTCCCTGTCTGTTTGTTCTGGTGCTGAGATAAACTTGTGTTTTCCATCAAGTAAAATGCTACATACATCGATGCTGTTATATATATGAATATCAAACACTCGTCACCTGTCTCTCTACCTGCAAAAGGTTTTCCAAGGAAAAGAGAAAAACTGACACAAATCATGACGAAAAAGCTTTTGAATTTTTCCTGCTATTTTATCTCTGGCAGTGTGTCTTCGTTGTCTACTTTGGACTCACTTTTTGAGCATAAAATATCACATGAAGTGTTAACATTTGGTAGAATCTTGTAAATTTAATCTGGTTTTCATGTGGGATGTGGAAGTCAATAGAAAAATATATCTGTGTTTACCTAAAATGTTTCAACATCAAATAACAAAGGTCTATTGATATGGCAAATGGAGGACAAATTCAATAAGAAACACAAAAGGGATTTGAAAACATTCTCATGTTGCACAATGTTGTGTTAAATCATATTTCATAATGGGAGAATAATGCAATGGTAACTGCAGATGACGTCCCACAAGGTGGGTGATTGGGAACAAGTATTGGCAGGATTGTCTTGTCAATACTATTTTGTCCTACTGCCAATTCTGAGAAGGAAATATAAGCCAGCTTAAGATGTATGCATGGTTGTTATTTGGTAAAAGGATCTTTTTCTGTGTACAGAAGGTGATAACTCTTGTTCCATGGTACCAACTTAGAGTTGTTTTATTTCTGGGTCTGATAGAATTGCTGTAGAAAATTACAGATTGGCCATTGTTATATTGCAACAGCTTCATTTTCTCTGTTGATGAGAATGACTGCAGTTGTTGCTTATATGTATCCTAAGGATTTGTAGTTATGAAAGGTAAAGATAAGCAGTACAACAGGGGCAAATGAAGCCTTAAGTTGGGGGTTTTTTTCCTGATTTAGTAGTAGGAAAAATACTGAAAGAATTCCCAGCAATGTTTATGTGATTACTTCATTTTTTCTCTGAAAAATTTCTTTAACTCCTTCCTAGTCAGTGCCATTAATTCATATTTGAACTTTTCTAATGCCCAAATCTTTCTTCTTCAGTCTTCAGATGTTTTCCTGCAAGTATGTGTCTGTTCAGATACACACTTGGGGAGAGAGGGTTATGAAATTGCAACTTCTTGATAAAATGAAATTAAATTATTTTGTGGAAATGCTTGGAATTAGCATGGTCCACTTGAATCCAAGCTGGGAACAAAACTATCCATCATTTGTGGCACTCTTTTCTCTTTTCACTTGCTTTGTTTGCTGTAGTCTCTTGTTTGGTTGTACTGAACTGTGCCACTCATAGAGAAAATGAGCTTCAGTGTTGAGAAGCTTTGTTTCTAACATGCAGTGCAACAGCAGCAATAATTAAAATCTCATACTATTTAATACCAATAATTTTCTGTGTTCTCAAAATGTTTTAGTAACTTTAGATTTGAATTAGTTCAGCTCTTGGATAAAACTCTCACAAAGATAAAATGATCTTTACTTGTTTAAGACAAAAACAAGTAAGCATAACTTATTCAGATGGGGACTTAGAGGGGAATTTATTTCCTCATTGAAAATTCAAGTATGACACTGTTTCTACTCTGCATACTTTAAAAATGCCATGGACAATTTTTAATGATCATGGAAGTGCACGCTCTGCCGTGGTGCCTTTTCCAACAACAGAGCCTTGCTGCTGCACTGGCTGTCTGTCCTGGCTCTGGGGCACCTGTCTGCCTGGCCCCTGGGAGCAGAGGGCTGCAGAGATGCAGTATCTCATGCTTTAGTCTTCTAAATGAGTGATATAAAATCTAGACAGAGGTTAACCATCAGCTTTTAAATACAGATGGGCAATGGATTGGGCTGAGAAATGCAATTGCAGCAAAAAGACAATATATTACACAGAGTGCTAAGTAGGAAGAGGAGATGCCAACCTAAAATTTGGCTGATTTATAACAAATATCAAGATTTTCTGAAACTTTAAATAGATTATTTTTGAATCTCAAACTCTTTCAGAAATGGAGCCTGTACAACTGCCAGATCCACAGCTTGACCCGCTATTATTTCCTTTGGAGCCTTTTATTTGAACACAGCATCCTTCAACCATTCAAGAGAAGACCTTGAACTCTGCTTCTACTCATAGCAGAGGTTATGCTGAGAATACTTTTGATAACACTTCTTTTCTTCTTGGGATGCTTCTAGAATATATCTGCTACCTGTTTCCTTGGAGACTGACATGCAGTCAGCACAATGGCTCTACAGCACCTGTAAATCAAACTTCAAAAGGAGACACTGTCCTTGTTAGAGGAAATGGTATGCATGGTGGGGAAAGAGGAGAGTTTTGCTTTCCCCTTGTCTTCCAGAGGATAAAATGGCTGTGGTGCTATAGAGAGATTATGTCAGATGGTAAGGGCTGGGTAGGCTGTGTAGCAGCCTGGAGTTTTTATCAAAAAATAGCCTCGGACTGCATTTAATTTGTAGAGAATAAGGCCTTATTTTGCAAATGGATTTGTGGATGCAGTAGTTATGGAGATAATTGTATTTGTATCATTAAGAGTTTAGATGTGAAAAGATACATTAGTATTTCTGACCAGCTTGGGCATCTTTTTAGCAAATTCTTTTATCACAGATCCTGTAATCTTCATGTTTCCCTTTTATGTACCCTTCCTGCATGAAGAGATAGGGCCAGTACCCTGTGAGGAGATGAGCTTGGGCCTGTTTTCTCCAAATCAAACACTTTTTCCTCTGTCCTTTGCAGTGTGGTTGAGGGATATGTCCTAATGGTTTCCTACCCCTTTCCCTTATGTCAATGTTTTAAAATGTTATTAGTTTTGGCAGTTATAAATTTGGTCAACATTTGGCTTCCCAGATCTCACACAGAAACAAAATTAAAGGACCTATTTGCTTTTAGATTAGCTACCGATTCAAAAAGGGTTGAAAATAAATAATTGGAGTCTCGACTTAGGAACAGGTGGTGTATTACAAGGGGTGGGGAAAGGTTTCCCATTGGAACAGACACATGGGAATTCAGGTGAACAACACTTGGCCAAATAATAATGATATATGTAATCCTTATTATTCCCACTTTAGAACGAGCACTGTTATTGCCAATGTCAACATCCAAATTTCCTGTGACTTCACTTTCAGTGTCAAGTTTCTAGAGTAAATCCACAGCTAAAAATTGCCAGCAGTAGATACAAACAATTTAACAAACATATCAAATGTCCTTCACAGTCTGAGCAAATTTTAAGAGCATGATGCTCAAATATTTGATTAGATAGTGCTGTGGGAGGTTCATGTGCTGAGCCTGCTGACTGAGATCCTTCTGACTGCTTACCCTCTGCTTTGTAAGGGAGGGGGACAGGGGAGCCTCCAGGGTGAGAGTAATGGTTATTACAGCTTTTCATGGCATTTCCAAGAGAAAATAGAGTCAACTATTGTGTGATTTTATAATCCATAGCTTCAAAATCTGCTAATTAATACCTACAACAATGACTAAAGTTACAGCTGAATGACACTTGGTCAGATGTGGTGCAGGGCCATAGGGCAGTCTTAATTCTTGTGTTGTTTTCTGCAGTCTCCCATTACTCAATGATATTAGGACATGGCCATCTTCTCTTCTCTCAGGCCCCCATCAGCCACTCCTTAAGTCATCTAGGAGTGATGCAGAATGAATCTGTTTCATCCCCTGAGAGGCTTTATCATGTCTGCATATGATGTTGCATGTCTGCAGATCGAGTTATCCTCGCTTTGGTTTTCCTCCTGCACCCTGCAGTTTTCAAAATGCCTCACTGGCACTGGGTGCAGGTATCAAATCTTTTGTTATCAAGTCAGCTCTGCCTCAATTCCTAGGCTGGCAATGGTCTGGCTGGAGAGTTTTGGACAGTAAATCTCACAATGGCCATGTTGCCTGTGAATTATGTGGAATGTGTTGTAATTTTTAATGAACTGCTAAAGACCATCCAAGTCTCTCTTCTACAGAGAGAACTGCACATCCAGAACAGCCATACATGCTCTGCACCTCCTCTGACTTGGTTTGGGGGCACCTGAGCAGATGTACATGAGTGGATGCTTGGAAAGATCCTTTAATGTCCTTTGGATGAGAGCAGCAAGGAAAAATACCCCAGAACTCCAGAAAACCTCAAACATCTCATAACCTTCTTGCAGCACCACGGTGAGGCAGCAGCAGAAGGTAGAATATAGTCGATGAATGGTTTCTCAGCCTGATTTCAGGATGATTAATGGCAGCCATTCTTTCCTCACAAAACAATGTACAAAGTACAGCTCAGCCCCCACTGGATTACCAAGATGGCCCTCCTCTCTGGGTGTCAGTCAGTCCTACATGCTTATTTCCACTATAATCTTATTTTTGTCTCGGTTGCTACAACACTCAGTGTGCGTGCACACACTGTTGCTAAGAACTCTGCTAGGTGACACTTGCCAGCATTCTACAAGGCAGAAATTGAGATGTTCATCATAAAATGGATATTTGGTAGGCTGAAAGCACAGAGCACCAAACACAGCCTGTCCATTACAGTCAAAAAAGGCCTAACTGATGGTTTGGAGAACCCATTATAAGTGATGCACTGACGAAATGTGAAGAGCTCTCAAGAAATTAATTATATCACTCTCTGCCCTGATTTTGTATCTACATGAATCTGGACTGTTTGTGAACTTCTATGCACACTCTTCGTGGTTAGACTGAAAACTTCTATTATTTACCTCCATGTTTTTGTGCTGTTAGGTATGAAAATAATTTGCACATTGTAACACACATGCAGCTCTTTAAAGCACTTTAATTAAATGTTCAGCATAAAAGGGTTTTGTCTTCTCTTCATGTACAGGCTAAACTCTCACTAGTATTAATAGAACTTATATGTGTTCCATGAAGAGAAAATGGAACCACAGTTTGTAGGGAAAAAACTTGAAAGAAAATAAGATTCCTAATTATAAATAGGATTAATGTTAATAAGTATTACAGATATGCTATTAAAAAGAATTGGAAATCCACAGTTTTTACTTAAAGCAAACAATTTATTTTAAATTAAGTACTTAGATAGTAGTAGCTTGTTTCTAATTTCTCGTTTTTCGTATATTCATATATTTTGTAGTACCCACAGATCTTATCTAGATGGACTCTATGTTATATTTAGTGCTGTATGTAATAAAATTACTTACCCAAAGATATTGAAGTATTCATTTTATTTATGGCCCAAATCAACCCTATTGTCTACAACACTGAATTCCTCCATAAGTATTTGCTATTGATTTCTTATAAATGACATTAAATAGTGAAACATTAAATAATTTTCCTTGCTGGGTCTGGTTATATGAGTTATCCACTAACATTTGTCCCTGATTATTAATTAGAATCCCTAATGTGGCCTTGGATAATCATGTATAGAGGAAACAGCATCTGTCACTTAGCTCAAGTCAAAGTTGACAGAACAAATCTAGTTATTATAATTTTTAGGTAAATAGACATTTTTATTCTTGCAATTTTTCAATTCTATCATGCCAGAAAACAGGGCTTTTTTCCTCATCTAGCTGAAAACTAGCTGAATAGGACTAATACACAACTGATTTCAAGAGTAAAGAAAATTTATAGTATATTTTCCAGGACGTAAGGTAATAAAAATTCTCCTGAATAAGGAATTTATATAATTTGAAAAGATTATTCCATGATTGGAATCAAAATCTTGTAATGATGGAATTTTTCTGAACAGTAAAAAATAATTTTCAATAGGCAATGAACAAAATGGCAATTTATTACTATAGTAAGGAATCCCTTTACTTTTTAATATCTTAAACAACAGCAATTCTTTAATGTTTCAGATGCAGTTTTATTGCTGCTATGGTTACTGTTGTCACTTGTGTGTGTGTCTATGCTGATTTGCATAATCCATGAGGGGACAGAGCAAACCTGGACTCGTAATTATGTATCAGTTAGCCACAAAATTTACCACAATAGAAATAAATATATGATTCCACTTTGAGTTTTGTATTAAAGGACTGTGGGGTGGATTATTTCCTTTGGTGTGGTTTATCATTGATATCACATGTGCAGAATGTGAATCAGTGTGGATTTCTGGGCTGGGAGCTTTGCCTCTCTGGACACACTGAGGGGGCACTGGAGTCCCTGGGGACACCTTGCAGGGAGGGGACAGGGACAGCCTGTACTCCCCAGCCAGGTGATGTGTGACAGGCCAGGGGCTGTGTCACACTGAGAGACTGCCAGCAGCAGCAAAGGGCAGCTTTTTTTTAGCACTTTTTCTCTAGAAATTGCAAGGTTGAACTCATCTGCCTCGCTGCTGGACTAGATCCAAAGGAAGGAGAAGCCTTCACAGGCCATATGTTCTGTTTTTAAAAAAATACCAGATCAACAATTGCTAAGGTATTCCTGTTTGTATCTCAGGGCCTTCTAGAGAGCTTGACATGTGACTCTTGCATGACTTCGGTATGACATTTGATGAGCCAAACAGAACCTCGGAGTTAAAATGCCCCTTCCTACACTGCAGCCACGTTGTGCTTTTAGTTGGAATCTGTTTGGACACTGTTTAAGCTCTTTTTTATCTCCTATAACTGTCTGACAAGATGGTTGCTCTAGGGTGGTGCTGGTGGCACATATCTGCTGTTGGACCCCTCCACTTATCCTCCACCTCCTCCCCTGTTTCCACTCCATCCCAACAGCAAGAGGTTGTAAAAGCAGCAACAGAGGGACATTTTAGCAATTCTGCGCCACTGTGCAAGTCCTACTAAACCAGCAATATGATGCACTTTAAATTCTCTTGCTTCCTTATGTGTTATAGGGCTGGGGCAGAACACCAGAACAACAAAAAGAAGAGTTCTTTCCAGCCAGCCACCAGCTCAGCTGGTAGCAGAGATGTGTTTCACTTGATCATTGAAACCAGCAGTGACTGGGGTCCATTTCTGAACAGCTCTGGCCTGCACAAAAATCCATTTCTGTTTTTCAAAAGGTTTCAATATTAGACATGAAAAAAATGGTAAGATAGGAAAAGAGCTCTCATTAAAAGTGCTCATAAAACTGAAGTTCTGAAATATTTGTATTCGTGCCCTCCCTGCTGCTGGTTCTGGAGAATCAGGACAAGCTAATTTGCTCGCTGTTTGCTGGGGACAGAGAGTTATACAAGTAAAGCAGAAAGTTCCAAAGCACATCTCTGACTTACAACCCGTTCAGAGACTTTCTGCAAATTGTTTATGCTATTATTCCCAATGCAAATTAATTGAATTGCCTAATTCTTTTCGAGGCTGGTGTAACTAATGTTTTCCCCTCCAGGCATGTGTCTATGGGTGTTGTGAGCCTTGGCCATTGCTTTTTTGGGTCTTATTTCTTTGGATGAGTTGCATACTTATTTGACATCCTTTTGGAATTTTTTCTCAAACTGGGCAAGTTTGGTTTAAACAGGTATGTAGATGGTGAAGTGCAAGTTAAAGTTATAGTTACTGACCTTTATTTTAATAATTTTGTCCTAAATGCTTGGGATTTAAAGATTTCCTTTCAATACCACGTGGTTAATGAATCTATATAGCTGTCAGTTTTCAGTATAGCTATTGAAATCAAACTGACTTGCTTTTAAAAGAGAAAATTTCAGAAAATTAATCAGAGGGTGAACAAATAAAAAGAATTTCAAAACATTTTGCTAGGAAATGGATTCATGACGATAGAGAACCAGAACAGAGAGAACTTTTATACTTTTACAAAAAACAGTATTTAAATTATAGTTATAATCATGATGAGTTGAAATTGATGATAAAAATAAAGAAAAATGAAAGAAAAAGGAACAGAGTGGCGAGGACACAGTAAAGACAAGGTATTATCTAATCCTCTTGATTTTCTAGGATAGCTGCTGGTACAGGCAAGTGTGATTTTTACTCTCTTTGGCAAGCAGTGATTGCAGAGTTAATTAGTCTCCAGTGTTAGCAAGTGGGTGGCATTTACTTTGATAATAATACGTCTGTCTCTGAAGTGGGGATGGCACAGGTCATGATTGTGTACCTTATCTTTCGAGGCAGGAACAGCAAAGATTCTGTAAATGGGTTTAAACAGAAAGTTAACTGGAAGCATTTTGGTGTGTCCCAAGAATGTCGTTTGTTCCAATTATGGAAAGGCAAATATCAAGTGGAGAGGATGCTGTGCTGGGGTGGTGCTGGTGACTCAGTGCTCACTGTTCACTGCAGAGCAGGCTGTCACAAAGTGCCACTTTTCTGACTCACTGCATCCTGTAAACGGAGAAAGAAACAGGAGCTGTAGTCGTATTATATTCATCAGTGCCATGTTATTTAATCCTAACAATGTTTGGAGGATTTGCTCAGCTACTGAGCCTTTTGAAGAGTTAGGCCCTTGTTTAGCAGTAACAGCAGTGATGCCTAGCAGATTTATTGGCATTTTAGATATAACTGTGGCCTTAAGTGCCATGCTTAAGCAATTAGGGCAATAATGGCAGAGGTAGTGTCTTATTATTAACAGAAGTGAAATCTCATTTTTGGCTCTATTATGTGAGTTCCAAACAAACAGAGATGCACATACACAAACACTGAAACAACTTTAATAGAGGATTTGCCATAAAAATAGTTCCAATCTGATCCCCTTCTGATAGCTTGGCTAATTAAACAAAAAAAATCCCAAACTATCCACCCAGTGAAAAAAAGCATTAAATGTTATTCTTCCTGAGGAATAGCTTTTCCTAAAGAAACTTAGTTGTTATCTCATTTCCTTTTTGCATCAGAGAAAGATGCAAAAATAGTCATTTTCTTAGATAATGTAAACTGTTAATGTGTATTTTAGGCTTTATATACAAAAAAAAAATTGTGACTATGATTTCAATGTTTGCTTCTATCTAGGGGATGTTGAGCAAGACAAGGCTCATCACCTGCATGAAGTAATGGATAGTTCTGAACTTCTTCCAAGGGGGATCTGAGCCTTTTAAAATCAACTTCCAAATTGTTTTGTTGAGTCATACTTAGAGTAACAGCAAACTTTTCCTTCTGATTTCAGAAGCTATGGATAATTTTACCATAAAATTATTATAGATAATGTGTAGAATTCCATTTATCTCTGCTTTTGAAAAGTGGCTGGATTTTTACATTTTTTAAATTTAAATTTTGTTTTAAACAGAGCAGATTTGTTAACTAATTGTATGTTATGTTGAAGAAGCAGTCAATGCAGAGATATATTTCTTTAAACTCTTCCCTTGAAAACTGTATCAGCTCTTCCCATTTTTTTTTCCCCTATGCAATGCTCTATTATTTTTGTCCAAATCTTACTGCATTGTCCACAATAGCCAATATACTGGAAGACCTCTTTGGAAGAGGTCTTTGGAACAAATATGTAAGCAATTTATTTCATTTTGAAAATGGAATGTATGGAAGGAAACTGCAGAACAGATGGGAGAGGTGCTATTACAGGTTTGCAAACAGTGCAATCAAAGACATAGCTAGTCAGTGCCTGGCAAGATTTTGGCTGTGGTATTTTGTCATTTGAGAGATCTCTTGCTAAGAATGGATGAAACGCTTTTAAAAGTGACGTTAACGCCAGCATATATAATATTTGTTTTGTTTTGTTGTTTATTGTCCACTACTTCCCATTGAAGTTGAGTGTGTTGTTTTGGTAACAGCAACATGTTTAAAATACAGGCAACTCAGTGGCTGGAGCCATTCAGCAGACTGTTTGCCACTGCTGAGGATGAAGCTCTAAGGATCTTTGGTCTGTTTTTTTCTTTGCTTTATTATTGCTCTGGTTGCAAACTGGGTTCAACACTCAACATTTCAGAGGCTGATCTTCAGAGCCTTCCTTTCTGCACTATGGATGGTTGGATTTAAATGTGGATACTGGAAATGTGTATATGCATATATCCATAGCTATTTATTTTTACAGAAAAGGGGGGAACTGTATTTTAGGCTAAGACAAGACTAGCATGCTGAAAAGAACCTGAAAGATACTGTAACTTCATCTTAAATATGTTTTAATCTCATTAAGGCTGAATGCACATTTTTAAAAGTGCTGTTGAACTATCAAAACCAACTCTGCTCAATTCCTAGTCAGTAACTTTCATATACAAGACTTAGTCTACAACTGAGGCATATTTTTGCTTTCTAGTTCCCAGGTTCTTTAGAGGCAATTTAGAACAATAAATTCATTTGCATTGTTTTGGTTTTATTCATTATTATCTGTAATCATCATGTGCCTGTTTATCTGTGGAGCTGCATTGTCTCATGGTCCCAGTCACCTTTTATCAGTCTATTCTCTTTAATGAAGAAACACAGATGTAATTAACAGTGACTTAGGAAGCATAATTATACAAATTACATATGCAGACACACACAGAATCCAACTCCCAGCAACACTGGTTCTGCAGACACAAAAGCAATAATGCAGAGCAACAATCAGCAATTTCAGGCTTACCAGGCAAATACGACAAATAAGTTGATCCCAATTTCTAAAAAATCCAGGGAAAGGTTAACGAGTATTTTGATGGTGTTGGATCAAAGCGGAGAGAAAATTCTCGATATGTGAGCAGTTAACTTCTGTGTGTTTTGATTGTCAGTGATTTGGTCATGAATCATACAGTAATTTAATGTTTAGAAATAATGTACTGTGTGCTATCACCTTAACAAGCATAACATTCCATGGTGCTGTGCAGTATTTTGTCTAAGATAAAGTTATGGTTTATTTGTTGGGTATTTTGATGTTGCAATGAAGTGTGGTTAACACTGATGTTTGAGTGTATAATAGCATAAATAGGCTTTATTTTGCTTTTTAGCTGTAATTTCAGTTCCTTTTTCTCTGCTGTGCTTATGATTATTCTACTGAAAAGAATGACAAAGTGGTGGTACCACAGTATAATGATAGACTGGAGGCTGCTAATATGAGGTGTCTGAAGAACTGCACTGAGTTGTGGTAGCCAAACAATTTAAGAAATATGCTGCTGGCCAAGGGCATTTATGGATGTGCAACCTGTGAGCCTAAGTTTTTCAAAATGAATTGTGACCATGGTATAAGTTAAGTGAATGTGTACTTGTGGATCACAACTCTTCCTGCACAACTAGAAAAAAAAGCTGAAATTCAGTTCAAAAAAGCTGATTTTTATGTATAGCTCCCAGACCACAGAGCTACGGATATATTGCATCTATTATTAAATATATATAAGATGCAAGGCAGTGTTTTTCTTCTGCCCTCTGCTCTGAACTCTTAGCCATAGTCTGTAGGTTTACTGCATAACTTGAAACTATTTCCAATTTGGTATGGAGTTTCCTCATGTAGAAATTAAGAAGCTATGGCAGATTGAGGAGAAATTCACATCAGGAAAGTAGTTGTTCTTTTCAGTTTGCCTTTATGGGTTATTTTTACTACGTCAATAACTACAAATTGAAAATGAGCTCAGAACTGGTTCTAGATCTTATGCTATTGAAAAGTTTTTGTTTTGGTTGTGGCCCTGTTTGGGGTGGGGACTAAAGTTGCATTGATGTGCTCTTGGGTTTATTTTCTGAGGAAAGAATTTTGGTGCTGAGCTTGGCATTCCCAGCAGTGGATAAAGGCACTTAGAGCACCAGTGGTCAAGGAATTCAGACAGGATAATTAATGTCTGCCTCTCCATGCAACCCTGCCTGAAGAGCTGTAACATGAACACACCTTTGTCCTCCACCTTCCGTTTATCTTTCCACTAAAAAGCAAAACTATTGTTATTTTACTTGAACAGGAAGTGGCACGGTGGACTTAAGGGTTTGTGCATGGTTTGCTCTTTTTGATCTCCAGCATAAATTTGAGTTAGTTCTTTCATGTCTAGTTTATGAAAGACCAACTCTGTGTTTGTATGCTGCTCTAAAACATCAGGAATGCAACATTTTCTGTTGTATGTAATATAAGTTATTCTTTTTAGAAATTGTAGTGCCTCAAGTGGTTCTTGTTATGGATACATTCTCTTCTCATCATATGTTCAATGCCCCCATAATAAAAACATACTAGCAAGAGCCTACTCCCTCAGAGAAGAGAAAATAGCAGCAGCTCTATGAATTTTCCTGTACTTCTGGGGTCTGGCTGTTCTTGTCAAAGTGTTAGGATATGATGATAACAGGATAAACTCCTAAGAGATGTTACAATGGTGTAAAATTGATGCAAGAGTTTTGTGCAACGTGTTTCCAACTTGTCCTTCACAATTCACACCTGGTAAACTCAGTGCCTCTATTGCCTAGGAAAACCTGCAACTGTTTACCCAAACAGTGAGGATTCTTCTCCTTCCTCCCCCTCTCCACTCCAGTTTTCACATGGAAGAGAAATGTTTAAATAATAAGTGTGCTTTTTAAAATCATTAGTAGCATAAATCACATGCATGTGCTGACTGATTCCATTACCTCATTTTCAATACAAACCTCTTAAACAGGATCCCAGAGGGTGCATTTCTGCTTTAATCTCTCAGTAATCAAGCAAAAATATGTATTTTACAGGCTTTCACAGACAAATGCTTAGATTGAACTGTAATTTGCATGCTAGTACCTAAATGTGTTGTTTCTGACTTTAATGACTTAGTTTTATACTGTTATTCTAATTGTGTTTGGAGTATTTTATCAATAATTTTCCATCAATATTTTTATCAACCTTATATTGAAATTGATGGGGCCTTACTGATATCCTGTACTTTGTCAATGGAGCCTTTCCACTTTATGGTAATAACCATTGACCAATGACTTCCTGAGAGTAAGAGAATCTGTATTATTTTACTTTACTAGACTTTTATCAACACTTCTTGTAAGGGTTTGGGGCTAGATCATCTTGTCTGACCATTATAATTCCACTGATTTTCACTGTGCTGCTTTGACCTGCATGGTCTGGGAATTTTTGATATTTTTTACCTGAACAAAACCATTGCAGTGATATTTGAACCAGGTGGGGTTTGATTACCCTTCTGGTGATGCTCACAGCCTGCAGGAGATCGGCTGTCAGAGCAGGGGACTGCTCAGTTAGAGGCAGCAGAATTCCCTTCCACAGCTGTTTGCTGCTAGCAGGGAGAAATAAATTATTTTAGCCAAAGGTAATGCAAAGCAGAAGGCCAATGGCTATCTATTCCTCACCATGAGTGCTGAAGGTATTACTGTGCTGATTGCTCAAAAAAATCCCCTTGCTCAAGTGAAACAATGCAAATTTTTTGAATTAACTTCACTAGAGTTTGGTTTACTGACCTATGGCTTTGGAAACTTTTTCTGTCTTTTCTGCCTTTTTAAAAATTCTCAAAGGAAAAGTCTGTATCTACAGCAGATATAATATAAATTTTAAATAACTAGTACAACACAATTCTCTGTAACTGCAGACATGAATTTTGATGCTAATCTCTGAATATAATGAACTTTTGTCTCTTATTTGGCTCTCAGATTGATGCTTATTTTCAGTATCCAGTAGGGCAGAAAAATAACTTATCAGCATTCATTAGATACATGAAACTCAGTGGAATATTTCTTGCTGCCTATGAAAGTTGCTTTCTAAACTAGGAAAGGGTGTATGAAAGGAGAGAAGGCAAAACAGGATTGAAATTGGATAAGGAGCCTTTCACATAGGGGTTATTAGTTATCAGAAGCTATTCTTATATGATGGCTCACTGGTGTTCTAAATTTAATACCATATGTGGGTGATCTCATCACTGCTTCTTACTTAATAATTTAACATCTTTTATTTTTGCTGCTGGGATATGGGTTTCTTAGTTGGAGTTTCTTAGTTGTAGCAGGTTTTTGGGGGGTCTTTGTCCAATTTTTCACCAAAAAAAAAAAAGGGAAACCTTGTTTTTCAGGACTATATTTTCAGATTTAGACTGCTTTTCTTCACAAATCTTATGAGACAAGCTGGTCTGCAGAGGAAAGACAAAGTGACCAAAGAGTCTTTCCTCTGCTCTATGCCTCCTCGACATAATGGCAGTGCCATCTCAATTTCTGGTTTGCCTCAGAGATGTTCATCATTATAGGTGAGCTGCCACCCCTCCTCTTGCTCTACAGTTGAACTTTGTTATCATTTGTTTTCACCTAGGGTGGTTTGCTTGATCTGAGTCAGAATGGATTTTTTTTTTGTCTCACTTGCAGGAGATCTATGCTTTTTTCCCTGCATTTCCTCAAACCAACAGCAAGGCAAAATTAGTTTGAACGATTGCAGCTGTATAAAACTCATAATTGTTTAGCATCCAGAACAATTGAAAAACTGAAAATCAGATGCCAGAATTGTGTGAGACTTGTGATTTCATTTTCAGACTTTAACTCACGATCCACATTTTCTTAAAGGTCAAACCCAAGAATTTTTTGTGTATTTCTAAGGGATAGGGGGAGGATGTTGTTTCAAAACTGTAATACCTGCAGACATCCAGCTAGTAACACCTATATTTTCTATAACAAATTTAAATTTTTTCCTTAACAACTAAATAATAACATCTTGACCTCTGAGCACCCCAGTGTCTATCTTTGAAGAGCACAAGACTGATGGATTGAAAGAGGAAAGTAAGTTATTATTTTGCAGAATACTCCTTCGGTAATAAATAAATTTCCCTGTATTGATCTGGACATGAAAACAAACATCGAGATGGCTTTGTTAACCTAATGTATTAATTTAGTGTGTGAATTCAATTATCAGAGTCATAAACAAGCAGGGAAAGATTAGCTCACCCTCATTTCTGGGTTATAGATGTAAAAAGCAAAAGACTTCAAAGGAATCTAATTCTTGCCCTTCCCATATTTAAGTCAAGGAAGAGGAATTGTAAACATGCCATGACCTTTAGATAGTTCACTGTATGGTCTTCTGAAATAATGTTATTTGTAAAGGATTTTAGAGTTCTGACTTTTTAAAGAGACCTCTGAACCTCAGAAATTAAGTATGAAAATCTCCATGTTCCTTCTTAAAGTGAATTTCTAAACCTCTGTTTGTTTAAATTGAAAATTTCCACTTTTTAAGTGGAAAAAAAGTCCCATATCATAAACTTGGTCCTTCAGCTGTAAAATTGATGTTGATTCTTCATGTAAATTCTGTCATTTAAACCAATTATCTTAATTATATTTTAAGTGTCAGAAATAACTTAGAAGGTGCTTAATTGTTGTTGCTTTTCACTTGAGAAATACTGCGATATCATAGCTATGACTTCAAAAATATGATATAAAAATTATTTTGACTCCCTGGACTAAAACTGAGATGACAGGATATGGTGTGCTCTTTCAGCCAGTTTTAGGAAGGGACTCTCCTCATGATATTTCACACATATAAAGGAAATTTTAGTCACTGAATACTGTGTTTAAAGGACAACTTCACCTTAAAGGAGTCCAGGTCTTGCACTGTTCTACAGATATTAATCTAGATTCATTCCTACTCATTAGTCTTCCAAAATATATATTTGTAAAGGAATGTTTCACTAGAACATAAAAAAAAATTTAAAAACTTTAAAAAATACTAAAAATAACATTTTTTTAAAAATACTAAAAACAAATTGAAAAAACCCTTTTTTATCTAGTTTTCTTTGCTGTTTTAAAGAATTGTTTGCTGTATGTAAATTTTTTATGCAGCTGAGCATAACAAAATGAAACACCAGAATATTTTTGCTTTAAGGGTAAACAAATTTGATATTCCTATACAAACTTTCCATAAAAGCAAGTGAAATGAATGATCATACAACTGTCACAGAAGGAAGGGGTTTTAGTCTTCTCTTAGTACATATAAAACTCTGCAGAGCATATTTGTTATGTCTCAATGGCTCCAGTGCCTTGTATCTGGAGGGATTATTTCAGGGGAAAAATCCCATTTGAAAGGTTTTCTGATATCAGGGAGCATTGCCCAGTTAACTTGCTAGTGATGAATGCTTGTAGTAGACCCAGGAATTCCACTCTAATCCAAGTAGCAGAATTAGAATTTTATCCTAGCGATTCAAAAAAAAAGGAAGAAATTTTACTTTTGTTATCATTTTTAGCTGGTATGATTGTGGGTCATTTTAGCAGAGCAAAATTTGGTCTAATGCAGAAGTCTAAATTACAAGGCTCAGGTACCAACTTACTGAGATGTATGTTTGGATATGGTAAAGATACTTAAAATTAAAATAACCCTGAATATGAAAGAACATGTAATTGGCTTTACATTATTTATTATTTTGAAGTACAAATGAGGAGGCTGACGAATCTCTATTAGTGAGTCTGGGTCTAGCCAGGTAAAAAAATAAGGGAGAAGAAATTCTGAAAAAGGGGTGTAGTGTAAGACAAAAAGTTCACACATAAACCAAGAGCTAACTGCAGCACTAAATCTCTTTCAAATTATAACATCTCTGTTGAGGAAAATTTGTGCATTCCCAGGATGCGTGGTTTGTCTCCATTATCCACTCATGTCAGTGATATCTTGGTTTGCAGTAGTAACAGCAGAAGTGCAGTGTTTTAGGACACTGAAATGGTTGTTGGTGTGGTTGAGACAGAGATTTACTCAACAGAGAATCAAGTGCTGCAGAAGTTCTTTGAGGTTTAATTTCTGTCCTATTTTAATTTTGGAGCCTCATTCTATTTTATTGATGTTTGAAGAGTTGCTTGAAGGTGACTTTATGCTGTAAATTCACTCTTAAATCATTGGTTGTGTCCCTTCCTTGAGATGTACAATCCAAATTAAATTATTCCTGCTTACCTATTTGCCTGCCATCTAAATTTCAGTAAAAAAACCCTCCACTGACTCACTGGTGGTGCTTCGTGACGTATCAAAATCTTACCTGAGGTATTGATGACTGACAGAAACAAATAAGAGATAGGGAGCAAAGGAAGGTATGCACCACTTGCCCTTCTAAAGAAACCTTGAAGATTTGATTGACTAATCCCATGTCTTTGTTTCCACTGCTGATATCTTTCTACTTCATTGACTCTTACTGTTTTTACCTGCCTAGGTGCAACCTAGAAAAGCATGCTCATTTTTTGCCTGGTACCCTCCTTTTCGGTTGCACATTGAGTAGAGCTTTTCAATAAGCTGTCCATAAAAACATTCAGCTTTCCTGTCTAAGTGGTTACAGCTCACTTTGTTTGGGACATAGCAAGGTGTAAAAGTAAATTACATTATTGCTTCCCAGATGAAATTATTGCTTTGCAGATGGATTTTCTGGCATCCGCAAACTTCAACCGGAACAATTCTATGTTTTTTGACATTTAGTTTAAGACAAAATATTAGTTTTTTTCTGAAGTTGAATCACAAAGAATCATTTGCTACTAGTACACTTACAGCTCTGGAAACTGTGACTGTGGATTTGAGAGAAGAGGGAAATAGCATTTGTACTATTTTTCCTTGGATTATATTGCCAGTAATTTTGTTTCTTAATAACTCAT
The DNA here is from genome assembly GCA_013398615.1 of Brachypodius melanocephalos. Taxonomy (NCBI): domain Eukaryota; kingdom Metazoa; phylum Chordata; class Aves; order Passeriformes; family Pycnonotidae; genus Brachypodius; species Brachypodius melanocephalos. Next base: position 3,543,714 of record VZSR01001436.1, read on the forward strand.
TGCAAGAAAGAAGGAAAAAATACAACCCCACAATTACAGCTAAACAACCAATACTATCTGATGTTGCTCGTTCCTTTTGAGCAAGCTTACTCTATTTTGCCATAAAGGTTTTTGGTTCTGTCTTATTTCCTTCTCATTGCATTATCCAGTTTCTGATTTCTCTGAAATGCTGACTCTTTTCCACTCTATTAAGTTTAACAAAGTTATGTTTAAAGAAAGGCTGCCATCACACAATGTTGGTTATAAAGGGGAGAGGAATCCCCTACCACAGGGCAAAAATCCAACTACTCTTGTGGAGCTGTGGTGTGTGCCAGTCCACACCCTGCACTCAGAAGCCACAGTCAACCATCTCTTCAGAGTAGGTGATGGAGTATGTGAATGTTTGTTCTGTTCTGGACTGAAAATGTCTCTGCTCTAATCTTCTCTCTGGTTTTCTGCAGGCATTTAATCACTTTTCTAGCTCAGCTATCCACCTGAGCCTAGCTGCCTGTTGTACTCCTGCAATTAAACCCCACAGTTTTCTGCAACAAATGCACAAAAGAGATGCAATCAGTAAACTCCTTCACTCTAGTTGGCTGAATGGCTATTTGCTCTTAGGTTGATAGGTTTTGGGCACAAATCTAAAGTCAGGTTGATTTCAGGGTCCAAGATGCTTTTAAGTATCCTTTCCTCTCTCCTTCTCCCTCATTCTCTGATATTTCTTGTACTTGATGTACTTGAAGCACGTGTCTGGTTGTTTCATACTGCTTAGACAGGTGTTCTTAAAAAAACTTCCATTCAACGCCTAAACTTGTGATTCCTGATTTCCTCTACCTTTAAATAATTGTCACATTGACAGTTAAAAATTCCTCTAACAATAAATGCACTATTTATTACTCCAGAGGAGTATTTTCTTTGCCCAGGACTTTCAGGGTCAGGTTTGAAACAGGAGCACAGGGTGGCCACAATCATATGGTTGCAACAGCCCTGAGGCCAGGCAGACAGAAGAGGAATTTTCAAATTGCCTCACCTGTTTTCTTCTCAGTTTGTCTATACTCCAGTATTTTGCAGTTGTTAAAATGCTTTTCATTTTATCTAAGGGATTTCATTACAGCAAATCTTTAGTGCTGCCTATGATGGGAATTCTAAATTCAATTCCTTTATCAAATACTGTGATACTTTTATGGAGTATATATTATATTTATATATAAAATAGAAAATATATTAAATATATAATATAAAAATATATATTTATATATATATTTATTTATTTATGACGTTTTTCTGCTGGTTACATATTTTCAGTCAAATGGTAAAAGGAAATACTGCATATAGAGTCAGGTTGTTTGTGTCCATGCTGGGGGGAAAAAATCACAGTGCTGATATCCCACTGTTCACTTTATTGTCAGGCAATCTTAACAGTTCATTGTTGAATGTGCTTTCATCTTCTAATTTTTGGACATTATTGTGTATGAGAGTCATACTCTCCTTCCTGTTTTTGGTAAATGTCAGAGCATGACACTGGAAAAAAGTTGAGAATTCTTTGGTCCTGCTAGGAGATTTCTCAAGTCTTTACTTTCTAAAGATTTGTGGTTAATTGACAGTCTTTGAAATTGAGGCTCTGCAAATTGCAAACTAGAATCTCGTGTTTCAAAAGTGTAAAGTAGAACTCAACAAGCTTTAGCAGAAAAAAAAAATGTTAGTGATTGAACCACCAATGTGTCCTGGAATCCGTTAAAAAATGATGTGTTGGTAAAGAACTTGACTTAATAGTACATTAAGGATCCTTGAACTGAAATTCACTTAAGAATCAGGGAGCTGAAATGAAAAGACTGATTCTATTTTCATATTGCCACCTGAAATTTTGCATGAATAATCTGAGAATCTTTGAAAAGTGAGGCTCTCTGGATGTATCTATTTAAGGTGTATAAGTGACTCTGAAAACCACAAAGTACTTTTGTAAAATCACATCGGGGTATTTCATATTATTTATAGACAGTTGTTACAATAAACCAAGTGCTGCAAAGCGCAGAATGCAAACACAAATCTTGCCTGTATTAGACTTGGGTTTTGTTGTAGACAGTCCTGCCTGTCTGTGAGTGTTGTATCTGTTGTCCACTCCTGGCTGACAGAACAAGATTTCATCCAAAACCTGCTTATTTAGTTGCATTGAATTTCTTTTCTGACCTTCAGAGACATTCAATGTGCTGCCTTCAGCCTGTTCCATTAGGCTGAAAACTTATGCTTAATCCAAAACTCAGATGGTTGAGTGGATTTTACAAAATATAACTCCTGAAGTCCTTATCTTTGCCTGGTTTTGTTCTTTACCTTCTCCTTTGGTTTCTGGCAATCATTCTTCTGCGTGCTGCTGGGCACTGGGGATTCATCCTCCCGGGACCCACCGCGCCAGCGGGCACAAACACGGACACTTGGCAGCTCTGCAGAAATGGAGAGAGACGTGCTGTGCTCCTTCAAAATAAAAATAAAAATAATAAAAATAATAATAATAATAATAATAATAATAATAATAATAATAATAATAATGTAAAATTAAAACAAAATAAGATATGAAGCAGTCACAGTGGAGAGAGTGATACAATTGTAAAGTTTCCAGAAGTGGAGAACTAAAAGCCTTGTTTATAGCAGGCTTTTCCTATTGATTTGCATGTGAGCAGGTATCTCTTATCACTTTATGCTATTCATAAAAATCTCCCAGGCCACCACAGACCTTCAGATCTGGTCTCCCCTACCCAATTTGTTCAAGCAAATGGAAGAGTGAACAAGACAGACCATAAAGAAGCTGCTGCTGCCTGTCTTTTATCATGTTTGCAGTTAAAAATCTTCACAGTAAACTTGTGAAATTATCTCCTGTTTCCTGGGCATGTTCCACACTAAATGTAGTACTTTCTTTCACGTTCCTAAGACAAATTATTACTTAGTGTGACCTGTGTCTTCCAGCTGTGATATTCTTTGCATCAATTCCTTCTTCACAGATGCTCCTGTGGCTACTTAATAATGGGCTAGGAGAGAATATCTCAACTAGAGAGTACCAAAAATTTCATTTCAGTTATTCTATTTATTACTATTCTAGTCTTCTACTAAACCAGCCCTTTCCCCAACAAGCCATTGTGTAGGGGTGAAATTTAATAGCTGATATGAGAACAAGCATTGGTAATCTTATGACAGCCCATGAGATTAGGAACAATGAAGAGATTAATTTGATGAGGTTTGTGTATATCTTCTCTCTAAAACCTTTTCTGGGAAATTCTAAAGGTTTTTTTGTAATCTATGATTAAATTCAAATCTCCCACTGGGTTCCTACCTTGTATTTTCTGTTTACTTAAATAACATGTGTTTTATGTAAGAACTGCATTTCCATTTTTCTTTAACCTAAATATTTTTGTTGAGCTGTCGCTGTAGAGTGAAAACTTACTTTGATAACACGACTCTACTTTCGCCAGCAGAGACTGCTTTAAAATTTGACTTTAGGAACGTTTTTACTTTATTATGAAGAAGTTGTGAATGCTGTGGCACTGAGTGCCAATGACCTCCCTGTGTCCCTGCAGGCTGGAAGCAGGAGCTCAGCAGTGCCCAGCAGCACCAGAGTGCCTGAGCTGTCCTGCTTGTGATCTTTGGGTGTGCAGCTGTGGAAATATTTCCAGACTGCTCTGGAATCTCCCCACTTCTGGATCACCCAATATCGTCTTTCTTCTTGCTCAGCTCTGTGCAGAGGTTGGTAAGCACCCACACCTTCTAAAATAAAGATAAAAACCCCCATGAGGATAAGATGAGAAAAACAGGTAATCAAATAGAAGAAGAGAAAATAAGATTTTTTTTTTTCTGATGAGTTATGTCTCAGAAAGATATTTGGGTGATCAGTGAAAAAAAGAAAGAGAAAATTTTGTGAAATTCTATTGCTCTTGAAGTTGATCAAATTTATGTAGAAAATACTTAATGATGAGAGCTGTATTATACCTTAAGACAACCAATTAGCTACCTCCCTTGAAACACCGTATTTAGTTACAAATAATTCTAAAACATGCATCTGTTGGTATGTTGAATTTGATTTTTTTTCACTTATTTCTTTGATGTGAAATAAGAGAAAAAAATAACAGAAAAATCTCAATAGTTTGCTTTTGATTGCTGCTTTCAGTGAGAAAAAGCTGTGGCCAGTAATGCTAAGTGAATGTTTTAAGTCCTGTGAAACAGGCAACAGGATGTGACATTAATTAAATTCATGAATTTTTAAAGAATGAGTTGATTCAAAACATCAATTTGCAGAATGACATAGCAAGAGTTCCAGGAGCTCTTCCCTGAAGGAGAGCATAAACACTCAGTGGAGACTTTGGCTCCCCGAGACAGGGAGAGGGAAGGGCTGGGTAATGGATGGTAAATGAAGTGTGACTTTCATGTGCTCCTTCCCCCTGCTCCCTCAGCCTTTGAATGAGAGACGCTCCTTTCCATGACAAATGTTAGAAAGTTGTTTATCGCCCGGGGTGTTTTAGGGTGCCAAAAGGCTTGCAAATGAAAGATGGCAAAGCAAACATGAAAGAGAGCATGAAACTATTAAAGGAATGTCAGTTGATGTGTACAAGTACAGAAATAAAACCAAAATTATGTTAATACCTTCCTCATTATTTTCCCTGGAAGTAGACCCTTACTCATCTCTCCTTTCTTTAATATCCTTTAATTAAATGTGGTTAAATAAATAAAAAACCCATAGCATATGTTATGACTAATGATATTACTCTAATGCACTTCTCCAAAGGCAATCACAGCTGAATTGTTGGTAAATTTTCAATGAGACCACAGTTCTCATTCACCAGTTCTTCTGAAAAGGGGCTGCACTGATTCACCATATTGATTAAGTGATTTTACAGCAATTTCCAGGTTATAACAGTGTGTATGTCTGTGCTGGTGTGGAGAGTAAATACTTTTTGCTTAGTTAAAAAAAAAAAAAAAAGAAGAAAACAAGTATTTCGGAAAGTAATGTTTTGTGTGACATTTTTCTAATATATAATGAATATAAATAAATATATAATGAAATGCATAGCAGAGTTTTCATGTATATCAAGGTCAACATTAATTTTGATATTTTAAATTACTTGATCTCTCTCTGTTAAATTTGTCTCCCTTGGCTTATGATTCTATAAAATAAGATTGTTTAGCTTTGAGGGAAAAAAATTAGTGCAGTCTACCCACTGGGACAAAATGCACCCAATCATTTTGCACCCAGCCTCATAATTCTGAAAAAAAAAATCCATTATTAGCCACATATAATATTAAATATATAAGAGGTACAACACATACTAAGTTTTATAAGCTCTCCCCTTCTTATACTCAGATGCTTCATAATACTCAAGGCAAAAAACTTTTATATAAAAGTATTACAAATGATATATTGGTATTATAGGGAAAAAAAAAAAGAAAAAAAGAAGAAGGAGCCATTGGAATTACTGGTGGATTCTTATTGCAACTCTAACAACTCTGGGAGTCTATTAGCACTTGCACGCTCCACAACAGGACTTTTTATGACTTTATTCCAGATTCTCATTTACTGGAATGCAGAGTCAGAATGCAGCTGGTTTGTTCCATATTTAGCACTTTAACTATTTATTAACTGTCTCTCACCCTGTCCAGGTATGTAACACTGAGAGCATGCAAAAATACACTGAGAAATCTCCATTACTGAGCATAAGGATCATTAACACAGCACAAGTTTAACTAATAAAGTTGCAAACAACTAATAAATCTACCTGTTTTTATTGTCAATTAAAATCTGCATACATCCTATGACATTCATTAAAAATTAAGTGGATAGACAGCCAGAGATAATCATGCATGCCACTTATCCCCAAGAACATGGCATGCTGTTAATTCACAGGACCTCAAAGCCTAATTACTCCTGTTGCTGAAATTGATGGGCTTTGTATGCACTGCTTCATCAGAGAAATTAATGTGAAGCAAAAATTCCTCTAATTTATTGGCACTCCTGAAATAAAGGAATACTAGTTAAATGTGCAGAATTCTGCATATGTGTGCTGTTGGAAATTTCAGTATTAATTTCTGCAATCTTTCATAAGCTTATTTCAGCATAGTGTTTAAGTATACTGTAATTATTTCATTATCTAATTGTCTAATATGTTTTTGAGCATGTACTAAAATTAATTTTTCATTGGTGAATATGTTCACTGACCATACATTCTGTGTTTGAGGTATGGAATATCTCATGGTGTTAAATCATCCTATAGTGAGCTAAATACTTTATAAAACACACAGCCAAGGCTATATTAATATTCAAATGTTATTTTTTTGCACCTATGATGTTATTGACATCCCTTTACTACCTGTTAAGTACAGTAAAGGTAGGAATGCTCCATGTCTAACTCATTTTCTCATATTCCTGGAAATTCAGCAGCATTGGCCAAGTTAATCTGATGGCAGCATGACTGCTAAAATTCTGCTTTCTTGATACTAAGGACATGCAATAGAATTCAGATTAACTTGCTGGAGTGAGTGTACTCTAAAATTATATTGGTATTTTGTTGTTTTGTTTTTTTTACTCTCAGCTTAGTCTAGTTTTTGTTTGTTTGTTTGTTTGTTTGTTTTGTTTGTTGTGGGTTTTTTTGGTTTTTTGGTTTTTTTGTTTTTTTTTTAAAACATAGTGAGCCAAGTATTTTCCAGCTCTTTGAGGTTTTGTTTCTGGAATAAGTGAAGAATTTTCTGGAGACATCACTGTGTTCCCTGGTAACTATAAGGGGTGAAGAGTCTTGGCATTGTTCTGTGTAGCAAGGATTGGTGGGCATTTTGACATCTGCTGTAACAAATCTTTAAATTAATGGTGGTTTTTAAGCATTTGGGCAAGGCCCACCAGGCTTCTCTTTTGAATAACTTGGGAAGTGTTCCTCTTGTCCTTTCTCCTCCTCTCTCTGGCCCACAGTGCTGTAATTCAGAATACTCTTGCAGATCCTACACTTTACAGCTGACAAAACTGACAGCTGGAAATGAAACACCTTGTTGAAATAAAAAATTAAGCAGGTTGATTTTATATTTGTAAAGTTTACTATTTCCTATATTCAAGCTAGGTCAGATGTCTCTGTGCTAGGATATAACAGGGTGGACTGAAATAAGGCATGGGGTTTAGGATTGGTTTGGTTGTTGTATTGCACATTTTCAGATATATAAAGATGTGCTTTAGATGAGATAGAGTTGCTTCCCTCCTCTTTCTAGCAGCACTATCTAATCTGCTTTCTATCTTTACTTTTTATTCCTGTATTCCAGAAAGCACAAAAGTCACAGTCACTTTTATAATTTTATCCATCCTTCTGAGAGAAAGAATTGAAGGTTTATTATTGAAGGTACTTAATTTTTGAATAACAGCTAAAGGTGGGTTGGCTGTTTTTATACAAATAAAGGACCCTGAGGGTCAGTGGAGGTTTTTCAAAGCCCTGTCACACACATTTTGTGCGTGGTTAATGAGTCCCTGTGGTTGAATATTACAGGACAGTGGTGCAGAATGTTTGATACTGTGGTGTTGTTTTCTTGAGGCCCTTTAGAGCCATGGAAGCAGCTTAGAGTGGTGTTTAGACAGAAATTATTGACTCTTTCCACAAGTCAAGGCACTATTCTTCTCCCAGAAGAGAAAGAACTGGGGGCAGCAGCTCATTCTCAGACACTGCAAGAATCAAACTGAGTATTAAAGGTGGAAAAGGATGTCTCTAGGTCCAGGGGAGGGGCAGAGGTTTGATTTTTCTTTGTTAATTTGTTTTTTAAGACTGTACAGAAAAAAAAAAGGTCAGTGTGTACTACCAAAATAATTCACTAAAAAAAAAAGTATAGAAATGCAATCCCATCCTGGTTTTATTTATGTTGTAAAAATTAGTTGTGTTTATATACTTAGGTAAATCTCAAAACCTGTCTAAGAATATGCTATAATTCACTTGGCAGTTTCACAGGTAATTGAGTAGATAATAAAAAGGGAGATGTTTTCTCAGTCATGTTTAAAAACTGTCTTTGATCTGTTGGATTTTGTCATTGGAACAAATAAGCAGGAAGATATTGCTGTGGGTAGAATTAGCTGTATTCAAATTTAATAAATATTGATTTAAAATGTAAAAGATCTGACATTACCCTCTAGAAAATTCATCAAAAGGATTTACACTAAAAGCTTCCTAACACTTAAAATGGAAATATCTTTAAGAGACAATATTGTAATTCTAGGTAGAAGAAGGATGAAATACTTGTGCAGAGATCTACTGATGACTTGACTTCCTAAAACATGATATTACTTTGGGATTTGAGCAAAAGTGTTATTTAGTTTTGAGAGGGAGGGGGGAAAGAAAGAAACAAAATAGGCTGTTCTGGAAAAAAAAATTTCCAGTGTTTCAGTATTTCCCTTGTAAAAGATTTATAGTAGCATAGGCTATGATATCGAAAGAATTTTTTGAGGAAAAAAAGATAGAAAAATGACTTTGTAAAGATAATATTGATTTACCCATAATTTATTCAGATTTCTTTATCAAAAATATATATGAAAATTCTTTCAAATTAAGAATTTGCAATAAAGCAGATGTATTATTAGGCAACAGTAACAAAGTATAGAAATATCAAAGTGAAAGGAAAACCTGCTGTGATAGGTGACAATTCCTTTTTCCATTTACACTGATGCAGATGGCAAGAGATTGGAGAGGGAAGGATGGATCCTCAGTAATGGCAATTAAGAACTTTGATTTATTTGCTGGATTTGCTATTGACTCCTCCTCTAATCTTGAGCAGATAATTTCTCATGTCCCAATTTCCTTTTTTTTTTGCTCCCCTTTCCATGTTACCAAACCACAATTGTTCTGTCTTTTCTGTTTTGTTTCATTTTCTGGGTTACAAGTTTCTCTGCAGAGGGAATATGCTCTATGAATATGATTGGTTTAATGGAACTTGGGAGTTTGTAAAGGCTATTCTGATATCAACAAATAATTATAGTTTCAATAATCTTTGAAAAATACCAAAGTTTAATGCTTTAAATTTCACTATAATTAGTTTTACTCTAGTGTTTCTGTGAAAAGAACCATATAATAAGTGATTAACTAAGACATTTAGCACTGAATTGCTTTTTCATGGCTCCTTGCTTCCATTAGAGAAAAAAAAAGTGATTTCTTTGGCTTCTCTTCTCTGGGTTCAAAATGGATAAACTGTGTTGATAATTCTGTTTAGTTTGTAGTGGTGGGTTATCGCTGACTGCACGGTCATTAGCCATTTTAGATACAGGGGTAATGCTAAACTTAAGGTTCTTCTATTTTGTTCCTAGAATGCCTTTATTCCACAAAGCAGTTTTAGAACATGCTTATTTTGTCCAAACTGTGAACATTTTAGCCAGAGAGCAGAAAGTGTTTTGAAATGATTATAACCCACCTTCACACTGCTCGAATGCTTCAGTAGGTCAGATTCAGGCTTCCTCTATTGGCTCTACATTCTGTTTTCTGTTATCTATGAAAAATAATCTTATTTAGGAATAGAATTCCTTGGTGAAAGCAGACTCAGCACTTTCCGCTAAGCCCGCAGCCTGACCAAAGAACATTTTATTTCCACTGTAGCTCAAACTGATTCAAGACACTGCGGTGTTGAAAATGAGTATATCTCTAAAAATGACAGTGTCTCTAAAAATACTGTACATTTGGGTGAAAAAATCTTTTAAATGGGATTTTCTAATCTTGTGGCCTCAATCAGAGATTTGACAGCACTAAAACTCTTCCAGCTACTCTTAAAGGTGCTAAATTGCAGGTACATCCTGCAGCTATTGTTAGATACAGGAAAGTAATGACATTAACTTGATAAATACTCATTTTAACAGAGAAAGTGAAAAGCTTTCTTGGAGCCGAAACAAAAGCAAAATTTCTATGCTATTATGACTGAAAATCTTTTAAAAAGCAGTTGCTCTGAAGAGGAGAAGGTGTTCACAAGTATTTCTGCTCTTCACTTCCTGCATTAATACCCTGGAACATTTTTCTTGCTTGCCCTACATTCCAGCCTGGCTGGACTCAGAAGTTAAAAATCACACCATAAAGATCTATTTCACCAGCATCTCTGTCCCCTCATTACAGTAAGGTATCTAGCTCCTTTTCTTTCCTTAAAATGAAGAAAGGGCAGTGTATTATTCCTATATGGAAAACTGCTGGATTTTCTCTTCTGCTGTCAAAGCTTGTCCCAGGCCCTCTGAGAGTACCTTGGGACAAAATTTATTTAAACTTCATAGTTTCTAGATTAACACAGCTGAGTGCCCAACATTCCTTCCTGTTTTCACAACTCTCTTCTGCCAGCTTCCTGTGTCAGAGCTTTGCTTGGAGCTCAGCTGATGAGATCCATCCCTCTGCATGCAGTTGTGTGACAAAGGCTCTGGGTCTTCAAGTACAATCCAAGCAAGAGAAATTTGTTTACATTTACTTTAAATGTCACTCTCCCTTGATGAGAATACTAAGCAAGTTACATGATTGTGGGTTTATGCACAAACCCACTGATTATATACTAATTTCTAATTTCCTTTTGCTGAAAGGCAGTATCTTCAAAGTTGAGATTGAAAAGTAATAGATTCTCAACAAGTAATGAGAATTCTCTACCTCTTCCTGAAGTGCCCCCGTTATTCCAGATTATTTATCTTCTTTTTTTCTGGAATACTAATCTATACAACTAACAGTTTTTTTCTGAAGTCAGCTTCTGGAAATGTTTCTAAGAATTAATAGTAGTCTTCAAACTGTAACCTAGAGGATTTTGTTTTCTCTTAGTTGTCATTGATAATTGCATATGTGTGGACCAGTATCAGGTCTAGCTACAGCTGTAGATGTATAAGAGGTATAATTTAGAGGGAGTGTATGATTAGGAACCATTTAACTGAGGATAAGTTTCTGAAATATTTGTAGGGTGAAACTCATTTATGTGTCAGCATATTTCCATATATACTCTTCTAATAATCGTGAATTGGTAAATATCCTAACTCTCTGCCTCAAAAAGATCTTAAAATTTTGATCTTGATCAAAAATGAGACCTAAAGAGCAACAAATGTGGAGGATAATCAGAAGGAGATATTTCTCCTTGAAAAGACATAAGGTTGAATCTGTATTGAGAAGCTGCACTTTGCTGATTACAGGCAGCAGCCTGGCTCTATCATATGCAAATGCAGGAGATTTTGCTTGATAAGGGTTTGACCTCATTGGGATGCAGGAAAAGCCAGCAGCAATGCAGGAGTCAGAGTGGATGACAGCTGGAATGGAAAATCCGGCTGGCATTGGAGAGGGTTGTTCATCCCTGCCCAGGGCCTCTGCTCTTGGATTGCCATGGAGCAGTGCAAGGTGTGGAGAACGCTGTGCATGGAGCTGTCAGGAGGGAAACTCCACGTTGATGGGGAGTTTACAGCTTATCACTGCCTCAGTCAGTCTCAGTGGCACTGGTATTTGCCATCTGTGAGCTGGGGGCTGCTCAAACCAGGCTCTGTCTTTGGAAAAATTGCCCAACGGAGCAAGGTAAAAATATAGATTGAGGTTAAAGGGTTTTTCAAGGAACGTATTCTGGAATGGAGATATTTGCTTAGATTACTTATTTACCTTGATTTGCCCATTGGACCTTATCCAAAATTTCACTTCCATACCTTGTAAGAGCTAAAACTCCAGGAAGTCCATTATAATCTTAATCCAGCTGGGAAAAACTGGGAGGCTAAACCCAAGGACTTTGACATATGTAAACAAACCCCACCCAAACTCCCAAAAAACAACACAAAAACAAATCCAGACAAAAGAAAAGAAAAGAAAAAAAACCCACCTCAGAAACACAGCGTTGGTCTGACCTGAAACATGAATGTTGATGCACTTTGATGAAAGGAACACTAAAGAGGAATCCAGCAAAAGGATCCCAGAAGAAAAGTATTGCATGTGGAATAGTGATATGTAACTTGCAAGTAAGAACCTCAAATAAGTTAAAATATGTTTTTGTGTTCAACAGAAGGTTAGAGATGAAAAAGAATTTGCCCAATTTGGCAATATTGATGAGTTAGAAGGTTATTAACAAGGTTAGAGCATTGACTCAAATCAAGTCTGGAGACAGAATTTATAATGTGTCCTGTCTTAATTTTTCTTTCAAGTGTCTTTTCTTTGTAGTCTGCAATGTTTGATTTAAAATGCAAACAGGAATCAGTTATCAAGAGGCAAAACTCCTGGATGCCTGGTAGTGTCCACACAGAGCAGGCATGCCTGTTCTCAGGTGACCATCATTTATTTTATTACAAATACATAGTATCAAAATAATAAAAAATGAACCTCCTAAAAAATCCCAAAGTCTCAGTGTTTACATCTGGCCTTGTGGCTGGAGTGGTCACACGAACACCTAGGGTCATGTATCTGCTTGAGTGGAGGTGAAGAAATGTCTGTGACTAATGATATTTTTAAAATAAGAAGGGAAAATAAATAATTTGCGGTCAACAAAAAGTCCATTATAAAAATAAATCAAGGGAAACAGGACTAATATGGCTTCTGAGAAGTATCAAGCTCTACACACTTCCTTCTCATGGTTCTCTGTTTCCAAAGAATACACATGGCACTGAATTTTGGTAACATTTTGTTTTTTAATCTGATAGCTACTGCTTCATCGCAATAAAAGTAAAAATAAAAAAGCAGAAACCCAAATAAATATAAAAAATTAATTCTTTCTTAGTTCCAATGCAAGATTGGGCTTCTTAGGGTAAATGATAACACTTAAGGAAATGTTGATTTTGTTTCACATCATTATGAGACTTATCCTAGTTAAAAGTCAAAATAATCTGTTAATAGCCCCTAATAATCCTGTTATTTTCCATCACAAATTAACACAGAGCTTGAATTTAAAGGAAATATTTCTGCAACAACTCAGCAGGAAACAGTAGCAGCCTACCTTACAGTTCCAGGCTTGCAGAGAGTAAAGCACTGACTTACACAGTCTGTTCCTGTTTCAAATGTGTTCTTTGGGAATTAATTGGAAAGTACATTTAATGTCCAATAATGAGAGAAAAATTTTCAGCTCAAGAGCTCCTATCATAGTTTGAAGCCACATTAAATTCTTGAGTTTTGATCTCTTTCCAAGGCAAAGCGCTCTTGTGGTTTTGCCAGTAAAACCAGAATAACAGAGATTTTTTACCATTTTTTGAAATGTTTCTGGAATCCCTTTAATATGGATCAGTCTTTTCAGTATTAAAGATGTATATTGAAGAGTATAGAAAACCAGAAGAAATTATTTTTTGTGCTGCCTGGTTTTTTCCATTTAATTTTATATTAATGCCTGTAATAGTGACCAAATAAAACGTAGTAGAGGCAATCTGTGTTTTTCTTCAGTAAATTCTGTAATGGTAGCACATTTTTCAGTGTCAGTCAATGAAACTGCTGTTTCAGAGTAATATTTTTTGCATGAAATAATGATGCTTACAAGGTTAAAAATAACCCTGAAAAACCAAAAAACCCAAAGCAGCCAACCAAAGAGAACCAGATAAAGAAACCCCCAGCAATGGGGTTACAGAGAGATACCAAATCTATTACTTTTCTAACATGTAAGTAATGCAAACAGACTGATAACCTAGAATGTTGCTCCCAGAAGTTCATTTTAAGAGCAAGGAAATGTGTTATACCTACAGTGAACATGTCCATAACCTTTGCAAACCCTGGGTTAAGGCACAGGGATCATCTCACTGTTTTGGTGCACTCACATTCTAATATTGAGAAGCTAATGCACAATCTGCACTCTCAAAGAGCTGTAGACAGAGAAGTTTTGATAGCAGGCTGCACTGGAAACATCCTCCTTGCTTTTATTAAATAGGATCTAATTTTAAACCTCATACTGAATGTTAGTGTCGAAAGTGACAGCCTTTCCTTATTTCAAACAGTCAAACAGTGGTGCCCCTCTGCTAGACAAAACAATATATATATTGAAAATAATATTCCTTTTCACTTCATTTTAAATTGAACCAATTTTAGGTTTTGTTCTCCTGCACTGGGATGTTGTAAGTACTTAGCCTGTTGGTAGCACAGGAGTGGGAAATACAACACAAAGGGTTTTTTGTTGTGCTGGTTTCTGCCTTTCCAAGCAGCCTGCCTTTTGCATGGAAATGGCTCCAGTTTCCTTGGCAATATTCTTAAGAGAGCTCTCTCCTGCAGGAATAGGAGAGCATTTATCACATTCTCATCCAACTCACATTTTGCAGATCGGGTAGGGACGGATACCCACCATAAATAAGGTTGGGATTTGGGCTACAGGGGAGAAGAGAGAAAGGGCTGTGTGGCCAGATGGGTTCCTTATTGGGGTTGGTGTTTCTGGAAATATTCTGTGTGCAGCTCTGCCTTGCAGAGCCTTGCAGCAGTGTCAGGTGCCTCTGGGGAAGAACAATCCTTCTGGAGCGAGGAGAAGCCCACGGTCAGATGTTCCCACTGCCATGCCTGTCCTGGCTGGGGCTCCATGAAGGTGCCTTGAGGAAAGGCGAAGATCCTGCTTCTCTCCATTGACCCCAAATGGACACAACAGAGAAATTCTGGCTCAGTTTCTGGCCAGCTCCAGGATGAAAATGTCAGCAGTGCATTATAAAGGAACAATTATTCCAGAAGGGCCTGCACAGCCGAATTCTCACACTCCCTTCACATGTAGCCTGCAGTGGGCAAAATGAACTTTAATTTTAGGTATGACGTGCAACCTCCATGCAGAATCAGAGTGCTGGGAAGGATTTTTGGCAGTGCTGCACTGTATCAGTTTCACACATGCACATGCTTTGTTGCAGCATTCACAAAACAGATATGGATGCTGCCTGGGATCATCAATTTGTTTAACTCTTCACCAGCTATGGTTGTTAAATTAGGGGGTATTGGTAATTTTTTATGCCTATTGCCTCAAAATATTTACAGATTTGATGCCAGCATGTGCTGGATGCTTTTACTTTGCTTTTCTCTTTGAGGCATCAAAAGAATTTAGTGTAATAGTAATTTTGGGCTTTGGACAAGGAATTAATTTCTAAAATTGTGCATTAAACATAAATCATGATGCTATTCTTTCTTATAATGAAACCACACACCTGATCTCTTTCCTCAAATCTGCACTAATTGCATGTTAACTGTACTTAAAAATTAGAGTTTGTCAAAGTAATTCTCTTCAATAAAATAAAGATAAGTCCACATTTTATCATCTATCATTTATGCAGAAAGAAAAAACCATATGGCAGTAGAATAAAATACCAGGATATAAAACCAGATAAAATATGTTTACTATATTTAATTATCCAATGATTCAGCAATGGTTTGCATTGACTTTGGTCTGGGCCTGACAGGGAAAAACATTACATATTGAAATAGAAATTGTAATTATTATTACCATGATAAATACTGATCTATTTTCAGGTCTTGTAGATAGTGAATCATATTTCACTTTTATAGAATGTAGATAATTGTACTATTCATATGTTAATATAATTTTTGTTGCATTTTTTAATACAGATTTAGTCCATGACAGTATGAAGGAAATTTTGAATATCAAAACATTTGAACATCAAAACAAGGAAAAAAAAAAAAACCAGCAAATATAAAATTAAGAAGTTGTTGTTGTTTAGACTGGGCCAATTGTTATTTTATTTACTATTGTTTATTAGTTTAGACGGGTTGGTTGGGGCTTTTTGCCTTCGGACAGTTGACTATAGGAGTTCTGTATCATTTGGATTACAATTACATTTTTATAATAATTGGAAGCATACATTAGCTATGGGGACTACATAAATTTAGAAAAAGAAGAAAACAAATGTAGCTTTAAAAGATGCAGAGGAGAGGAGTTGTCTAAACTTCCTATGATGGATTTTTTTCCATTTCCTCTAACAGTGCAGGAAAAATAAATAAATAAGATGTAGTAGAGAACAATTAAAGTGTAATTATTTGCTGGATCGTATGTCAGAAATCATACAAATGTGCTTTCTAATTTTTGGTCAGATTTTTCGAGCACTTAAGCCAAAATGAGTGTTCCCTTTTTCTTCAGTGGAATATTAGAACAAACCAGGAATTTTAGGTTTATTAAACAGCTTCGGAAAAAAAAATGTAAAAAAAATTGAGGATGAGGCATCAGGTACCATCTGTGCTATTCAGCACAGAGAAGTGATATGAGATGAAGATCCAAGGATGGGAACATTTTAATCTATGCAGTTAGTATAAACAATATTGGAAGCATGCAGTCAAGCACTTCACAGCTTGGAAATGGTGAAGAAAAGCTGCAACCATTAAATTCCCCCATTTTTCTGCCTGTTTTGTGTGCCTAATGGCATCCCTGTTTGTGTGATTACTTAAAATTTCCCCAAATAGACACCTTATGTGATCAGTATTCTATTTTATGACTAAGAGATAAAGATAGATGAGAGATCTGAGGTCATACCAGGACATCAGAGATCCTCATAGACTTTCATTTTAACTGAAAAGATGGACTTTTTAATTTCATTAATTCAAACATTAATTCTGAAAGCATATTTTTTTTATTAGTAACTGCCTTATTGTTCAAAAGTACACGTAAAAAAGGTGTTTCAAAGTTAAAAATATGATTATTTTCAGTAGGATTTACATATTTGTGAACTGTCAATCTGATGTTGCAAAATTTTCTTTGATGGACTGGATTATTTTTACAATATTTCCATTTAATCTTACTATATACATGACTAATATTTAAATAGTCACAGTATATTCTTGTGCCAGTGTTACTATCTTTATTTGAGTGACAGAGAGAAGCATCCAAGATAAAAAGCCCCGGATGTTTTTGGTGTCATACCAAAATTTAAAAATTAAGTCCTTGAAGTTGATAAATAAAATCCCAGCCCCCAAAACCCAGCTGTCATTCCCAAATGCATACTTTTCATTTAAAGGAAAATAAGAAAAAGAAACTGTACTTACAACAAATGAATTCACTTCAATATTATATCTTTTTCTCCTATGGAAATAGTTTGATACAATATGTGTGTTAAAAAGGGATTGTTTTGGAGTGAATGATGTTTCAGTTTTTCAAACATCATTATGAACTAGTTTTTGAAACCAGAACTGCAAATTAGCACAGCCTAATCAGTAATCAACATTTTCTTGCTTGATAATAAATGTTGAATCACAAGTCAAGTACAGCAAGCTTCTGACTTCTGTGACTTGAATTGCTTTTGACACTTTTCTTAGGGAACCAGTTCCCCCATTTTATTATTTAAAATAATTATAAAGGGTCTTGAAAAAAAAAATCCCGCTTTTTTGGCATTATTTGTGACTTAGAATTAAGCTGAAAGAAGAGATATGTTTTGTTTTAAACACATCTTGGCAAATAACTCCTCATTTTCAAGATTTTTGATAGCTCATGGCAGAGATCTCTTAAATAAATGTTAATTTTCATAGTATAATATTAATTAAAAAGCACACAATACATCTGAGGTTACTGACTATGCTGGCTAAAGCAGCAGTCATACAGAAACACTCATTTGAGGTGACTGTGTGATATAGAAGATCTATTTGTTGGCCAGTGCACATAACCAATAACAACAACAGTTTATGCTGTTTTTATTGGCTGTTTTATGGCAGCAACGCGAAAATATCCAAAGAGGATTGTGAGGTAATTAAAGGTAGGAACAGCTTTGCCATGGAAATTACATTGTAGCATAGTTAAGCAGCAGAAAGATTGATTGTTTTGTAACTTGATTTGATAATCTGTTCTGATCTTATTTAAGTTTGTTTTTTTAATCCGTTTTCTCTGGGATAGTTATTGAAGAGAGAAAATTGGACTCTGCCAAACTTCAGATGAAAAGTTCACTGGGACTTATCATTTTTTTTAACACCTCCTTACAATTGAAGGTAATTCTTGGAAACCAATAGATCAGTTCTGAAACTTCATCATGGCGACTTGGGGCATTATCTGACCATTAATCTATAGCAAATTCTTTTTCCTTCCCTCGTCTCCCTAAGTTTTTAAACTGAGATTATACCTGCAAGGTCGACTTGAAAAGATCCATCAGTGTGAAACCCAGTCCTGTGATGTCAGGAGGGAAATGTGCACAGGTGAAGGATTTGTAGAGAGCTCCATCCTGCAGATTCTCCTTAGCTGGTTCAACAAAATACAAGTTCTAGACTGGTACTGTGGCACAGGCCAGAAGAGGCTTTTAATGATGAGATTACTTTGATATACAGTAATCTTTAACAGTGTGCAATTTTTAGAACAAAGAAATAAGAAAGAAATAATAATAAATTAATAATAGCAGAGATTATATATTATCTATTATTATATACTATATATTATATAGTATATATTATTATATATTAATATATAATACAGTATCATATATTTATAGATATTATAATTATATATAATTATATGATAATATTATAATATTATATATGAAACCATTTCATCTTATCTAGTTTTGCTTGGAAGAATAGGAAGCCAAAATAACTTGGAAAGATCTTCTAAAATTGCTCTTAAAATCAGCCTACTAATAATATTAAGATTTCAAACTTTACTACTGAAAAAGAGCCAGTTCAAGTGAACTATGAAGATTGAAGTACCTTGGAATATGTGGAGCAGGAAGCCAGAGCTGGAAGGTCAACTGCAAAAGAAAAAATCCGTACAAAGATGAGAGTGGAGCAAAGGTGCAAAACTGTCCATTGATTGACCTTCAGCCTGTTCCTCAGAATCAGTCAGTGGAATAACTCAGTTGATCAACCACTCCAATTCACATGGTAATTAAAACAGCCTCTCTGCTCTCTTTCTGAGAAGACATGCTGTCTGAGAGGGAATTTTGACAGAAAGGTCCCAGGATCTCTAAGGGATGATATTTTCATTGGTGGGATCTTGTGCTGCCGAGAAATAGGAGGAGGGAAGATCCAGGCCAAATTCATTCAAAGTTTAGGTTCCTATCAATGTCTGTGATTTGAATAACTTTATTACAGAACATAAGAATTTTATTGACTCAGATAACCCTCCACTATTGCAAACACTTAGATCCCTGATAAGAAGCAAGGCTATAATACATAGACTTTTTCTTTGTGACTTTTAATTCCATAGAGATTTGATTCTATTTTACCTGATTTCCTACATGAACTACTTCAGTGTTCTAAGTTGTTTCGGTAAAGTTCCAGAACTGATCTCTTAGCCTCTAAGAATTACCTTCTATAGTGAGATGATATTGCAAGCAAGAATGATCCAATTAACTTTTACTCTAAAGTTTGGCAGTCTCCAATTCTTACAGGATATTCTCCAGATTTTGCAGTATCCTAGCTAATAAAAAGGCAAAGGAAGTTGTGCTGCTGGTTAGGATAGAACAAACTTCCAATACTGATATAAATATTTGGTGAATGTCTGTGGAATATAAAGCCTTTGAGTAATCTGCTCAGAATAAGTAAGTAATTGTAATCTGAGGACACCACTCTGACAACTGAGAAAAAGATTGCATTTGATATTTATGGGTCAACATAGACAGAACCCCCTTTTGATTGCCCTCCTTCTCGAAGGTTTCCTGCTTCTGGGGGCTGCTGAGGAGGAACAGATCCATTGCTTCTTGTGATGTGGAGGGTGGATCCATTTGTCTGTGGAATTGCAACCTTTACTTTTCCTTCCCATTATAAAACCAGCATGAGAGCAAAGCAAAGAACTTTTCCTTGCACTGAACTACACAGCTTTTATTTTGTTAGCAAGTTGTCCACTACTGAGCTCAGACAGCATAACACTGTAATAATTTAAAACTGTATTCTGCAGCTATTCCAGTGGGTTCTTTTGATATGCCACATTAAGATTTAATTTATGGAGGGACATATATAGGTATATAGGCTTGTTTTCTTCAGTTTGTGTCTGGAAAAAAAAGATAACAAGTAGATGGTTGGAAGTAGGAAAAAAACAATGCTCACGTGTGCTGGATTTTTATTCTTATCTATGCCTGCACCCCAAATTTAGTAACACAGTAATCCCAAATTCTTTATACGAGACTATTGAAATGTCCTTTTCCTTTCTTTCATGTTTATGGGTATGCTCATATGTATACATGAAAAATAATATAATCACAGCAAAACACGAACAAGTTTTCCAAACTTTTGGCTTTTAACAGCACAAGGAACTATTCACTTCTTTTAATGGTTACTTTTTCTCCATTCCTTTTATTTAAATATACTTTGCTGCACTTTATTTTCTGTTCAGTTGCATAATCCAGCCTTTTAGGGTTTTTTTTTCATAGCCTCTTCATGCAATTAGTATACACCTTGCCTTCCCCTTAAAAGCAGAATGACAAAATGTAAGTTTTATTCCCATCTATTTTTTCACAGCTCTGAAGACACTGATTTACTACAGTGTGTAAGCTCTTATGCCTATTCAGCTAAAAAACTTGGGAATTAACATAGGCATTAAATAACACCTATGTGTTTTGTATCTGGCTGGGTGTAGGCAGCAGAAAGGTGAACAGTTCCTGTTTGTATAGTGCTTTTTGTATTTGCATAATAGTAATATAAAAAATGACAATAACAGCAAAACCTGTTGGTTTATGAAATAAACTTAAATATTCTAAAAATATAGCATGCCAAGGCATAACCTACCATCTGTAGGCTTTTTTTTAGTCTAGCTGCTAGTCTAGTATGAACACTACAGAGCTGGGTTGCATTGACATCCCTGTCTTGGAAACAGCTTCTTTGTAGATTATGAAATCCAGAGTTATGATGACTATCAATGGGTTACATCCTGCTTGCTCAGTACTGAGTGTTGTGCTCAGGAATAAATAATTCATGCAAATAGCACCATCAAGAGGAAACAAAACTGTCATTTTTTTTACCTACAGGAATGGCTTGTTTTGCAGGTTGCCTGAAAGTGTGTATTTGTACACAAATGTTTACTCATCGAAAGGCACAGTGAGAAACATCTTTCTGTATAAGGAAAGCCACCAGCAAAATGAATGGAATCCAGTCCTGACATTTCTGACAGGCAGAGCAGGATTCAATTCTCTCACATTTTTATCCCATAATGACCTGCCATCATTGTTCTTCCAAGACTGACAACAAAAATGATCCCCTTTGAAAAAAATGGCTTGAATATGTGAGGTCTCTATTTAGACATCCCATGCACCCAAGGGGTTTGAAATTTGTGATTTCTTGTCATAGGCTTCTTAAAGGTAGCAAACCCTCCACTGCAGAGTGTTGACTCTGCCACCAGCAGCATGGCAAGGAAATATTAAGTTTTCTAATGATGCTGTAAGTTTTAATTATGTAGTTGGCATGTGAAATCTATGGTGACGGGTGAAGCAGGGAGGGAGAGGAGTGATTTTCTCTTGATATCCATGCTACAATCTACTGCTTCTATGGAATTTCAGTACAATTATTTGACAATAAAGAAGGCTAATGAATGTTCTAGAATCCACATAGCTAGAATTAATATTATGTCAGGTACTACCTAGGACTTGGATTATTAATAACCTCCTAAGTGACATTAACTTTATAAAAAACTTTTTGTTCTCAAGGTCACTCAGAACTCATTTTTATCACCATTTTTTTAATAAGACTGAAAATTCAGTTAATGAAATCTAAGCTAAGAGATGAAGAAATTTTGTAATTATCTTTGTCTCAGATGTCAACTTTTTTCAGCACAACATGGTACTTATTTGATTTCACTCTTTTTTAGAAGCCTTGTTTTTCTCCTTCAGCTGTTTCTGAGAGTGCTTTAAGTCACAATAAGTGTAAATCTACAATTCCTTCCTCCTAAATATTTTGTATTCTATTTTTTAACAGGACAATTTGTAATTTATTGTAGGTTGATCACATAAATCCTGTCCAATAGGAAGCTATTTTCAACCTCATAAGCAAGAAAGTCAGATCTCTGGAGTCATTAAGGGATGATCCAGCAATGCTGAATGTACCACAGTCTGTTAGGTTCTTCCCTGCATCCCCTCTGGGTGATGATACATTTCACCTCTGTCAAATATGGTGCAGACCAAATTTCTTTTGTTTAGTAAACCAAAAATAATTATTGTAATAATATTTTTTTTTAAAAGTTTTGTTATGGTGAATTTTTGGGTTTGAAAGAATAGCAGTCCTGAGGCTGCCAGATCAAGCTGTAGTTTATGACAGTTGAACTAATAATTATTTAACCTAATCAATCTTCTCTTTGGTCTGAAAGACAAGTTTAAGGCCATTGTTTCTGATAGGATATTAAAGTCAGTGTTCATTAATCTAGTTTGCTATAAAAATTTCTTTGCACCTATTTTCATATCTATTCCATGGGAACTAGAAACTTGCATGCTTTTGAGAACCTGATCCCTCAAGGTGCAGATATCACAGTGATTTGTAAAGTGGAACAGACAAATTAATACATTTCAACCTTGACAGGTATTGAGTTTGTACCAACATCCTGTTTTGGCATATGTCCACCCCAACCATTCTATTAATCCATTTCCAGGAATTATTCTTGTTTCAAAAATAAAATCTGTTTTCAGTACATTGCTATACTTTAGCTCTCTTACCAGAGAACAAAAACGTTATTTTGTGTACCAGCATCCGCACTTTCAAATAGAAAATAAAAATTGAATACAATAAAGCAAGCAATATTCCATAGGTCTCACTGAAATGTAAACTTATTTGAAAAAAATTATAATATTCATGTTGTTTCTTCTACAACTGGGACAGGAAATCTCAGTGAGATATGACTACAAAAAAAAGAGATTTTTTTACATGTAGACTTTACTGTTATATTGGGGGGTCCTTTATGAAGTGCTGGTTTTATAGAATGTATACAATTTGAAAATGTCATGCTGTAGCTAGAAGGTGTCACATATCCTGAGATGTGGTCTGAAAATAAGTGTTGTCCTCAGGTTAGCATGTAACAGGTTATGACAAACCTTCTCAATGTCCTGGAAGGACAGACCATTTCCTGGCTGGACTGTTCTCTATATCAAAACCTGATTTATCACAACTTAGTATAGATCCCTTTTCCCTTATATTCGCTTATCCTGTCTCATCCTGTATCATTGACTCCAAGAGACATTAGCAATACTTTTTCATATTGCATATTTCAGTTAAGTATGCTTTTTTGTGGCCTTCTCTGGGAAAGGACATAATGAGTTATTTTAGATTGATTGATAGCTTTTGTCTGATGGCATTCCTGACTCTAGTTTAAAAGTAAAACAATGTTATTTGCAACCTCACTAATACAATATTTTAAATTGTTTCCTGTCTAGGAATTAGACATCCTTTATCACAGCATTCTAGGATTTATTTACCCATCTGACCCAGGGAACATTGTAGGTTGATGTATGTGATGTATGCTTTTGTTGTTTGAGGAACTCAAAACAAGAGTAATTTTAACATTTGAAAAGCATACTAACCTCCAAAAACCATGTTGTCAGCAGTCTCCTGTGCCCTTTAGCAAACAGTTTATTAATCCATTGGTCTATGCACTATGGATGGACTGCTGTGTGAAGGGTGCCACACACTAGAGCTGATAAGGAACCCTGATCTGTATCACACAAGGATGAAGCCACCTCATAGCAAGGAGCTCCATCACTATATGATTTTTTCTCCTAAAATAAGTATTTTAAGTGAAGATTGCCTGTTATTTCTTCGTCTGCATGTGTTTTGTTACCTTAAGATTTTATAGTTCAGTGTTTTGCTTGTAGACATAGAGACTTTTAACCATAGTTCCCCCTGATTTTCACATTTTGAAGAGTTGCTTCCATTACAGCTAGAAGAGGTGCATTCTCCCTTTTACCTACCACTCAGAGTATTTGTGATGTTATTTCATTGCTATCTGACTGGTTTAGGCAAAGAAATTTGTAAATAAATGTTTGTCCTTAGTATATTAACACATGAACAGCAATGTTTGTGATATTTGAGTGTGATTAGCTCTTGAAAAATTCATCAAATATATTGAGATCCACATCGCTTGTTAAAAATTCATAAAAAGTTTTGAAGGGTGAAAATGGTTTGACAAGTAGGCAGGCCACAAAGAAACTGACACATCAAGGGAGGAAGATCAAACAGGAATAGAGCAGCATTTTCATACTGGAGGCTGAGAGCCTGGCTGCACTCCAAGGAGGTTGAAAGAACAAGTAGACATGAAACATAGAGAAAGAATAGAGACAGGAATCTCAAGGTGGGGAAATGAAAGACCATTTGACATTCAAAAAGGATTTTTTAAACATCTTTGACATGCAGTCAATAAATTCACCTCTGCTTTGCTTGTTTAATTAGATGCAAAAGTTTTCATATAATGGAAATGTACACCGCATGAAATTTTCAGGGAATTATCTCATATTTAGGAAGGGAATGCTCAAGGGATCTGGAAAGAATCTCAAAATAATCATTGTGGCTTTGATGTGGGGTTATGAGTCAAACAGGCTCTACAGTGAAGTCATCCCTGTTACCTGATAGCTGTGCTTTAACCTTAAACCTTAATGATTTATGTCTACTACACTAAGCATGAGCTGTATCCTTCAAACCCTGCCTATTAAAAGATCCCATTATTTGTATTGTAAGTATTTTATTAAAGGTGCTGTCATATTTATACAGAGAAAGACTATTGTTTGTGTGTATATGAATATTCCTAAGCTTGAAATGACTGGGAAACGAGAAAGAAAATGTTTCATTAGTTACATTGTATTTATTTGTTTTCTACTAAGCAAGTATTTAGCAGCATGTCATAAAAGAGCTATGTAAGTGTCAATCTGAAATATGTTTAACGCTATTTAACAATGCTCTAGTCAATGGCTGTACCTGCCAACCTCCAGGGACACTCATCCATTCATAACATTTACACATATATGGCATGTGAATAGCACAGAAAATGGGTCTTTTGCCCTCCACACTTCCACATATCTGTTATGCAACTGATGCCATCCATCAAGGAATTTCAAAGGGCAATTGGTAAAAGAAAACATAAGACATTCATCTCAAGAGGCCTGATTCTGTTTTATTAGATTCTGCCTAGGTTTTTCTCATGCTTTGAAGCAGAGGTAGCAGCAAGGGATCAAGCAGTAAAAGCCTTTTAAAACTTCAGCCTCCTCTCCAGCTGGGTTTTGAATCAATTCTTTTTTCACTGGGCCAGCAGTTGTGCTGTATGAGTGGAGAGAACTGCAGTATTAAAAACTTGATAAAACTCAGCTTGCCCTTTCTTATTCCAGGGAAATTTTACAGGACAACACAGAAGACAAAGCACTAGTGAAGTTACAAATGTCAAAATATCTGGTTTGTTTTAATTTGAAGAATTTAAGGTGGGAATCTGGAAGAATATTCCAATATTTATTACTCTTGGAAGTGAATTTCCCCCATGCTCTTTGAGATTCTCATGCATTAGTGACTGTGTCCATCTGTGCTGGGCAATTCTCAATGTGTACACTAGGATGGGAATAAATAATTTTATCTACTGGATAAGTCTGAGCATCCTATTATGAAATGTTTTTGAAGTTCATTTCTATGGAAGATATAAATGAGACAGAAAATTTAAAAGACCCTCACAAATTTGGAATGAGGCATCATAATTTTGTCTTCTTTCTCTTGTAAATCTCTCAGGTACTGCTAGAGAAAACAAGGCAGCCTGCAGTCCCAGAAGCTATTTACAGAAGAAATGTACTCTGTGATTTTGACAATAACAAAACAATGAAGCCATATATCTCAAAATACTTTAACAAATCTGCTTTTGTGCTTTGTGTGTAAGTATTAGAAGATGGAACCCTTCCAGTGTGCTTTGTACTTGCTCTGGGGTGTTTCGTTGCTTTCTGAGGATGCTGCCTGGCCCCTGCAGGTGCAGATGTGCTTTGTGCCTTGGCTGAGGGTTCCAGCTGGGGCAGCTCTGAGCCTCAGGTGTGCTCAGGTGCAATTAATGCCTGCTTAATTGCTGCGGGGAGCCCCGAGTCCTCCCCACAACCGAGGGGCGAGGAACGGGCGCTGCTGTGACCGCGACCTTGGGCTGCTCCTCTGGCCTGCAGCTCTTCACACACTCAGATAAATTGGTTTTGTTGACCACAGGAGAGGTGCTCAGTTTAGTCCTAGTGAGGAATAATTCTCCACAGCTGTCGAGCTCCACCTTCTGAGCTCTCAGCTTGGCCTTGGGGTGATGCCCTCACAGCTCTGGGGGTTCCACCTCTGCCCGCCAATGACTTCACCTCTCTGCAGTTCTTGGCTTTGCTCAGTGTGCTGGTTCTTGTGTTATATACACATGTATGTATAAAAATATAAATACACTGAGAATGTATGTATATTTTCACATGCACATATAGATTCTCAGGGTTTTATAAACATAGGGATGGTTTTTCTGTTTGATGCCAACAGAAAGGCAGTGATCTCTGTGCGCAGTCCCTGGTGTCACCAGCACTGCCCTGCCCGAGCCCTTGGCATGTCTTCATGGCTCTTCCTGCCCTTATTCTGGCATGACAATGGCTGTTGTTCCTGATCATCATCTCCCAGGTCGTTTCCATTCCCCTCCTTTCCAGGCTTTTTACCCCAGATAGGTTTGTCCGGCAGATCCCCTGTGCTGATGTCAGCGGGAGCCGCTCGGGAGAGCCGAGTCCCAGCAGGTTAGAGGAACCCTTGAGAGTCCTTTTCTTGCAATTAACCCAGCTGTGTGCCAGCTTTCCATTAGAACACGGTAATTGCTAAGCTGAGATGCCGTAGGGCATTGCAATATTTTCATAGTTTCTGATTTATTTTCCTCTGGAGGGGTGGTCCTGTTGTGCAGGTCATTCCTGGCTGGAATGACAGAAGCTGTGCTCCAGTGAAGTGATTTACCACAGTTACAGCCATGTGTGTAATGTACTTCCAGCCTCTTTGTCACGTATGCTACGTGTCATGAAATATTATTGTTGAATGCCTAATATACCAGGGCACAGCAGGAGATAATATCAGATTAATTACACTGGTGGTGTATATAAATCATGGCTTTGAAGCTGCAGTTGCTCAAGTTCACATGCTGCTTTATACTCTGCTTTTAAGGGTATCAGGATCAGCTGCTGCCTGCACTGCTCAAGTTAGTTGCCTTCCATAAAGATCAAGTACTTACATATCCCAACTTTACTAAGGCTTCCCATCTTTGGGATAATAAAACAGTCCAAACCTCTTGTAAAAAAGTATATTGTTAGGCTACTGTGAAGACTGCTATTAAAATGGCAGCTCATGTGTTGGGGTGACTGAAGTTTGTGATGGTGGTCTTCTCTTCCAAAGAGTTTCAGTTCTCACTGTTCAGCCCTCTGCTGCAATTAGAAGGCTTTTTGTTCTAGTTCCTTTCTCCATAATCTCCATTTGACCCGCACCTCAAATTCTTGGTGAACACTTTGTGTTCAGCTCACCTCTTCCAGCAGCAGCTTCTGGTTGTTAGAATCTGTTTTTCCAACCAAAGGAAATTGCAATTTCCTACTGCAGTTTCCTACTCCTATTGCAATTCCTTAGATTTCTTTTTGTTTTTCCATTCCTTAAGACTCTGAACAAAGCTGCCTGCCTGTAAGCTATGAGCTTCAAAATACCTTTATATCCCTCCCTCCCTTGTTTTACCCCTTCAAGAATTGCATTAATATTCCAAACTTTCTGGTACTCCTTTGATACTGAGTTTAGACTACTAAAAAGGAACAGATAGTGGGATTTAGGCCTTAGTGTCTGCTAAAAAATCAGTATGGAACTTTTCACTGGAGAAGGAGGAAGGTTTTGGATGTGAGAGGGAAGTCAGGCCCTTTGCTTGGTGCTTTGTTGCATTTGTTAGCTGGTCTCAGTGATGTGCTAGAAACTGTCAGTTTGCTTCTTAAAAGTGTTTCTGTTTTGTTAGCAACCACACAGGACTAGCATATTTAGAGGAATTTACATGTATAGCATGCATTTCACATTTGGTGCAAGTACTCACATCTTTGTCTTGCTAACAAATTTTAATGTGTTTTTACATGGGTTGTTACCCAAACAGAAAATTTCAGGTATCCGTACCCACCCCTTGTGCTTAGCCTTGCAAATAGCAAACACTTGTGAGTCAGTTTGGTTAAACCTAGTCACAACATGTATTTTACAGTACATGCAGACTTTCAGGAAAACCTCAGTGTGAAAAGAAGGGGTGAAAGCTTCACACTTTGCAGCAGGCAAGATTTTGGCCATTCTGTGACCTGTGTGTTCATGCTTAACCACTTCCCTTCATCTGTTTGCCACTCCTCTTCATCTTCATAACTTTTGTTTTGTTCTGATTTTTGTTTTGCTTTTTCTTTTTTGTCCTTCCCCAAAAGACATTTGTGACACTTTTAAAATTTATATGACTGAAACATTACCTGGTCTGGTCTGTAACTATCAGTGGCTCCTTTAGATGAAGATTTAAAAAATAATAATGGCCTGTATGTATTATGAGAATTTTCCCTCTGTTGAAGTCCATATGGCCAAGGCCATTAATACTAGAACTATTTTTCTTTTCAGATTTCATAGCATCATATTCCTATTGATTTTGCTACATCAAGCTTACTTCTTTCAGAAACTTTTGTGCAAGGATTCCCTAGAATTTAGATGGTATGAACCATCAGACTCAGAGCAGATTTTTTTTGTCGAGTTCATAAAACAATGTGTCATCATATTGAGGACAAAGTTAAGGCATTTATGCAGTCAATATCAATGACAATATATCCAGGGGAAACTTGAAAGTCCACTTGAAAGACATCACCAGTCAAGAGGAAGAGTAGGATAGGAGCTGACTCCCCACTACCTGTGGCTAGAGCTTCTCCTTAAGTGTTTAATAATAAACTCTACCTGTTTCTAGGGATTTAAACTCTTTTAACACACTGAAATAGAAGCTTCACAAATGCCATAACTGAGCATCTTTGTAGGAGAGATTTCTTTGTTCTTGAACAAATAAAAGGGTGAAACAAACCTTATAATGATTGTTCAGTGTGGTTTGATTCAGACTCAGGCCTGTGATTTCTCTTGGCTGCTTTACAGTGATTTTTAGGTGTGTTCAAAGAAAAGCTGTCACGCTCTCCCTTGGAATTATTTGCAGTTAGAAAATACTGGGACTACTTTAAGGGTCCTATGGGATCCTTCAGGTATACATTTGATTTTCCACTGTTACCTGTGGATTTCTTGATGAGGCTTGTGAAACTCCTCCCCGAGAGAGACACTGTGCAACGGGTTAATGGCACAACCCGATTCAAACTGACTTGTCTGCAGCCTGTGTGACTTTCCTTACAGAAGCAGGGTAGGCATAACTACTGTATTAGCAAGGATAAGTTTTGCAGAGGTTTGGTTTTTTTTTCTGGCATCTCATGTGAGCAGAACAGATGACAGCAGAACAGCCTGTTCTGCTCTTTTTTTCAATGAATAATAAAGTGTTGAAGTTTTATACTCTTTAAAACAAATTCAGGAAAAAAATGGCATTAGAGGTTTTGAAAGTTAGAACTGGGTGTGTGTTTCAGATCTGAGTACGTGTAAGATATTTGATGTATATGATTAAGTATTCTGATGTTTATTCCTATTTGTGGGGGGCTAATCCTGGCTCTCCAGTATGAGGATTCACTGGTATTTTGTGCTTAGGATATTTGATGTTGTAAATGCTTGCCTTTAGCCTTAACTTCTGTAACCCTACATATCAACATGCCAATATGAGAGTCCTTCGCATATTGGAATTTACCTTGCTGCTTTGATAATTATTTTTATGTAAAACTATTCTAACTTTTCTGTGAAATTGGATTTTTCCCACCCCACCCCCTACTTACGAAAAAATGTCTTGATGAGAATGCAAAACTATTGCTTCATGAAAAATTTTAATGTTAATAAGTAAAAAATAAACATTATTTCTTGCTAGTATAAACTACCAATTTAACTTTCCAATTCCAAACCCAAATGAACTGGGTGCCTTGAAGCCTTTTGTTCTGGAAATTAGGGGTTTTTGACAGGATGATGTTTGGTATTTTTGTGCAAATTTGTGTTTAAGTACTTAGCTTTGGATTTTTCAAGGTACAGCCCCTCTCTTGTTTGTTGTGACCTTTTCTGTTTCATTGAGTTTCCTTGCTTCCCAATTTCCGCTCCTCAGGTGAAAATGTCTGTTTTCCACTGCTGATGCTCCATTCCAGCCTTGCTGATTACTGAAGTGATTTCATCTGTCAATATGCACTGTATCTGTAACACCCCTCAGGCTGGGACTGGCACCTTTGGATTTTTTTGTCCTCCTGCTGATGACTTTGTCCTTGTAATGATGTTGCTTGATTTACTATTGTTAGCTCTTATTCAGGCTCCAAACTCTATTTCAAAACTGTCTTCTTTTCTTTGAGCTCAGGAAATGGCTGTTTTGGGGAGTTTGTGTCTTTTTACAGGATAGGCTGTAAAATTAATATGCCTGACCTCTAATCAGTGCAATGAAGTGATTTTTTGGTGTTTAGTGTTTTTAGACTTGTGTAAAATGTCATTTTTCTGAACATAACTGTTGCTGTAGCATGCTAACAATTTACACTTGTGTGGAGAGAGTCAATCCAGGATGGCCTTGTCTGTCTAATTGTGAATGTTCATGCATGGAGAGAAAGGTCAGCTGCTCTTGTCGCATCAAAATGTAGCAGTTGATATCGCACTGTTAATAAGTGGGTGCCACTAAACCGTGCCAGTAATAACAAAAAGATGAATACTAATTTTTTGTGTAGAGCAAGCAGAGTAATTTGACTTGACTCTACTGTCTGTGTCTGTGTCAGCAGAGTGAAAGCACTTCCTGAGGATAGCTGATGATAACTGCAGATGATAACTGCAGATGCTGAGGAATAAACTTTCCTCAAGGATAGAAGAGCAAAACTAGATTTCCTGGAGGTGAAATACTCTTCCTCAGACAGTCTGTCTGATGTGTTCAGAAAATATTGTTTATTCATTCAAGTTCCTTTAGCTTGGCATTGGAGGCGCCTTTATTTTCTTAATACTACTCCTGAGATTAAATACTTTTTTTTAGAGAGTGCTTTTTTATACCTGAGTGGTGCAGCATTAGAAGTATTGCCTATGCACTTAAATAATGCAAAAGCAAAGTTACCCTCGTGCTTTGCTTCTCCCTAAATTCTCTGCCTGCTTGAATTCTGTTAAAAAATGTGCTAATGGGGTACATCTAGGATTTTTTTAATGATAAGAATGTCATAGAAGCAAGTCTGTTGTTTAAGTGATAAAAAATTGTGATTCAATCATGATTTACTTAATATTTGAAAAAAAAAAAAAAGCCTTTGTGCTAGTGTGGAATTTAGCAAAAAATCTGTTATCTCAGTTTGAGGGCTGATGTCTTTTTTGTGAAGAGTGTACTTTAAAATATTCATCTAGTGCTTTAAAAAACTTCAGCTTTCCTGGTCTGTAAACTGCATGCTATTGCTCTAAATACCCCAATATCCCAATATACCCACAGAGCCATAGAATGGTTTGGGTTGCAATGGACCTTAGGGTGATCTAGTTCCAGGCTGCCCCATGATGGGCAGGGACACCCTCCAGTGCCTCAGGCTGCTCGGGGTCCCATCCAGCCTTAAACCCTTCAGGGATGGAGCACCCACAGCTTCTCTGGGTAACCCCTACCAGGGCCTCACTGCTCTCACACTAAAGAATTTCTTCCTAATGTCTCATCTAGACCTACCTCCTCTCAGTTTAAGGTTATTTCCTCTTGTCCTATCACTGCATGTCCTTGTAAAAACGTCTTTCCAGTTCTCTTGTCAGCTCCCTTACTGAAAGGTGCTCTTCTCCTGGGAGACCATGAGAGGCCTTTTCCCTCCAGAACAAACAGCCCCATTCCTCTCAGCCTGTTTCCTTAGGAGAGGTTCTCCAGCCCTCTGAGTATCTCTGTGGCCTCTTCTGGCCTTTCTGCTGGGGGCTCCAGAGCTGGGAGCCCCATTCCAGGTGGGGTCTCCTGATGGCCTTAGGGGTCTTCTCCAGCCTCAGTGATTCTGTGGTTCTCTTGTTCAATGTGAGGAAGAAGAAAGACATCACTGCTGGGAAGACAATGGCTCTGGAAAGGGAGGATGTGTTTAAAATGAATACAAATAAGCATTTATTGGAAACCAGAAGTCTTAGCTGTTCTGTGTTTGGTGGGCATTTCTAAAACATCAGAATGAAGTAACTTTGTCACAGGGTCATTGTTGGAATTAGGAGGCGAAGGTTGAAAATAATTTTGAGATGTAAAAATTACTTCATATTGTAATTTAATGCTTCCAATGCGTATGTTTGGTATATCTACAAGGAATTAGACTGAAGAAGAAATTAAAATCAAGAACCTCCAAAAGGCAAGAGCAGGGCTGAGAGCTGCCAGAAGCTTGGAGGGAATCACATCCTAGGAGAGTTCTGATGGCAGTTTCAGGGATGAAATAGAGCTAAAATTGGTTGTTTCAGGATAGGTGACAGAGCTGGTCCAGGACAGAAAGATCAGGCAGAAATACTTAAGAATGTAAAAATTCTAATTGCCAGGGGAAGCAGCACTGTTTCTCTGAGTAATTGCTCTTTGGTCACTAAGCAGTATTACCAATTATCCTGCACTAGGGTGTATGCAGATTACTTTTTTGTTGTTGTCTTTGGAATTAGGTGAAGGTACTGACAACAAAGAAAACCTTTGCACTGGAAACAATAATAATCTTTCCTCATGACCTTCCTTCAATGCTTCACACCCCCCATACCTCACACATCATTATAATTACTGTTTTTTCATCAGCTTTTCATAGTTTGTGCTTCAGTGGACATTCAAGAACTCAAATTCCCATCCACAAGACGAAGCTAGATCAGCTCATGAACAGAAGTTGCTTACTCAGCATTTCAATTTAGAAGTGTCATTGGCACCAAGATAGTGTGAATATACTTGAAAAACTCAAGGTCTTGTATAATATTTAGTTTTCTTTATCCCTCAAAGTGTTAGAATTTTACAGGCACAAAGCACTACATAAGAGTCCACTTGTCTAAGCAAATGTCCTGTGCTTTCAACATGATGTGAAAAAGATGATTGGCAAAACTCATTTACCTTTTAAGCTGAGGATTAGTTTGAGAGTGAAGGAAGTGTTTTTCACTGCCAGTATTCACTAGTTTTTAAATGCACTAGGGGTGATTATTCTCCTCTCAGTGGATATTAAGTGAAAATAAGTAGCAAGAAAGACAAAGGAAAATGTTTGTGTGGAACCAAGCCAAAAGTGTGTGTCTATTTATAATCTTTAGCCTTCTGCTCTGCAAGCCTAACAGTTCTTGTCTTTTCTGCAGAGAGCAAACCTATGTCACTTTAGGGGTCTGTCTGAGGCTCTTGCAGGATAATTCTAATGGCTGGATTTCTCTTTTTCACTGGGTAATTGCTGTAGCTTTTCAGTTCTGCAGTTACAAAAGAAGCACCATATTATATACTGGGGAAGCATACCGTGTTTATAAAAGTATAATGTTGTAATTTCAAAGTTATCTTTCAATGTCCCTGGAATTTTCTTTTATCATGTTTTCTTATTCTTTGTGCTGGAAATTCTACAGTATGTGTTCAAAGACATTTTGTATCATAATTCTCTTCTGTTAAGAGAGATATTTGGGCTCATTTATAGTTAGGTGGCAATCAGCAGTCAGTGAACATGGTAACATCACTAACCCAATGTCACTACAGATATAATCCTTGCAGACTCTTATGAAAAACAGGTTCAGCCTTTAGGAGTGTTTTACAAAGAATGATTCAGTTTATGGTGTAAATAAATAGGTTGAAACCATTGAGATTTTAATAAATAATGAAAAAAATCACTGTTACAGAGTTCTGTATCATCTGGTAATATTTTCCTGCAGTTATGTGCTGTATTATTGGCATTTTTTCAGTTTCGAGGGTTCTTTATTTTAGGTCAAAGATCATGTCACTCTGTCTCGGTCAGTGGTTAGCCAGTCAATTTTTTACAGCAAAAAATGATTACCCACACCAGAGGTCAAGAGTACAGAAGTATTATAGATCACGCTGCCCTGTCCTGATCAATTGAAATATATTAGACAATTCAAGGTTGTAATAATACTTAAGGATGTAGAGAAAGCAGAATTTTGGACTTCAGCTACATAACTGGGGTGGGTTACTGTGTGTTTAATTCAGGAATATCAAGAATGTGCAGGCAGACTGTCACAGTGCCCTGCTGTAGATGTAATTGCACAAAGATGTTGGCCAAAGACTGATAGTCCTGCCAATGCCTCAGTTTGTCACCTCTGAAACTCCTGCTAATCTGCACTGGCAGGAATGAGGGGGGGTTGACCCCTGTCTCTTGGTTGTTTAAGGAGTCTGTTACTTGGATGCACTCAGCTACTCTGATGCTGATGCACAACAACAAGAACTACTATTATATTTTCTTCTAATATTCCTTGATATTGATTGTTTCCATTGTTCCAATCTTCAAGAACCAGGTTTCAGTAAGTTTCTAAGATCTCTCTAAATTTTCTCACTTCCTTACATGGGCAAGCTTTGTAGCACTTTGTTACTTGACTTTTGTGCATAAAAGTCTTCTAAAGAATACAAAAACAGAGTTTCCATTTTTAAGAATATTCACTTTTTTCAAGCTCCTTTGTTTCACTGTTTTAATACAGTCTATGCAGCACTGTTTGTCTTGCAGCTGACTCTTAGAGATAGCTTGCTGCAGACATGTGTAGATTATCTAAGCTTTTCCCTGCCAGCATTTTCATACAGCTTTTTATGTCACTGCAAAGTCTGACTTGGATTCAAATCTAGTAATTACCAGAGTCAAGAAAGTCATCAGCTAACTGTCAGTTTTACATATGTGTTTGCTGAGGCTCACTTTCAAAATGAAAACCACATTCTTTCCCACATATCCTACTTGATAGTAATTTGCAGAGATTTAAAAATAGATGCCCTGTTTAGAAATGAAGTTGCTCCAACATCTGTCTTGGCTTTACAGACCAGCAGGCACATGAAGATTCTTTAGGCAGACAGAACACTTTGGGTACCTGTCACTTCTTTTGAATGGTTAATTTTAAAAAATCTAATTAATTATAACGACAATATGATTTTTTTTCTTAAAATATTTGTTATTCACATCTTAAACAGATACTGGCTCCAATCTCTTGCCCAGTTTGCTGTTAACCAGTGATCCACTCAATTCTGTTGCTTTGTCAGGTGTTTTCTCCCAGTGTGTTCTTTAAATCAAACCTATAGCATGTAGTTTTGCTTATATCTGAAGTATCTTTGCTGGCAATATTTGAGATGTTGTATATTTTATCCTCTTCTTTCCCCTGAATGATGTCACCTATGGAAATTTGGCTTTTCCCGGGTTAGTTTTCCATGGGGTATTGGAAGTGTGCAAACAGAGGTAACAAATCAAATGGCCAAGCTGCCATTTACCCTGTTCTTTGTTGCCAGCTGTGCCTCTGGGTTTCAGTGCCCATCAGAAAATGCAGAG
This sequence comes from Brachypodius melanocephalos, assembly GCA_013398615.1. Classification (NCBI taxonomy): domain Eukaryota; kingdom Metazoa; phylum Chordata; class Aves; order Passeriformes; family Pycnonotidae; genus Brachypodius; species Brachypodius melanocephalos. Next base: position 3,579,010 of record VZSR01001436.1, read on the forward strand.
GTCTCGTAATCCCTCCCCAACCTACTTCATGTGCAAGCAATGGATAAGTTTGCTGACATAAGTTTCATATGGTAGGCATGTATTTTAAATATCATTTTGAATTGCATGAGAAATATATTAAAGGGGAATAATTACTTGTGGAATCAGCAGCAGTCTTAAACCTAAATCTACCATAATGCAGAAGAGCCCAGTTTTCATGGTTTGGGTTTACTTTGACATGGTCTGGAGGTAAAGTGATAATTGTGAATCCATCTGTTTTTGGGGAGGGTAATGTCATGTTCCCTTGAAATGATCTAACTTTCTTCTATAGCTGCAATTAATAATAATAATTAAAATAAGCAGATATTATTCCTGTCTATCATTTGTTCTCCTTCCTTCTGTGAATTCAGCATGTGAAGACTCTGCATCTACCTGCAAAAAATCCCAATGTAGATCAGATTTTATTCCTTGTTATAGTATTCAGCCATTGTTCTTCCTTTTGTTGGTTATGGTGGATTGTGGGGTTTTTATCGGTACTGTGAAGGATTGCAGCACACCTTCAGGCCACCAGTGAAATTGGATAATTTAATTAGCAATGAGTGCTTTTGGTCACATGGATTATTCAGATCTTTTGCTTACTTTACAGGGGTAAACATAAAAGCTTTTAAACCTGACATTCCTACAGAAAAAGGTCTGGTTTAAGTAATATTTTCAAGAATTGTAGATGATTCTTTTCTGTTTTTTTTTTTTTTTTTTTTTTTTTTTTTTTTTTTGAAAGAGTTAGAATGTAATCATGCAGGCAAACGCAGAGTGTGCTGGCATGTATGTAAGGAACCCATTTACTGAGCCACTGTCATTTTAACAGCAGGAACCTTGACTCCCTGAGGTGTTTCTAAAGCATTTCAGGCTTACTGAGTCAGGACTAAATAACACCCAGCTGAGTAAGAACAAATACCTGTCAGATAATCCAGCTAATAGCTGGTTTAGTTATCAGTGCCCTTCTCTATCTGCTTCCTCTTTCCTGCCTTTCTAAATGTATGATGCATTTCCTACAACATCATGTTTAAAAGCTTCAATAACCCCATAATGGCAGCTGATGGAGACCTTTTATATGTTGATTCCTTTTTTTCCTCGGTTTTGGAAAGATGGCAGAAGTTTGCATGACAACATCTTGATTAGAATGTCTCTTTTTGTGTTCAGATGTATTTCAGCTGGGTTTTCCCCTCTTTGGAAGTGTTAGTCAGTGTTAGTAATTGCTTCTGGAATCCATGTAGAGTTTTTCCCCAGTGAGAATACAACTCTGCAGAGTGAGTTCTTCTGTGGGTGGGCTGGTTTCCTAAATGCAGCTTTACACTGTTACCTTTGGGGTCAGTGATCCAAAGGCTGGCGGGGGAAAGCTGTAGAGTATGAGCATCCCCAGGCTTCTAAGCCTACATTTGCGATGCTGGTGACTCTGTATCCTTGCCCTGGAAACTGGCTCAGCAGTTTATGATCAGCTTCTTTTTACAGTTGTTCCAAGTTTGTTTCCTTGTTCTCCAGATATACAGGCAGCTCCAATTCTGGTACTTCCTAAGTATTGAGGTAGTTTGTAATCTTCCTGCTGTCCTAGAATAGTTCTGTATAATGCATATTTCTATTTTAATTCACTATTTTTTTTTTCCTGCTCTATCTGGATGCAACATGGTACTGTCAGCTTTGACAGTTTGATCTTCAGTCTTGCTGTAAAGCTCATCATTCCTAGCTAATCCGATTGCTTAATTAGCTGAATATTCTTAACCCCGTAAATTCACACAGAGATTTTCTCAGTTACAAGCTGTCCAGTGTAAGTGTACTTTGGAAAACGAGCTGAACTATTTTCAGTCTTTCTTATCAAAATTTTATCCAGGCTGAATATCTGTCGAGGTTCAGTCTGAGTCAAATGAACACAACACAGTTAATGCTTAGGCTTGACAATTTCTCTGCTCTGCTGTGCTGACATGTGGCATGCAGTCCTTGAATTTGGTGTCTGGTTTGCAATGCAGGAAGTGGCTTTGGGAAGACCACAGCAAATGCACACAGGCACTGAAGGGAAGGAAAACCTTGCTGTGATCCCCTAGAAATACTCTGGGAAGCGAGAAGGTGGCATTAATGGGTTCCAAGAGAATGATCAGACCATATTGCTGTGCTGGCAGAAAGGAGATGGCAGTAGGGAGAGCTGATGGTGGGTGTAAGCTAAAAGGCATCACATGACACCTGACAGAGTGGCAGGCATATGTTGTAGCTGATGGAAGCAGGGAGAGGAAAAAGCAGTCAGGGATCCATTGTGATCATATGCTAAGATGCTGCAATGAAGTGCCTCGTGCACCTTCCCTGTAATTTTTCTGTCGTGGTTTCTGTTAGTTTCCCATCACAAGTGGTGCTTTTCCTTCCTTGGTGCTGTTCAGTCCTTCAGTCCCAACAAGTGTTCTGTGACCTGGCCCCTTCACAGCTCAGTTCAATCAGGAGTTCTGCTAATCCTGTTCTTCTCTGATGCTTGTTGGTTATGCCTCAGCTCCTCAGAGGGTTTTAGGTGGGTTCTCTCACGTATTTTTTCCTTTAAATACATGTCAGTAAGTGTTTCTTTAGAGTTGTGCTTTGCTTATTGAAACCTCTCTTTGAATTTAAATCTTCCTGAGAGATTTATTCTGTAGCAGCAACAATGCAGGAGAGAATAAATGTCTCTGGCAAACTGAAATTTGATAGGCAATCCCTTAGGAAAATGTCTTATTAGTGCTTTTGGAGTATAATTTTTCTTTACTGTGACAGAACTGTGAACTTAGAATTGGAAACAGAAACAGAGTTTGTAGGACCTGGAAATTTCATTTCTTAGATTATACTGACAAAGGAAGCAGGGCTGGGTTTTCTGGGAGACAGTATTGTGAGCAGCTGCAAGCTGTTATTAACAAAAGAGCCTAAAATAATTATTAATAAAAAAGCCTGCTGGAAATAAAGCTGATAGGGCAAGAAGTGACTTTAATTTCCAGGATCAGGGGGAGTCTAATTGGGTAGTTTTGGCAAATCAGGCCAACAGTTATGCCTGAGATCCTCTGTATCTAATCTGCAGAGACTGTGATGCTTTGGAGTTTGAATATTTTCTTCCGTTGGTATTAAAGAAAAAGGATTCATCTTGTAGGGAGAGGTCTAGGATGGCTGATTAGATGTTACAGGATGCTGTTCCTCATTCTGCTCCAAGTCACATCCTAAAAATATCAGCATATTAGGAGCTATGAGCTTCAGTATCCTGGAATTTGGATGAAATCTCCCTGACAATCTGACAGACAAGGTGACAGCTAATAAACACCTAATGTAAGGACAAGTCACCTGGCACCTGCTGGGGCTGGCTGGGTGTGCATGTGAACACTGACTCACATGTTAAGAGTTCCTACTGATGCAAACACATTTGTGTTGCTGTTGATATGAAAATAAAAGAGTTGATGGTGCAGAGGGCAGTTTGTATTTTGCATGTGAATACCTTGAACTCTCCTCAGTGGTACAAACTGAAGATATCTTCACTCCTGGAAAGCTGCTAGTTAAAGGCATTATGCACAAAGTGAGACACGAAGTTAATCTGGATCAAGGCTCTGGGCTCATGTATTCACCATGCTTGGTGAGATGCAATCTTTAATTTTTTTTTTTTTACCATTCTCTGATATATTCTCTGTGACACATCCTCATTGATTTGTCATTTGCCACCTTCAGTATTTAAAGATACATAGTGAATCTTAGGAAAAGAGTGTTGTAAGATGTCACTTGGATCAAATTTGATATTTCAGCACTTAGTAATGCTCTACCTCAATTTCATTTCCAAGTAAGAGGATGGTGTATTGGCTACAAACCGCAGCTCCTTTGGGGTAGTGGCTGTTCTTTTAGTCAGGTTTAACTTGGTCCAGTTGTTGAGCTCTAGAAACAAAGAGCAGGATTGTGAAGAGGGTGCACAGCTCTTTCTTACATAATAAACCTGCAGAACACCTGGAGAGCACACTCAGGGTTTGTGAGAGGTGTTTGCTTCCCCAGTGCAGAGTCAGGAGGGGTCTCATAGTGAAATGGTGATTGTGTTGTGCTGTGCCTCGGGGATGCTCAGAAGAAACAGAGACACTTCCCTGCTGGCACAGCTGCTTTGCACAGGAATTTCACAGAGCGGGGCTGTCCTATCTGTTCCAGGGTGATGTTGCACCATCATGCCTTATTTAACTTCTGCTAGGCAGTAGCATAATTTTGTTTTTGCTTGTTCTTCTGGAGATGTTGGATTTTCTTGTTTTGCCACAAAGAGTTGTGTGGATTTATGATATGTCTGGGGGAAAAAAATAGGTGAATAATTTAAGTTTGTGATTCCTTTGTCACTAAGAATATGAGTTTGTGTTGGTTTAGTTAAGTATGATGGTTTAAGAAGAAAATGAGTTGGTAGTGCCTGGTCTGCAGTGGGGTAGAAACCCATGTACATGGCTCTCATTTCACCCTCTATTGCTATTAACCAGAGAATAGCTTTGAAAGCTTCAATATTTTATTGTACTTTTTGTAATCTTACATCAAAGTCTACTTCCAGCTGTGCTAAGTAATGCTTTGTTTTATTCAGAGAAGAATCAGGTTTATTCATTGCCCTTATTCTCTATTCTTTATTGACCTCTTTGAATTTTAGTCAGTAGCAGGATTATTTCTACATGCTGATAATGCTGTTGTCATTTTGCCACTGACTTTTTATTATTTTTACTAAAAAATGAAACAGAATTCTTTGTACTAATTTTAATTTTAAAGCCTTGAAGTATTCCCACAGTTCTTTGCAGATAACTTGTAAAATGTTTATCTTGCAGAATGGCTGCTTACAAAACCAAATCTAAGGGCTGTGTTTGGGGGTCAGCTGCTGCATGGAAACACAAGTGGGCTCACTGGAATTCTCCACAGCCCTGTTAAGGCTGTTCTGGGGACACAAAGCCCAGGATGCTGTAGTTTGCAATATTATGCAGGGTTTTTCAGATTTGCAAAAGAAGTGCAAGTGCCCAGATAGCCCTGGTGGGCTGACTGTGCCCTACATGCCTTTGATGAAGCTGGCAGGTGTCTTGGAAACCCATTCCAATGGAACTGGACACAAGCCTTGCTAGAAGTCCCTGTGTCTCTGCAGTGTCCATTCAGGAGCTGAAATAATCCTCAGTTCCTGGCCTGGATTCTCTGCAGATCTGTATAATTTTTAGGCTTTCTCATTTCAAAGCATTGATAAATTAGACTTTTGCTACCATAGAATATTTTTGTATGCAATAGGCACTGCACTTTGATAATTGTTTTTGAATTTTTTTTCATCTTTGCAATGGAAGGCCACTTGGTGTTGCTGCTGATGAGCTCTAAGAAGCAGCCAAGAATAATAAGTTTGGAGAAATTACTCAGTAGCTCAGTACGTGTGACTGCAGGCATGTCACCAGGCAGTGTGCTGGGAAGCATTTGGGTGGTTTTGAGTTTTCCCACCTACCACAGAAGGCTGCACACAGCAGTCGTGGGCTGGTGATGGCCAGAGCTGCCTGGGGCTCCTGTGCTGTGTCCAGTGGCTGTGTTCCTGTGGCATTTTGGGGTGGCTGTGGCACAGCCCTGGGGGCTGGAGGAGGAGGGTGGGTGCCTGCCTGGCTGTGCTGGGATCCCATGGGAAGGAAGCAGGGTGTGATAAGGAAATTTGTGCAAACAGCCTTCATGTGGTTGAGAGTGAGCAGGAAGAGTTTCCCCACTTGGGCCATTGGGATGGCCAGCTGGGATGGGGAATGTGTGAGGTTATCTTTGCACAACACTGTGTAAGATCTTATCTTACTGAACAGTATGGAGTACAGCACCATCTGAATGGTGTTCACTTTTACCCATAATAAGCTTTTGATTAACTTTAGAAACTCCTCTCTACTGGAGAATGTTGAGGAAATAAACTACTCACAGTGTTCACTCTTTGCACTTATCTAGTCTTTTGGTACAACAACCAGCAGTTTAACTGCACTGTTTCATCTGATTAATGACCTAATAATTTTCTAGTTTCTAAAGAGATGTTTCTTCCATGTTACTATTTTTTTTCTTTTGTGAAATAAGCTTGCTGTACTTTAAGTTTTCTCAAATATCTTGTATTGAAATCTAATAGTTATTAGAAGTTATCAGTTCTACGTTGTCCTTTCAGGCTTTATTATGAAACCTGTTTGTGCAATACTGAACACTTCATCATTCATGAAAAGTTTTTATAATTATATACATGCTTTTATAATATTTTTTATTTTATGTACTATCGTGAAGGCATAGATTTGTGGGAGAAACTTCAGCATTTTGAACTAAATCTTTCTTAACCCCAAACCCCAAATGAGTTCTTGAAGGATTTAAAGATTTGGATTATCAGAATACAAAAGGATGAAAGGCAGGGTGACAAATACTAAGGATAATAACAAAGAAGTGCCATTTTAGCTTTTTAATTCATGTCTGTTTTTAGGTATTTTATACATGCTGTTGTGAAACAGATACTACTTATTGTATAATAATAAGCATATTTAAAGAAAGTCTCAAGCTATTCTTTTCCTAACAATTGAGACATTTAAAGGTGTGCACATTTTTAATTATTGGCATGAGAATTTTAAATGAGTTGCTGTGCTAGAAAATTACAAAATAAACAATACTCAAAGCTCTGCCTGTGTATCCCTTCTGAGATGTTCAACACCTATTTACAAATGCAGCTTGGCTAGAGCTCCGTCTTGATGGAAAAATGTGGCCCAATGTGGGGCTCCTGCAGTGGGAAACTTTTTCAGTTTGTGTGTGAGTAAATTATGCAAACCAGCTTTGTGAAGACAACATTTCTATGTTGGGCTTGTCATCTGAAAACAAATGAGCAGAAAACAAACAAGTGTTTTCTGATTAACTGTCTGCACTTCAGTGCATGCTCCATATTCCTCTGATTTGAAAAGCTTTGCAGTGACTGTGTTCCTCCTCCCCAGTGAGTGGCAGACCTCCTGGTGTTTATGTATTTGTTATTGTTTATATTTTCTTTCTGTTTTAGTTTGGACAGTGCATGTCAGTCTTTCTTCACTCATAATTCCACAGCTTTCTCTAAGAATGAGAGTCAGCACATAAGGAAATGGGAGAATAGGATTTAGTACCTGGCATGGGGAGATGGGCTGACAGGAACCTGGCGGAGTTTGAAAAGGTGATTTGTCCAGATGACCTCCAGAGGGTCCCTTACAACCTCATGGGGCCATGGGATTATGATATGTGAATCTGATACCAAGACTGTTGCAGAATAAATGGTAGGCAGAATTTTCTACTCTTATTTAATTTCTGGAAATAGGTAGCAGTTTTGCTAAATGTTCTAATCAAATGTTATTTGGCATTCAAATTAAAAGCTGGTGATAAATTTCTGTAAGGATTATTAATGCTCAGCGTGTGTATCCTATTATGCTTCCAGCTGTATAACATATTTTAGCTTTTAAACACGCTCTGTGTGCTGCAAAAACATGACTTTCTTGGACGAGTTTGATGGTGTCTGAGCCTCCAGATGATAGCAATGATTCCAAGTCCCTCAGGGGCAGTTATGCAAGTCTTATTAGCCGTGAGCAGTAATAAATACTCTTAATGCATGCAACCAGCTGGAATCCTGGAAAAAAATCATTCAGGGTATTCCTGCCTTAAGCTGATAAGAGTGATTGCAATTCCTTTATATGTGTGTCAGATTTTGTTTAAATAAATTGATAATATGTTAGTCACAGCACCAGGAGTTCTCCAGAGGATGAAGGACCCTCGAAAATATTTGGACTCTTACTCTGAGGTGGAAGCTGCTGTGATTCCATTGCTACCAGGAGTGCAGCTGGCAGGAGTAGTTAACATGAGCTCTGATAGAGGACATTTGCTGCAGCAGCACCTTCTTCTCCAGGCTGTGCGTGTTGTGTTTCCAGTCACCTAGAATTCCAGGATGTGCTCTCTGACAGTTTAACACAAAACAACTCAGAATCAGTCTAGTGGAGTTTAGAAACTGCAAGAGATAAAATCTGTAAACAAACTGCAGGAAAGCTTTAGGAGCCAAACTCTGTAATGAGCTTGAATGCATGAGGGAATCCCTATGTTACCTCCTGTTCCAGTTGTCCTCTGTTTGTCAAGAACTACAGTTGAGTCTTTCTTAATTTACATGTATTTCTTAGATAGAAAGACATAAAAGGGAAAATACCGTGGCAGTTTGAAAGCTCATCAGCTTTCCAGCTGTTTTGAAGAGTCATGAAGTAGAAAGCAAAAACTATGTGGAACAGGAAGTAGTAGGTTTCAAGTTAGCTGCAAGTGTCTTCAGTTTTAATATTACAAAGCAAACCTGAAAGTCCCCTTTAGCTGCTGTTTTTGGTTCAAGGTATTCACCCTCAGGATGCATTCAATCAAGGCAAGATTTTAGAACACTGAGCAAAATTATAGCACTCGGGTATTTATTGTCTCAAAAGGTTTCCACTGGTTTTAACTTAAATTTTGGCGGTAAAGAGTGCATTATTAGAGCTTCACATTATGCCTAATTAAATATTTATGTTAAAGTTAGAGTTTATGTGACAATATAAAAGTAACAATTGAAAACAGTCTTTCTCGAGCTTAGTCAGTAAATGCCCACCAAGGGAGCATCCATGGGGAGGGAGGGAATTACAGTTTCATCCAGTAAATAGGACTTTTTCCTTTATTACTTGATGACGGGACTGAAAGGGGTAAGGGACAGGACTTTTGCCATTAGTGTGGGCTTGTATCACCCTGAGCAGAGTCCCAGGAAGCTGAGTGGAATGAGAAAATGTGTAAAGATCCACATGGGAGATGTTCCCCCAGCTCTGCTTATGGACAGCTGAGAATGTCAAACCTTTAACCCTGGGTGATATGGGAAAGGAGAGCGCAGCATCAGAGGGTTAGCTGATGCTAGGGAATTCTTTTAATAATTCATCCTTATTAGTAATGAGACGTTTTATTCTGCATATTGGCAAGAAGGTTGCTTCAAGTCTTGTAATGAGGATGCAGTTTGGACTATTTGACTGAAAACACTGTTGAAGTGCCAGCATGTTCCTGGATCTATTTAAAGGATGCATTTTCTGTTGCAAGGTTCTGAGTAACGAAGTGCAAAAGACATGTGACAACATACTGAGGAAAGTTATTCCTGACCTGTACTGAGTGAAGCTTAGTAGTTATGACTAACTCTTGCAGTGTTTCCAGAGGTATGTGAAATAGCTAGCCTGTACTTGAAAGGTCACCCTTCCCTGCCTTCACATGTATTTTTAAATTTTTATTGTTATTTTCCATTCAGATTAGAAAATAAAAGCTGTTATGCCATTTGTTTTTAATTATTGTAAACAGGAAAAAAATACTGTGAGCAATTTCTAAGGAAAGTAATTTACAGCATTTGACACATTTTGTGTCAATGAGTACTTTTAATGTTATTAGAAGTGGTTAGTTTATCTTGACAGTGGTAACATACTCAGTTGGAATGTGTAACACTGCCAAGTAACAAATGAATTGCTTTGCCACGTTGCCAACTTTTAATTTCAAGCTTTCAGTGGGAACTAACTCCCCTTTCCCAGCACAGCAACCAAAGAAAAGTTATGAACATCTGTGTGAGAAATCTGATGTGAGGATGCTCAGGTCCTGATGCAGTATGACATCAAAATATGTGCCTGTAGGACTGCACAGCAACAATCACTTTGTGAAGTTATGCTAATGTGATGTATTAAACTTTCATGAATTGGTGTTTAGCTAAACACATAGCACTATTAAACAAGACTTGGAGACTCAGCAGTCAAGTACTGCATTAGCATCGGCTGGACAACTTGCAAACTCCCTCTTCTACTAATAGATTGCTGAGAGAGACTTGAAAAGTTTGTAAAGTTCATTATTACAGAAATGAATTGAAATGCTGTCACTCCTTATTTCCTCTCCCGATTCCCATCTGAGCAGCACCTTCCAGTCATGGCTTCCAGTATAGTTTGCAAATGACAGCAGAACAGCAGCAGCAATCTCTTAAACTACTTTAACCTTTACAACAGTGTGTTTGCTTGGAGAAGGCAACCATTCCATTTTTCTGCTGCTCACAGAATATTAAGGTTGCAGACAGAGGAAACAAAAGGAATGGCCAACAACCGGAATTTGAAAATTTTGAAAAGGTCAATATAGCATGGTTTAGGACTGTCTGTACGCTTTCTTCTCAGCAGGTGACAACTGACCAAATACTAATAAACTATAAGCTATATGTACATTTTAAAATATCAATACAAAAAGTGTCTCAAAAGTCAGCTTAAGTGGCAATGTATTTTTAAGTTTTCAGTTATTGATACCCAGAAGTTATTAAATTTAATAAAGTCTTTTTGATTTCTTTACTGCTGTAGGGTTTACTGCCACTTCATTCTCTTTACACATGCATGTTTTTATATGGCAAATGTGGTATTGTAGCAAACACTTTTGGGGATTGCTGTTAAGAGTATGTGTGGAGTTTCATTCAGCATAGACTTACATCTTCTGTTTTACGAGGCATTGATCCTCAGAACAGCAAATCACCAGCAGGCTGCTTGCCCATTCAAATACAGGGCTTCAGTCAGACAGGTTGAACCATGTGAAATAAGCACTCAATGTACACTTTCAAATGAGAAATGTTTTAGAAGGAAAAAAAAAATCAAAAATAAATTGTCACAAAACTGATGGGCACTGAAACTGCTCTGAAGATATCCCTCTGCAGCAAGTGTCAGTCATATCTAATGAATACCCAATGCCTCACAGCCTCTGGAGGCTTCAGACTCTAGATAATGTGCCTGGCTACTGACTTGTTCATTAAGATCACAATGCTTTTGCTTTGTTGTTTATCCAAGCTAAGTCTCTTGCAACAGTGAAGTATTTCCTTTTTTTTTGTGCATGGTGGTTGGTGAAAATTTACTTCCTTCATTGCAACAATCTATCTTTCTTTTTTGTTTAGACATGGTGCTCTTTCTTCCAGGTGAAAACTGTCCTGGAGCTATATGCATTTGTTTTCTAATGATTAAAGTGTGATCCTACCGAAGCTTAGCTTTTTGAAGTCTAATGTTAAAGTTTGTCTTCCAGCCTTGTATTTTCAACAGACAGAAAAAGGTGTCCTGAGGAGGCAGTTTGTTGCATTTCCCTGGGGTTGCTGTCTCCCTTCACTGGCTTGGAGATGGGGCTGAACCAGGAACAATGCACTTCCTGGGCCTTTGGGATGGTAATAATGGTATGAGAGTAATTTCTGTAGCGTAGCATGAAGGTGGCAGAGGAGGAAAGAAAGGAAGGTGGTGTTATGGACACCTTAAAGCTAATAGGCATAGAACATGTTTGTAGACCCTTAATTTTTATTGCTCTAGATTCTTTTAAACCTAGTAGCCTGAAACAATTGTTAATTAGTGACTGTTACTCCTTTAGATGTTCCATCTCTGAGAGAACAGGAAGCATTATATACGATAATTAGTTCCATGTTACTTCATCAGTTTACAGCAGAGCATATCGTGGGAAAGAGTTTATTGCTCCCTCACAGTGAGCAGAGAAGTCCTCTGACAATGTGGAGGTCTCTGATGCATAAAGAATTAATACATTCTTCCCAATGAACTGTATCCAACCCTGCTAAACTGCTGACACTATTTTGGATGTGTGACCTTTTACCTTCTTCAGTGTCTGCTCACTTCTGTGTTGAGATGAGACCAGAACAAAGCCTTAATGAGAGGAGGTCATTAAATGCAGATGATCCCCCATTTAAACACAAACATCGGAGACAATAACCCATCTCCTCCAGGAGAGCCGTGCTGTCAGGGAGGAGTTACCCTGGCAACAGGGTGACCCAGCAGGGCCTTGGCGCAGAGTGATGGGGTAGCACACGATGGCACAGCCTCAAAGATGATGGAAAGAGCAGCAGGTCAATCCCTCACACTTCTCACTGCCTCTTCCCAGCACAAGGTGAGCTGCTACAGCAGTTTCATAAACCTGGCTTTCTGAATACAAATGGCTGTGTGAATCATCAAGGGCATGGAGGACTTTACACTCCAGAAATTACCATCAAAGACTTTTTTTTTTTTTTTTAAGAGGGAAGGACTATTTTTGAAGCTCATTGGTGGCTACTTGCTCACAGCACTGAACTGTATGCTGCCTGAGGAGGATCACAAACTTCAGGTGTGGACCAGAGAGATGCAGGATGCAGCCCAGAGTGCAGGACAGCTGAATTGATAGTAGGTTCTAGTTCATGGCTGTTGCTGCAGGACAGGTGTCCTTTAGGATTGTGTCTGGCATCCTTAAGATGAGTTGAAGCATGGGCATTTGACAGTGAGCTCTTGACAGGCCAGCAGGGTGCTCAATCAGTTTATCAAATTTCTCCAGAAGCTTAGGAAGCCAGAGGAAACCATGAAAGCTCCTGAGGCTGCTTTGGTGCTCAGTGTGCTGGGTGGGTTCTAAGGCAAAGTTGTGCAAAGGCTGTGGAGAAGTTGCTCAGCACAGCTGTCAGACTGAGTGATTCTTGATCCTCACAGGATGAGTAAGAGTGATGGGGATAGAAGATACAGAAACCAGAGTGGGGTGTTGAAAGCTGCATGGGCAAAAAGGAAAAAAAAAAAAGGATAGTTTCTATCTCAGGAACAAAGCAGTGGTTTGTCAACAATAACTTGCACTCTTCCAGCTTGCTGCTTTTTTTTTCATACTGTGAGAAAAATTAAATAGGGATACTAATAGGCAACCTACTTAGAACAGATAAATCAATTTAGCACTGTAATTAACAGGTGGATCTTAATCACTCCTTATGGTTCTCTTTTACCTGCTTTTATTTTCTTTACCAAGCCATTAGTTTTGTCTATTGCTATTTGATTGCTGGCCCTGTAAGAAATTCACTGCCATCCTTGAGGCACTTTTGGTGCAGGATTTTCAGTGAGGTAGACTCATTGTGTTGTCTCGTTGTAATTAGCATGCCTGCTAACCATGTCTGCAGCCTCAACTGCTCATTGGAAGCTAATGGTGTTATTCTGCATCCTCTGCTCAAGTCTGGGTCTGTTTTTCACTCAAAGGATTGCCAGCTTCTTCCATTTTGAAGGCAGCATTCTGCAGAAGTGTAAATGACACCACCTCCTCTCTGGCATGGTGCAAGACTGCATGTCTGACTGCAGTGACAGAGAATCGAACCTGTGACTTTGTTAGTGAGGAAATGATGTTCTTGATACTTTTCTCAGTCCTCCTCACCCATCACCTCAGGCAAAACTAACCTACTCCTCCACAATCCTGTTGTTAAATGAAGATACAGCAGAGAGACGTGGTGCTGATAACAGGAAAAGCAAACACTGTTTAGGTACTGCTAAATTATTCCATGACGCTCTTAATTTTTAAGGTCTATTTCCTTTTTGTGCTGGAATTAGTGATGTAGCTAAAAAAAAAAATCACCTCTTGGGAGACTTATTCTTAACTAGTGTAGTGGATATTTCTTTTTCAAGGATGTTGGAAGGTAATGGTCATGACTGTAAAGACCTCAAATGTGTTTGAAACTGTCTATTTTCATCCCTATGCCTTTACTTTTGCTACATTTTTGGGGAACAAAGGAATTATATCGTGAGATTGATGTCAATTACTGTTCACTGAGGAGAGTTTTAACCATTCACGGCAAAAATGTTTGTATTTTCTTATTTCCTTCACTTTTTTTTTCTGAAAAAATATAGCTGAATATTGAACTGCACTTGCTATATGTGCAAATTGGATAGAAGCTCAAGTTACTGTATGTGCACAACTGGGTTCTTTGGGAAACTAGAAATCTATGAGGAATACTGTGAAAGTCATGAAGAAAAAGTGAATGTGAATACTGGAAGTGAATACTGGAAGCTCTAGAAGGGAAATTATTACTAATAAGGGAGGAGTTTAGGCTCAAGTGGTTAGATCTGAATTTTCACCTCACCTTTCCATCTCCTACGTTTGTACATGTTAATCAAGGCCTAGGGCATCACCCAAGCTCTCAGACACACCTGTCCTGTTCATCCTGAGAATTCAAGGAACACTGGTGAGCAAAGCAACAGCAAGAACTATCCAAAGGGACAGCTGATTTTGTCTAAGCAGTGTCTTCAGCCTCGGTTGGTGTGGAGGAATGGCTTCTGAACTGAAGAATCCAGCCTGAAAAGGGTAAGTGGTGACTGCAGCTGCAGCAGCAGGGGTGCTACAGTTAAAGAGAAGACTGGTTCTTAAATGTGGGTGTAGGAATAGTCTGCTCTTTCTCCAAATGAGCTGCCACTGTTGTGCTGGTTATAAAGATGGCAGTCTCCTAAACAGCATTTAACAAAACTACTAAAGCAAGATAATAAGATAACAATTTATTGCTAAAATACTAATTGATATTTTGTAAAGCTGTAACTTCCCTGTGTAAGCACTTTTGTCAGATTCTAATTAAATATGTAGGCATTCTCTTGCAAATTTAATTTAATAACTTAACAACATCTATTGCTTCTCTAGTTTTCAGTGATTGCTTGACTGTGTTTTCCAATATACCATTCATCCAGAGCACATAATTTTCTGATAATTGATTGCCAGGCTCCTGTGCAGCCAGGCTGGACAATTTTGGCATCGGGGGTTTGTCTGAGTGTCCCCACAGTGCCACTCACACAAAGGCTGCTGGGCAAACCTGGTGGCGAGGCTGCCACCCCAGCCACAGCCATCAGCAGAATGCCCAGCTAGGCAGCCCCTGCTGCAGGCTGCCTGCTGAGAAACCAAAAATTGCAACAGCCAGCTCTCAATTAGGGCAAGGAAGAGTAAATATCCTCTCAGTTACAGGTATTTAGAGGCCATAAATCTCCCAGCTGCAGCACCTTTTCTCTGAAGCCACTTGTGCAGGACCCATCTAGGAGCACTGATGATCTTCCTACCCCCATTGCTGCCTGGGACTGAGGCGTGGATCATCTCTGCCTCCCTGGTGAGCCCAGGATGTCCCAGGGACAGCCAGCTCACAGCTTGTGCCTGTTCTGTCAGAGCTGGTGAGCCTGAGCCTGTGCTGACGCTCTGTGTGTGCTACAGCACTGCCTTTCTGCAGAGCTCTGGAGTTGGTGCTTCTTAGCTCGTTTTGTTAAGGTAATGCTGTCAAAATAAACATATTTTGTTATAACACATTGGAAAAATAAAAATAAACATCACCACGTGAAAGAATATATAACTTTTTCCCTTTTTTTAATGCTCAGCCTGAGTTTCTTTTTGCCTGTCTGAGCCTCTAAATAGGTGGAGAAATTGCTACGAAAGCCCCAGTGCAGAATACCTGAGAGGTAGGTAAATAAGAGTAAACATTATTTTAAGTAAAAGTTGTCACAACAACTGATTAAATGTCCACATTTAATCCACAAAGTTAGGATTTCTGCATATAGACCTTTCTGCTGGTTTTAAAATTTTAAAAAAATGGCCTTATATAGTAAAATAAGAATCTTTTAAAGAAGTGGACCCAAAAATTTGTAATAAGATCATGTAATAGCTGAAGAGGGATCTTAATATTTTGCTCACCTCAATGTTGTTGAGCTGTGTCTTAAGCACTTCTTTTGCTATTTGTAGAATATTTAAAGAACATAGGAAAGCAAACTATGCTATTTTGAAATGTCACATTTTTCATCATGTTTATAATATTTTTATTCTGTGGGAGCTTGGGTTGATGGCAACAACAAATATAAATGGTAGCTGTTGACAGGTATACATTTAAGTTTTGTAATCATATTTTCACAGTACTTTTAGGCTCTGTTCTGTAGTAAAGATGATTTTGAGGTTATACAAGACTGGTAATAATTTGTTTTTGAGGTTGCATAGTAAACACAACAGAATGCCTTTGTAAGCATATTTGCAAGGAAAAGTGGCTTTAATTTTTCTTGTTGCATAATTGCTGAAAACAGTGGGAAGCTTCAAAGACGCGTTGGGTAACTTCATGTGGATTGAGACAGGCTAGATTGATTCGGCCCTTGAAAGAGAAAATATTACTTTTAGGTAGCAGTATAAAATTTCTTCCATCTGCTGTTAGCTGTGCTTTCACTCTTTGTTTTGTTTGCTAAGATTTGTTAAGATTCTCCATTTTCATGACTGCAGCTGTGGCTGCTCCTTCAGGAGCCTCCCAGGCTGGCAGGAATCTCTTGCCTGTGACAAGGAATCACTGCTCTGTCACTTGTGAGTGCTCTTTTCTCTGCTGTGAGCTGGTGCAGCACCTTCCTTCTCCATGTACACCATCAATCTTTTCCTGCTGAGAAGCAGGTTTCTGGCTGTTAAGGATCTCCTGCATCTTTGTAGCTTTCCAGGGTTTTCTAGTGCACTCTAAATTCCCAGGATAGGGCTGCAGTGCCCCTGCACAAGTCTGGCACTTGGCTTACAGGCTCCCTGTTTACACTCTGACCATGTGCTTAGTGGAAGATGTTTTCAAGATTACACAGGTAAGAAGCTTTTAGGAAGAGTGATATTTAGAATAAAGTCAAATTACTTCAATATTCAATCTCCACACATAGAAGTGTTCATGTAATGAGTTAGGCACTCCCTCCAGATTTTGGGTGATGATCTAGGGTGTGGTTTTTGGAGCTGCATCTGACTTTAACTTGAGCTGATGGTAGAGGAAGCAGCAGCTGCTGTGGGAAGTGGTTCAGGCAATTTGTGTTTTGGCTTCCTTTGGTGTTGTTGGGCTTCCTCCTTTTGCAGTATCCAGCCTGGGGTGACTTCCTGACAACAAACACTGTTGTCTTTTGGGCCAAACCAATTCCCTTACACCAAGTCTAAAGCAAAACTTGCCTTAAATATCCATCTATGCTTTGTGATTATTTTGATTCAGCTACTTACATTTCCAGGTAAAATAACTAAAGGTTACCGCATTATTTTGATTGAATGTTAACCGCCTCATAATTTTTTTTTTTTTTGTGGTATTAATTGATTGTTGGTTTATCCTGTAATTCACTGATAGGGAAATTGAAAGCAATTATTTTTCAAGCCAAACTTCAGAATGTATTTGACTACCTTGCAGCAAGCTGTAGTTGTTTCAAAAGCACTAAGTGATTGTGTCAAAATCCAAGTGCCTTATCACTAACAACTTTCAAAGAATCAGTTTACACTTCTGAAAGTCAGATCATTTGAAAGCTTTTAGAAGCATCAAAGTAGCCCACTTGAGGATTTATAACATTCAAAAACTTATAGGAAAAACTCTGCATTGTCTTTGCTGGAATGGAGCTGTTCAGGAGCAGTAGAAGATTCACCATCCCTCAAAAAAAACCCCATCACCCAAATTTGTTTTCTTTTAAATTTTCTGAATTTCTATAAGATGTCTTAGTGTCCTTAAGACTTTTTAAAGAGCAGACACAATGGCAACGTCCTGAATTCATGTGAATCAGCTGCAAGATCTTTTGGAGAAATTTGGAAGAAATTAAAGCAAATGTGCAAAATGTTTAAAATGAGGGCAAACGCTCAGGACCCTGCATTTTCATGGACTTTACAGCTGTTCAGCTTGAATTTGGCAGTTTTGGAAGTAACCTGTGCTTCTGTGAATGTTTCTTTTAATGCCACATTACCAGAAAAGTTGTGTTGGTCTTGAGTCAGCAAACCCACTGGCTGCACTGTTAAAGGACCAATTTCAGCATCCTTTCTGGCACTCTGTTATGCAGGGTACGCAAAAAAACCTCTGCTGCCACACTTAAAAGCTGGAAGGCTTGGTGCTTAAGGCAGTATGGGCACTGCAGTTATAAATCTGAGCTAATAAATGTACCTACAGATTTCTGCCTTTAACCTTCCCAGGATTAACTGTAGGGCAATCTCCTCTTGGTTCTCTACCATATTTCTAGAATGTTTTAACAAAACCCTCACTGCTTATGTTAATTTTCTGTCCATTTTGTGAAAAAAATCAGACTGTGTTCAGAAGTTTGTCTTCTGCACTTTAGAAATATGGAAGAAAGGAAAAGATAATAGATTTTTACACTAAATTAAGCCTTGAAGGAGCCTTTTTTCTTTGTTTCAGACACTAAAACGTGTAATTTCAAGCAAAGCTGAGAGATTAAGTCCCCTGTCAGTTGTAATAATTCATGCTTTATTCATGAGAAAATGCAAATATGCTAACTAGAAAATTATTCATCTTGGGATGAATATTTGATATCTGATATACCTTAGGACAGGCAAAGTTTTCGTCTAGAGGAATTACACTGAAGTAATGGCCAGAAGTTCAAAATTTAGTTATTCCCAAATGTGTAAATGAAGCATTTGTAAATTTTCTTATGTCCATAAATAACATTTATGGATATTTATAACCTGTGCCACAGGTTGTATTTGAACAACTCTAGAAAACAATAGTGTTTCTTGTTATGTTAGAGATTTGTGCTTCAAAATACAGCTTTTAGGTGAAGGGCAAGTGGTTGCCTTCACCCAAAACTAAGCAAAAGAGCCTCTGCTAGGTGAGTACAGAATACACAAAATGCAGCTCTGTGATGGATGCTCCTTTCCAAAGGCTGAGCAGTATACCTTGCACAGCTTCTCTTGGGCTTGCTGGTACATCTGCTTAGGATTTCCTTGGGTCAGAAGAGATGGATTTTGGCTGTGAGCATGTTCTGGTTGTGATACTTGCCAGTGCTGGAAGGAAGAACCCATGTCTGTCTGTTCAAGGGCTGCTTTTGCAGTGCTTATTCAAAGAATAGACTTTGGCTTCTCTAAACATGTCACAGGGCTCCTCTCCATGAAATGTGATTTAAGGGTCCCCTGGCTTGAGGAGCTCTAACATGGGCTCTAGAATAGAAAAATGTTGGTTTCTCTGCTCGGTTTTATGTTTCTGTGGAATTGTAGCTGCTTGTGAACTGCTATTCAAAGGATTTGGGTTTTGTTTCTCCCCAGTCTCCCTCTGTGGCCTCGTGTGTGGATATCAAAGAGGCTTCACAGAGATGCTGTGGATTTCATGTGCTGTGTGTGAATGACAGCTCTTCTATACCTTTCTGCTATCCCAGAATACTGTGTGTGAAAGGTCACAGGCTCATGTATCTTAAGGAAAGAAATAGGAGATGATACATTCAAGATAAATATATGTTCATATGTATTAATAAACTGCAACTGGCTGACATTTGAATCCAAGCTGTTGTGTTTCTGAGAAGTTAAATAGTTAAGCAAATACTTTGTAGTGAATAATCTGTATGATGAATTTCTCCTCTTTTCCTCTTAACAATTTTTCTATGAAAGCACAATGTATCTTCTGAGAGGTATTTATTGTTTTAATTGATCTTATTCATTCTGGAGGTGGCTTTCAAGCCATGGATTGCTGGGAGATTGTTAGTGTTTGAAATGCATTGATGCACCTGGATTGAGCTTTGACTTTGTTTTATGGGAGGATGATTTTTTTGATCTCCAGATAGAGATGAAATTAGTTTTTTGTGTGACCCTGCAATTTATAAAATCAGTTTTAGTGGTTTATGTTTTCAGTATGGGAGAAGGATAAAACATTTGGAGCCACTGTAATTCATGGCAGAAACATTAAATATGCAGCACCCTTCTGCTTCACATACTTGTTATTTTTTCTAACTTTTCCCCTTAAAACAAGTGTTTAAGGTTACTGGAGCAAAAGATTACTGTACATTTCTGCATGGCTTGCTATTTTTGGGGATTTCCTTTGAAAAAAACCCACATTGCTCATTCCAGGAATTAATCCTGTACCTGAGAGATACAAAATAAACAGAACAAAAAATCTACTGTTTAGAAAATAATAGCAAGGGTCTCCTGTGAATTTGCTTTTGTTTTTGCTTTTGGTAACACTCTATAAGTTTTTGCATAAGGGAGAAAATTCTTATCCTTCAATTTAAAGCCCTTCATGGATTCAAAAGCTGATTCAGTTCTAATGTTATCAAGTATCCATTACATGCAGGAAAATCCCTGGGGAGGGCAGGAAGGGGACGGGGAAGGAAATGAGAACAGGAGTGTATTGATTGCATCTGTGTAAACAAAACACAACAAAAACCCCTAGCCAATAAACAGCAATAACAAACCCTTACACCCAAAATTTAGCAAAAATAACTTAAGTTCAAAAGATACATTGAATATAGGAGCAGTCCTTTCACATTGCCCTTAGAATGCTGAGGTGAAAGATGAAGTGAGTATATAGTGCCAGAGAAAAATAATTCACATGATGAAGGTATTTTTATGGGCTGTTGCAGTTCCTCCCCTATTCCCCTCTGCCTCCCTCGCTCACATGCAAAGGTGCCCAGTCTGCAGATCCTCAGAGCCCACAAAGTTCATCTATTCCCCTTCATGCTGAAAATGCTGACCAGAAATCAAAGGGGAATAGAGAGTTCAGGCAGGGAAGCTCCATCTGTGTCTCACTGTTTTTCACCTTGTAAAACACAAAATATCCTCCCAGATTTGAAGCCTGCATCCATACTGAGGAGTAACAGATGAGATGTGCAGAGATCTGCATCCAAATATCTGAACTTGCTTGCTGTCAGGTATTTTTGTTTCTTTAAAGGAAATGTTTGTGAAGCACTTGCTTAGTTTTTAGGGAAAAAAATATTGTGTCAACAGAGAAAAAAGTGATTGCAGTTGGTTTTGCAATTTGTTAAGCTAATGGGATTTCTTCTGGTGGTATTCTTCATATGTATTCTCAGCATATCCCATTATAAAGTCCCATGGAACCATTTTAGTGTGTGCTGCAAATGTTTATTGCCAATATGATGAATTGTTTAACAATGCTCAGACAATCATAACAGATTTACTGAATGAGTTTAAATCTCTTATTTTAACAAAAGCCCTCCTGGAACTCTCAGAAGAAGTAAACAGACCTTAGAACCTCTACAGGCACATAAAAAAAAAAAAAAAAAAAAAAAAAGAAAAGGCAGCACTTAATGTGACGAATATTTTTATAGTTTCCCATGATAAAACCTGGAAATCATGCAAGTGACCTACCTATTTTTAAGATTTTCTAGGTTTTTTTTCCCCTAATATTTGCATAACACAAAGTGATGTTGTAACTGTTCTATAAAAAGTCCTAATAAAGCAAGGTTGATCACGCATGAGGAAATTTTTTCTAAATGTGGTCTGTGAAAGCTCACAGCTTTTAATTCATGCCTGTTTATATTGCTTCTTGTGATTGCATAGACACCTTTGGGATGGCAGGAGCATTGTGCTAATTCATCTGTTGGGACTTGTAAGTAATTGGAATTATTTTCTAACTTCAGAACAAAACGATCAGACTGTGAGAAACTTGGGCAGCATGGACTGGATAATGGTGGGCTGAAAACTGACTCTCCTGTCAGGCTGGAAGGGCTGGGGGACAGCCATGAGCAGAGGGGAGAGGCCAATTTTATCCCCAGGAGTTGCAGCATCAAAGAAATATTGGTTGCAAGAGACCTCTGGGTCTTGACTCTGGAAGGCTGAGCTCCATCTTTGACGCTGCCATCAGAGCTTGGAGTCACTTTCGAGTTGCTCCTCTTCTCAAATAGATTGAGCAAGTTCATGTGCCTCAGCCTCTGCTGTTGGATCATATGCTGGGGGTCCCTGTCCACAGTGGTGCTCCTTCAATGCACCTTCCCAAGCTTCTGAGCCTTCTTTTTGGATTAGGCCACCCCAACTCTGCCCTGTGCTACAGATCCAAACTCACCAGGGCTGGATAATGGCCATAAACTGTGTTTGGAGAGGTTTAGCATGGACTTCAGGGAGATTAAAATAAAACTTGCTAGAAGAGTAGTGGAGCCCAGGGAGAGATTACCCAGACATTCAGGAGTCTGTGAGAACTTGGAGGTTCTCAAGAAAGCTGCAGAGAGTCTGATGTGATTTAGTGGTGATTATGCTCTAGTTCATAGTGGGAGGTTAAACGAGATAACCATTTGGGGTCCCTTCCAATAAGCATTTCTATGACGGTATCATTCCTTCACTCTGTGAGAGCTGATTTTGATTTTTAAATTAATTTTTCTTTCTTCCATATTGGCAAGCAATACTCCAGAGAACTTAATGGAACTAAAAGAGCTGTTTCAAAATGATGTTTCAAACTGATACTGTTAAGTAACCTCTGACAAAACAGGATTTCTTGTTTGAAATCTTGTATCAGATTTTTAAAAATATCTCAGGATGTTGTCACCATCCATAATTCAAAGTCTTTTCTCCGGACAAATTTTATTTAAACAATCAATATTTTTCTAGGGCCACAATCTGAAAACAATTTTGGAGAAAGGGGAGGTGCCAGAAAGGGTGCATATATTTGTTGTTTTGCTATGCTGGGGATGTGTTGAACTTTTTTATAGTTTATTTTCTTTTTATAGTCCTAGTTGAAGACTCAGATTTAATTTTTTTTTCAAAGGGAAGGATTATTTTCATAACAGTTGCAGGAAATTCCACACTGAAATCATTAGGCTTGCAGGGAATGGAAATTAAAGAAGGATTTGGTCTGGAATACTTTCAGTTTCTCCCCGTCCTCATAAATAAATGAATAAAAGAAACCCTCAGAACTGTGCAGAAGTTTGTGTGCTGCTGGGGGAGCCAGCGTGGCTGTGGTTTCCCAGTCATCAAGGCAGAGAGTTCAGCCATGGGGAAGAGTGCATTAACTGTGCCATACTTTGAGCAGGAGCCTGCCCTGGGGTCCCTGCAGCCTGCCTTGCTCTGCTGGAGTGAGCCAGGGAATGTTTTGTCTCTGTAGCCTCTGGTGCTGCTCCTTGGGGGTGAATTCCTACACTGCCACTGCACTGTCACCCACCTTTAGAGTTTATGCTGCTTTTCTGTACCAGGGGAAGGGATTCTTGACACCACAAAGCAGAAGGAAGCAGCAGCTTTCCCTGTTCTGTTTATTGGGCAGGATTTCAAATACAGCACTGAGTGGGAACGAGCCAGGTGAGGTGAGAATAAAGCAGGACCAGTGATAACTGATCTCAGGGGCAATTTAGATCAGGTGTGTGTACCTGTCTCTCTTTAAAAGATAAAATACCTTCCATACACCTTTTGGGAGTAAAGATACCGGGGGGTCTATTGTATGGGGAGTGCTAAGCAAAATCTTGGCATAGTTTTGGGTGGGAAGTGAGCAAAGACACAGCAGGACTGCTGGGTTTTGGAGGAAGGAGTTTGTGGGGAGCAGCTGAATGGTGTTGCCGTGTGCCAAGCCTCCTCCAGCTGTGCATTACGGGTGCTGGGAAAGCTGTAGGTGTAGAGAAAACTGCAAACATCCTCTGCAGATTGCATTTAATTTATACTTCTATTATTTAGCTATGTTTCCTTATACATAATTTTTGGTTACAGTACATGAACTCGTGTATGCTGCAGTTCCTTACCATCTGCAACCATTTTGTGACTAATTTACCCTGCCTATGGGGTTCCTTAGCACAACAAATCAGCCTGCCTAAAGATCTGCTTTTTGGGCCTGCCTCTCTATAGAAAGAAAGCAAGTTGTAGTCTGATTTTCTATGTAACAGTCACACAGTGTAAATGGAATGGGAATAATTTATTTTTCTTCTGCTGAACAAAAGATACTGTGTTTGTTCAGGAACTTCTTATTAAAAAAAAGAAGCATATCCCAAGGAATATGTAGCAGGGAGATAACACATGCCTCAAGGAACTCTGTGAGGCACATACTTTTGAAAATATTTTATTTCTGTATTCCTTTTTGAAAAGAAGTGTCAAAATATGGAAAGCCAACAGGGAGCTCTCACTAATGCACCAAAGAGATTTTATTTGCAACACGTTTGCACGTAGGACCTTCCAGTCAAAAAAGCCGTAATAAATTTCCTGGAACACTTGTATATAAGTTTTAGTGGTTTTGAAGGTTAAAAAAATTACAGGATAGGGATAAAAATTGTAAAGAAGGATCCTGGTGTGCAAAGACACACACAAAATCTGTTCCCATACACGCGTTACTGCATATATCGGATTGCAGGACTGTGATCCAGTCCCAGACCCAATGCATTGTCTTTATTGATCTGGGGGCATATTGCTTCAGAATTTTAGAAAAATTCTTTCACCTTTAAGTAATAGGGAAAATATCTGCTTGTATTAAATATATCTTTATTCACTGTTTAGCTATTACGGAGTTATTTAATCTCATCCTTTGATGGACATTGGCAGTAACTCCTGTCCTTGATGACATGAAATTTGCATTCAGATATTCCTTTGACTGATCCTGAAAAAACATTTTATATGGATCCTGGCTTTTCTTTCTTCTTTTTTTCTTCCCTGATCACCAATATAAATTTGGTAAGAGCATGCAGCCGTGTCTCCAGAGAAATCCCCTGGGATACCTGTGTTCCAAAGCAGTGACTACAAATCACTCACCTTTATCAAGAATATCTCAGCTGCCTTGTGCAACAGCAAGTGCCTGTATACAGGAACAGTCACTAATGGCTGGTGCTCTTTGCTCTATTCCTGGCACAGAGGACAGGTGATGGCAATTTTCTTATTCAGTTCTTACCCAGGACTTCCTTACAGCAAAGGAATACGTCATAAATAGTGTCTGACATACTTGGGCCTCCACTGGAACATCTGAAATATTGTGTAATGTAGGTGTTTATGAACTTGTCTTCTACATATCTCATTTTTTGAGGGGTAACAGCTTTCTTGTTTTGTTTGTCTCAGATATAAGATAAAGAAGAAATGATATTGTAAAATAATTCTTAGATGAGAAGTGAGAGAGATTGGTTTCTTAACAAGTCTGTTTTGCAAGTCTGACTTTTTTTCTCTCTTTTCTTTTTTTTTATATTATTTAAATCATTTTACAAAGGCCAGGCAGTTTTAAACAACTTGACCATTGTGTGACATATCATCATTAAAACAGCTACATTGCATTTCAGTTCAGTTTTCAAGGCTTTCTTTACACTTTATTTCATGTGGCTATTTATCTGTTTCATCATCTTTTTTGTGTAGTTGAGCAAAGTGTGTGGGTTTTCAGTTTGTTTGCTTGTTTGTTTTACCCCTAAGCCTGGACAGTTTAGCAGCTTGACCTTCTATTTCAATGTAAGTTTTTACTTTGTTTTGACCATACCCATCACCACAGTCCTTTGGCTGTAAAGGCAGTCTCTTTAAAGAAAGAATTTATACAACTGGAAGTAAAGGCTTTTTAGAGATCACTTCTGGTACAGCACTGAGAAAAGTATTTGTTTTCACAAACCCCTTCCTGCTCTAGTAGGTTGTGCTGTAAGGCTGCACTTTCTGATCTCATTTCACCCCAATGGAACACCACTTTGTAAGCTAAAATATGACCTGGTAAACAGCAACTTTCTTCTGAAAAAATAAAAATAACCTCTCTTACACTACTGCCAGTTCAGTGAATGAAAATTAACTCTTTCATTCCCAAAGTTATTTTGCGAGGGGTGTCTGAGGAACCTTGTGAGATTGCAGGATGAAGCAGGTCACAAAACGGTATTTTTATAAGTATGATTTCAAAGTAGAAAAAAGAACTCCTCCTGCCTTTAGACTTTGCTTGGAAAAGGAGCTGCTGTAGCTGTTCTGCAGTGTGTTCTCCAAGAATGCATCCAACAAATGCTGAAGGACTCAGGGTTTTTGAGGATAAACTCTGAAGTTATCCTCAAGCTCTTCCTGCACAGGAAGGTGGGGTGCAAGGAGGTGAGAGGAGCATGATGTGTAAGTCTATATTTTCCCAAATAACACTAGGCCATATGAATTTGCCTTTTTTGAGCCATCCCCATCTCCAACTGCTATCCAGAGATCAGACATCTAAGTTCAATTGTTTCAGTTCTTGAAGGAAAACAGTAATAAGAATTATCCTGCAGCCAGTCTAGGTCTCCTGGATGTGGTTTACCTGGGTAATCTGTAGAAACTGAGTCTGGAACAGGAGTAAATTTCCAATCACCTCTGCCAGTTTCCAAGAGTGGTGCCTCTTGCCATGGTGCTCTGCCCTGTCACCCAGGCATGGACAGAGACATCCCTGATCCTCGAGGCACCCTCGAGTGTCATAGCACGGCACCACACCTTGATTAAAGCAAGCTGCCTGTCCTCAGTTATCGCCTTGTTTGTATTAACTAAAACAGTGCAGCCAATTCTTAGCCTCATTCCTGGCCATAATTAAGGCAGTCAAAGTGCAAAATGGAGTTGGGGGGAAAGTGTTTCCAGACTGGAGGTAGAATCTGTGCATGTAAGACAAACTCTCTTACTGGTGTTGAGTGTGATGGACAGAGTTGTGTGGTGAAGTCTTCCCCATCATCTCTAGATTTCCAATGGGTTTATGAAGGTTCCTTGTAGCCTTTACTTTATGGCAAAGATTCTTGAGTACTTAAAAACATGACTAACCCTTCCGAGTTAAATTATGTATTCATGAGTTAAAATGCAGACCTGTTTGGGTTCAATAATATTTTCTTGACTGTGTACAGCTAATAACTGCACACAGTATTCACACTGTTAATATATTCAGCAATATTTAACAATCTTGCCCTTTATTTGGTCTCTTTGTTTAAATCTTTTGCCTGTTCAGCACTTTAAATTATCTTTAAATAATGATTAAAATTAATATTTGGAAAACATAGACTTAGGAAGAAAGCTTGAAAAGAGGAGGTAACCTTTTTTTCAGATTCTTATCCCTTTTATTTTTTCTTCTGTCATTTTCATTTCCCTCTCATTTTCTTATTTCAAACTAGCTGGACCTGGTTCAAATACTCATGCTATTTTGACGATATTTATGGATCAAAAGAATATGATTTCCATGGCAACTGCTCCAGGTTTTGAGCAAATATCAGCTTTGAAGGTGTTTTTTTTTTCTTTTTGGTTTTTATTTTGTGCTTATTAGATTAACCCCAGGAGGAGTTTAGATCTCGTTTATAAACAGATAACTTAATTTGAAGAAGAAAAGCAAATTTCAAAAGAGAATGGAGTGTTCAAGACATCAGATCCAGCTGTGGAGTTCTGTCAGATTCTTGCTTTGTCCTTGAGTGTTTAAGCTACTACCAACTTTTAAAAAGCAATTTTTATCACAGACTATGATGTTGTTTATAATCATGTGATTTCATAGTTTCTGAACAAGTGTTCTGAAAGAGTTACTCATATTTCTGGTGTCCCCTGGCTGCCCATTTGCTGGTGGTGCACACGGTGTGGGTGGATCAGGGGTGACAACGCAGCTGTGAGGTGAATAGCAGGATAAGCGTTCTGAATGGGGGATTGCTCTGTAAGCTCTGATGATAATAACTGAACCTGATTGTTGCTTGCATCTAGCAAAGTGCTCTGGGACAGAGTTTCCCCAGTTTGAATGTCTGCTCTGCCTGAGTGTTAGCTCCTGCCTCATGCAAATCTTAACCCTGAAACAGCTGGAATGGCTCTGTAGTCAGTGTACACAGCACTAGACTATTTTAAACAGTTGGTATTTACTGCCCACCATTATAAAAATGCATATAATTCAGAGATTCATGAAGTACATCCCAAATGTTGAGAAACTAATTAATTGCCAAGAAGTCATCAATATTAAAAAAATGATGGATCCATGACTTTAAAGATGAAATCATCCTTGCTTAGGCTCAGCTCTTATGGCTGTGGTTCAGAACTGCTGTTGTGTGTGTGTTCATGCATTTACACACATGCACCTGAACGGTTGTGGAAACACCCCAGTTGTTCAATGTAACATCTTCATTATTCCTTATTATTCTTCATTATTCCTTGGTGCTGGTGTCTCAAGGAATGAGGCAGGGAACTCCCAGAGCACAACAGAATGTAATTATCCCATGAGTAAGTTTCAACCATGTGTCACAATATATAGTCATGAAAAAGCAACACTGAGGCTGCACAGGCATTTCCTCATTCTCCTCCATGTAGAAAAAAAAAAAGTCTTTTAGAGAAAAATAAATTAAGTCATTGGTTATGAGCAGCAGAACCTCCCCATGTGTTGTTGGCAGGGTTAGAAATCTTAATTTCGGGCATAATAATAAAGCAGAGTCAAAGACAGGGGTTTTGGTCTCTTCAAGGATCCAGTCTATAAATATGCTGTTTAGGTTGTAGGGAGCTACAATGTTGACTAGTTTTGGTCACCAGCCTTTAAATACATGTGGTATGTGCATGTGGTTTATAGGATATTAAAGGAAAAAAAAATACTTAGAATACTTTTCTCCATATTTTTCTATATCACCACCCACACTGTCAGCTGCTGTCATATTTTTCTGGCTTTGATACTGTTATTCATTAAAGAAAATAACAGATAAAAGTAACTTTGGCTACTCAGCTTCTCTGTAGTCTTGAAGTCTGTAGTTTTGTGGTGTCATGTGACTGGGGAGTCCTGGCTGCTAACACTAATGTTCTCTGAAAAGCCAGACAGCCACAGGCCTTTCCAGTTTAGGTTTCTAATTTTATTTATTACTTTGTTCCTCAGAAAGCTAGAGCATGACTATATTTACAATGTATTTATTTTCCCACATTTACACAGAAGTGGAAATGGTTGAAAAAACACCATGAGTTTTTCTCTATCCATTTTTGCTGTGTGTCAGTGAACCAGGCTGTTGCATTCCTAGGGGTGGGGGCTCCTGTACTCACAGAGCATTTTGTCTTTGCCAGACCCAGATACTGCTTTAAATGCAGTCAGGTTACAGACACCACATAGTAGGAGATCATGCAGATTGCAGGCAAGAGCTGGAAAAACTGACCCAAGTGTGTTATTGTTTCACTAAAATTCACATTGGATTATTGGATTATTTATTAGAACAAAAGACAATCAAAGGGAGTTGTCCAAGATTTTAGGTGGAAGTGTGAACTCAAGATGAGCAACATCTCAGGAGTGCGCAGCCAAGCCCCACGTTGCACTGAGTACCTCATGATTTTGACTCATCCAGGCAAATATACTCTGGTTTGGTGCATTCTCATCAAAAGTTTTGTAAACTCTGGCCAATCTACTAAGGATCAAGAGTTGCAAGGTTGTACTGGAAAGAAAAGGCAGGAAATTTCTTTTTTGCAGATTCTCCACTGATAAGCATGTTTCAATACTCTGAACGGGATAAAAAGGATTCTGTTGCTTCATGTGAATATAGGAATATTTCTCCTAGTTCTAGCTGTGAAGTATTTCTGTCCTTTTATCAATAGTTGACTTTCTCATACTTGTAAGACCAAAAGCAGATTTTATAAAGCTTTTTTAGGATGGCTTCTTTAGAGATATCTTTTTAATATTTGAGAATTGCAAGTGAAATTATGCACAGACATACCTGGTTGATTCAGTCTGTATATTTTGCATACTAATTTATCCTGCCAAAGCTATTTAATTCAACCAAGTTACCTTTGATGTTTGTAGGAGTGCTGAAGTAAAACTGCTCTTTCCTATCTCAGGAACTGAATAACTTCCCTGTAGGGGGAATTACACATCCATAGCACTTTGGTCATGTCAAGGATGCCCTGGTACACTTTTTTTTTTTTTTTTTTTAAGTAAGCCTAATTTGTTTATTCCCTTGCCACAGGGTAACATTTTTGAATCTTTTTGAAAAGGTTCCCTTGTTCCCCAAGTACATACTTTCTGAAACAGGCAAACCAGTAAAAACTCTGCAAATTCCACTTCGGAAGTGTTGAACTGTTCCTGTTGAATAGCTGATTCAGTGTTGCAGGTCTAGGTATAGCTGCTATGCAGTCAAGTGGGATGCTTTGACTTCAGGAGAGATAATAGCAGACAGGGGCTTTAACCTTTGGGTCATTTGACTGCATGATGCCTGATTTTCCAGATTAAGAGTCATTTGTACTTGCTGGCTTCACTGGCCTGTGTGAAATGACTTGATGGATTCAGTTTGCTTCATGGAGGAGAATTCTCCATGTTACAAGTGTCAAAAGATGTTGGTGGCTCTTGAGCAGAGAAATTGATGTTTGTGAGTGGAGCAGATGCCACCTTTCCATTCAGGAAAGCCACAGACACAGGAGAGTAGGGACACTTGTGCTGCTGCTGTCCCCACAAATGTGCAGTGGGTGCCAGTGCTGCTACACTGCTGAGACAAAAAATGCCTCCTATCTACATTTCTCAGAGGGAAATAGAGTAAAATTACTAAAGAAGGAGTACATAATGACTAAGGAGTAAGAGCTAAGTCCTACCTTGTGTTGAACCTCTAACTGTGCCACTCTGGGGGTCCCTGGAACTGTGAAATCCTTCTGTTGCTGCTGTTTAGTCACAGGTGCTACATCACAGTCAGTAGCCTTTATCCAGAAACCCCTTTCATCCCTTGCTTAGTTCCTTGTTGAGAAACTACCATTAGCTCACACAGAATCACAATGGAAAATGTCAAATCATTTTGAATTTGCCAGATGAGGAAAGGAAAGGGAGAAAGCCCCATAACAGAAATAACTTTTATGAGGGTGAGCCAAGACAGGCATTTAACTCCTCTTCATCATATGGTTTTATTATGTAATGCTTTAAATGCAGAAAAGGAAGGCAGGTGGCAGTCAAAGAGCAGGAGAGGACACCAGCCACTGGAGAACAGGACCATGTGGTCCTCAGTGGAGATGAATACGAAGGAAGGAATACAGCCACAGACCTCATAAGATTAATGGAGGAGGACAGGGCTCACCAAATTTGAGATTGATAAGAGCAGAGAGTGGGTTCACACCTCATGACATCTTCTTTCTCCTTCTCTATATCTCTCTCTCCGTGATGTTTCAAATTGATTTTCCTGTGTGGCTCGGGGGATTTGGCTTTTCTATTACTTTTTGCCACCACATAGCTTTCATTTTCATTTTGTGTTTAATGTCATCTAGATGTTGCTTTAAAATAGGCTGAGATGGTTGTGTTTTTTATGAGTTATAAACTGTTACTTGTCCTGATTATGGCAGTGATAATTGTATGAGACTAGGTATGTTAGACAATTATAGACAAAATTGTTGGGATTCTTGTTGGTCCTGGAAATGTACAGGTTTAAATAGCTATCAATAGGTCATATGAACTAATAGTTGAGAATTAAAAAGAAATAAATAAAAGTAAAAGAGCATTAGTTAGAGTTCTGCAGTTGCCTGGATAATCTGACTGTGGAGGTGCTGTTTCACATTGACAAAATGCTCTCATTTACAGCCCAACGAGTCTCCAAGTTACCATGTTTTCAAAAAGGCAATGCTTTACTGGCTTTAGACATTTCTCTGTGTTAGATTTGGGTTAGCTCCATGTGAGAGTCCCAGAGAGCCAATTGTTTGAGCTCTTGTGATGAGGGCTAAGGACAATGCAGTTTGTTTAGTTATGACAGCAGCAGTGATACAAGAACCCTCAGCTCATGTAAACCACTGTCAGCTCTGTGCCATCCCCTGGAATCTCACCCTGGCTGTCTTTGCATTTACACTTGTTTGTGCCATTGAAAGTGCCTTCACATCACTCTGCTGTTTTGCTTTTAAGGTTGCAATGAGGCCAAAGCACTTGATTCTCCAGGCTGTTAAGCACTTCTAGTGTTGTGCTGTACACACTCAAATTCTATTGCTTGAAGTACTCAATGCCATGTGAGATCCCACCACTCTAGAAAGACAAATGTACTCAAAGTGTTTTTCAATTCTCTGATAAAAGTCACTATGGCCCATGGAAGTGTCAGGTACAATTATTATTAATATTCAGGCACCATACCAGTAGCATCTGGTACTGCATGGTGCATCTGCATTTCATTTAGTCCTCAAAAATTTAGAGAAATGTTTCTCTGTCACCAGAGATCAGAAGATTTTTCCTGTCTCTATCATCACACACTTCTTACCTGTTTCCTGTCTCTTTGTAATAATTCTCCCAGCTTCCAAGACCTTGATAGGTGGAAGTTTTTATTTAAGAACTAAACCCAGAAATAATGATTTTACAAAGATGACATTCCTATTCTACTCATTTTCCCTCCTCCTAAAGCACAAACTCTCCATGAATAATTATCCTAATAGTAGTTTTCAGTCTTGACATAGCTAGAGGTTGTTGAAATTTATCTGAACTTTTTGCAAGAAGTTGCCATGCTTGAATATTTTAAATTAACTTTCTTAATATGACCTAAACATGGAAATTGTGTCATGCTGTCTTTTGTAATACAGCTGAAGACAGTAGTCACTCTTGTCAGGTCCAGCTGTGAAGCCAATTTTTTTACAGGCCAAACACTCTGATAAAAGGGACTTTGCAACTCAATCAATTAGCTCACAGAAAAATTGAGTCACTTCCCCTCTTTCTCTAGTCAGAGGAGCATGTCCACAGGGCAGTTCATCCCCTCCAAAAATACCATTTCTAGGATGGAGTGCACTCATCTTCCTTGACTATGAATATAGATTATATATCTAGGTTAAATACCCATGTTTCCATGTTGGAAAATAATCAGAGTTGACTTTTACCCTAAAATCATGTATTAACACAACCAGATAATACGGTTGTGGCATCCGAGTGGAAGAGGACTGTAATTAGTCTTTATCTCTGAATCATTACTCAAGCAAACCTTTAAGGGAATTGCTCCTGATTAATGGTTGCAGGACCAAGATCTGTAAGAATCTTTGTAGGAGAGACTGTGATCTCTGCTGCTTTAATGAGTTTTAGTTCTGGGATTCATTACAGCTGAGCTGGCCATATGAGCGGTCCTGAAAATGAGTTCTCTCTGAGTGTGCTGCCAGCACTGAGCTGGATAGGCATTTGTGTGGGGCTCTTGCAAACATACTTTTTTTTTTTTTTCTCCCATTAAAGTCGAGTCCACTTTTGTCTCTTTCAGCAGGACTCTTGGCCTTCCTTTTATAGAATATGTGAGAATCAGGGCTAGACAAATGTGATTATATGCTTGGCTATGTCAATCAGAGTAACTTCACTGAGAAAACTCTGTCCTACTGTTTCATCACAAGATGAAAGGCGTGATTGAGGTCCTTCTTTACACTTCCACGTGCCATTCTCCAGCTCAGGAGAGTTGTTCTTGTAGTCTAATACTGTAAACGGGGAATCCTCTGCATGTCTACTTTCTTCTGTTGATATAGATGAAGTTGGCTTGCCAAGAGAATGTATGAATAATTTGCTAGAAATATTAGATATTTGAATTGAAGGCAACTGAGAATTTAATCTAGATTTAAAATTTATCTGTACTGTAAATGTAGTCCTTTTAACAGAAGTATGTGTGAAGACTGGAGAAAGGAAAAAGACAATTTTCCTAGAAAATGGTGGGGGATTTTGTACTTTAAGGTGTTGGCCTTTTCAAAGTAACAACAAATCTTCATGGCAAGTTCTTATATCTTCTGAGTTTTACTCTCTTTTAGTATTTCCTTTTCTTTTAATAGGTGTTTCGGATCTTAGCAACAGGGTCTCAAATGCTAGTGTCCATTCCAGATGCAGTTGGTCTGGAGCGAGACCAGAGAGATCACTCTAATTCCTTCGTTCCTCTTGTACATTCCTGTACTCTCTCTTTCTCTTTTCTTCCTCTCCCCACCTAGTTATTTCCCTCCTCCTCTACCAGAATTGCCATCCTCTCTGAGAGGATACCATCAAAGCACTCAGTGATCATCTTTCTACAGTACATGGCTTGATGGGGATGTCTCTGATTCAGGCTTTATACCATGAAGCACAGTGGGCTTTTTTCAGTCTCTAAGGGCTTGCTGTCTGCTGAAACCAAACAATGTGTTTGTGAAAATTGCTGGTTTTTTAATACCACAGTGTGCTTTTTAGCACAATGTGTTACTGTTACAGTTGTGTGAACTTGACTTTTTGAAATTTTCTTTTACTTTTAAACATCTTGTCGCCAACAACTTCATCCTCCAGCAGTTAGTCACAAAAGGATGTTTTGGGTTTTTCAGCCTCATTTAACATTAGCTTAGCACTTAGTTTGTACAAGATCTGTGCTCTTGTATCAGGCAACAATCGATCTCTTCTGTCTTAATGGTGAGACACAACTGCTGAGATTTGAGATTTGGATCTACACACGAGTACAAATGTCAGCTGCTGAGGGCTGAGAGAGACTTGGGTCCTGCAGGTTTCTAGATGGGCCTTGATAAAGTTTACTGCAATAATCATGTCCACATGGAGCTTTAAATAGAAGTTAGAGATTTACTCTCTTACTCCCATCCTCTTTGCTGTCTTTTATGTCCAGGAAGGCTGTCTGGCCAAACTCACTTTGCAAAGTAGAACAGTTAATTTCCCTTAAAAGAATAAATGGAAAAGATTGGGTTTTTTCCTTGACAGCTGCCTATAGCAATGTCTTTCACAAGGTTCCCTTTCTTTTCCATAGAAGGAAAGCAAAGGCTCAGTGCTCAGAGCATCTCAGTCAGGAGATGTAGATCTAGTTTTCTGAATGGGATCTTAGTTCTGTCCAGGCCTATTTACTGCAGTG
This sequence comes from Brachypodius melanocephalos, assembly GCA_013398615.1. Taxonomy (NCBI): domain Eukaryota; kingdom Metazoa; phylum Chordata; class Aves; order Passeriformes; family Pycnonotidae; genus Brachypodius; species Brachypodius melanocephalos. The sequence continues at coordinate 3,613,119 of VZSR01001436.1, forward strand.
ATTTCCAACTGCTTCCCTCAAAACTATTCTAGGTGAGAGGGACATAGTTAAGAAGTAGATTCATGTGTAAAATTAAAATTTGTAGTGCTGTTTACAATTTCCTGACTGAGAGACTTGTAGGAGCATCTTTGACTGTGTGTACACATGAATAGAAACACACACATGCATGTCCAGCCTCTGCCCCCAGCTATTACTCCTTAAACTTAGATTATTTCTGTTCTCCTTTGTTGCTGTGTTAGAAATGTCTGTTATTCAGTAAACTGTTGGAAGTGTCATTTTATAAGCTAATCAGAGACTACAGGAAGGAAAAAAATCTTTAAACATTGATGGACCTGCCTGGTCAAACTTCAAGTCTTTCTACCTGTATTAGTTTAACAGATGACTTCATTTTTCTGGCAGAAAATGAAATGCTTCTTCACCCACATAATTTACTAAATTGACAGAAAGACACAAGAGGGAGAGTGTATATTACCTAGTTAAGAGATGCTGAACAGAAATAAATAATTTGAAGGGTGTTTCAAACAAAAATAATGACATCATACCAGCAAACCTGAAATTGTTCATGGGAAGGAATTATTTGGATTCCTTTATTTCAATATTTACTTTTTAAAATCATGTCATCTCTGTGCTATCAGTGCTATATATAAGGCAGGAACACTGTGAAGGATGCTGGCTAACTGGTTTATATGAACACTCTGAGCTCAGCTTTGGCTGACTTTCCATCAGTGCTAATGTTTATTCAGGTTGGTTGTTGTTCTAATCTTCGTTTGTATTGTAAATTATATCAATACAAAATTTGATAGAAATGAGAGAAATCCATGAAGATTTAATTTTATTTTTTCTTTTGATTTTAAAATACAAGATATCTATCAAAGTAGTTCAAGAGAACTATGATTTCCCTACTTCCACCTCACCTGTGGAGTAAAAGTACATAATTTAGTGTTAATCTAGGGAAATCTTGAAGCTGTCTGATTTTTCAGAGGGCAGGTGGCCTTTCTTTGGCACAAATGTGATTTCCATGCATCGCCATCAGACAGTCTGGAAAAGTCTTAATCTTTATTTAGAATTTGCAAGCAATTTGCAGCATTCACGCAGTTGTAGCATAAAAACCTGTAAAATCAGGTATGGTTCACAAGATGTGAGGTGTGAAAATGAACAGTATGATATGAAAGAATAAAAATGCTTGTATTTCGCAGTTCATCTGTCTTCTAATGAGCAATTCAATTAAGTCTGGCCTTGTTAAGTAGGTGCTTGAGAAATAAGTCAAGTGATGCAGTAATTAGGAACACAGAAAAACAAATCCCTCCCTCTTTGAAACAGCAATCAAAATATTTATGTGGAGAAGTTACTATTGTGGAGCTTTTTATACATATTTTAAAAACCTTAGGCAGCTAAGTTGAGGAAAAACCCAGAGTGCAAAAATACAGGGTTGCAGGGCTTGAGGAGGCATTCAATGCAAATCCATCAGTATCTCAGTTTCAACACTCCACAGGAGAATGATTTAAGGAATATATAAGTTTATAATAGGAACAAATTATACTTCTACCAGATTGTAAGCAAATTGAGCATAAAAGGTGAATAATGGCATTTCACGCTGGGTATTTGTTTCCAGTTAATGCAGAAAACTTAGCCAGCTCTAAAATAATAAGTTAGACATTAGTAATGAAACTGATTTCTGGACAGTACATCTGCTCCTGAGAACATTTGTTTCATTTAATTGACAGCTTACTGGTTTGCCTCCACACTTTGGTTTTGCTCGTGGTCAACCATTTTTTTTTTCTCTAGGACAGCAACATTAAGTTAAAGAGCAAGAGCCAAATGTAAGAGGCACCATGTACAGTGTTTGACAGAGTGGCATTTGGTTCAGCTTGAGCAGTGTCACAGGAGCTGAGAGCTCATTTACTGTTGCCATTTGGAATTTGTAAGGCAATCTGTAAAGAACAGCTTCTGTCCAAGTAGCTTGTCTGCTTTGTAAAATTCCACTTTCTTCACCAATGAGAGGGTTGGTCTTTGGTTTATCTGCCTTTGTCTTTCTCACTGTCACCAGTGCCCACTATGGAACACTTTCACTCTCTTTCAGTCAAACTCATACCTGAGGAGGTGGAGGTGGACTGGGCAGGTTTTCTCCTGGTCTCAGTGGAGCCTGTCCCTGTCAGAGCTTTACTGAGCATCAGTAAAAATTTTAAAGCAGCATTTTAAAAATGAGCAGCATTTTAAAAAACTTGAAAAGTCTGTCCTGTGCTCCAGCAAAGAGCTACCTGGTGGAAAAAGGAAAATTAGCAGGTCTTGATATTGGACTGTCCAAGAGACTCCCTCGGTCAGCTCCTGCTGTGCATTGCCCAATTTCTAAGAATAAATATTGTGTTTAAATGTGTTGATTAACATAATGGGTGGAGAATCTGGCAATTCCAGTGAATTCTCTGCAGCAGGGAGTGCCCAGAATTGACCAGACTGAACATAAATAATAAAAAGTAGTCAGTAGAAACTGCAGGCGTGGAGAACCAAAAAGAAACAACTGCAAAACCCACCCAATGCACAACAGCTTTGAAATACAGAAAGTAAAGTTTTGTTGTTGAAGCCCTTGGGAATCACTGTGACAGTAATTTCAATGAGACAGAAAAGCTTGTTTCATGTAGATGAGAAACAGCTGAAACAGCTTGACTTGTTTCCTATGTGAAGTGTTTCAGATTACTTACATTTTTATGGGTGTTCTCTTGCACTACCACTGCGACTGATGATTTCTGATCCTTCGGGAAGAAAATTGCATAAAGTCTCTTATATCAACATCTAATTGATATTTTATTCACGTCATTTATTTTAATTGTAGGACTTGAATGACATTTAAACAGCCTTTTTTTTCCCCCCAATACTGTATGTTACCAAGTACACAGGCATGCTACATTGCAATGAGTTCATTTAAAGGAAGATGATTCTGATCAGGGAAGGAATGTTTGCAGAATAATTGGTAGAGCAGGACTGCCAAATGGATCGTGAGGTGGTTTGGGTGTTTCTAATCATGTAAAGTCAATGTAATGTTATTAAAATGCTTAGGATAATCTATACTAGAGGCTTAATATGGAAATCATGTATGGTGTGGGACTTAAACATAACACAGCCCCTGACTGCTGTGCTAAAGTGTTTTGACAGTACACTGAAGCATCAAATACATTTGATTCTTGCTCTTTCTCCTGAAATTATTGCACAATACTATTAGTGATTATTGTACTCTGAGCATTTTGTTGCTAAGCACTGCCTTGAGCCTGGTGGTAAATTCCCCGTATATCATCAGCAAGATGAGATTTTTCTTTTTTTTTTTTTTTAACGTAGTCCAATTTGTAAAGCAAAATTACTCTGTAGACAGTGATCAGGAACGGGAAGCCTCACTGGCTATGCTTTTCTGTTTTCTCTGTGGACAGGTCTTCAGTTTCATTTTCTTTGGGGGAAGAAGAAAACTGGTTAAAAGATGAGAACTTTGTTGTAAGGTTCAGATCTGATTGCAAGAATACTTAAAACAGCAACATAATGGCAGTGACAGAAATGCCAGCAGCAATGTTAGAACAGCTGAGGAAAAGTGAATAAATAGTTGCTACTCTTCTGTTTCTTTTTGAGATTGAATTAATGATGGCATCATCATGCTTCTCAGGAACAAAAGGTGGAGGTTCTGTGTTTGGCTGTGATGTGTTTGGGTAGCTAGTAACCCAAAAGTAGTAAAGGGAGTGTCATGGAGTTGCTGTAAATGGCTCACCTGTGCAGGTGAGTTGGGAAGCAGGTAAACAGCATCCTGCCGTCATTGACAAACCTGTGTGGTCACATACAAGTGGTTTGTGTGTTGGTGAGTTTGCTATCCTTGGGCACAGTGATTATCCCTAGGCTTTGCACTAACAACATAACTCTCTGAAAGAGGGTGGTGCTGAAATGACACCTTATCTTTGGATTTTAACACCCAATTTGTGCATCATGCCTGAGGTTAACTTTCCCCCTGGCAGTTGGTGAAGCATCTGACCAGAATATATTTTTTGTCAATCCATCCTTTTATTTTCTGACTTCCTTGAGCAAAATGTGCTGATCTTACGAAAATGATAAAATTTTCTCATGAGTTATTACTGGAAGGTGATAATTGTTTTATCAATACCAGACTCAGTCAATTGCATTTCAAATGCCTTCAGAGCACATTATCTGCTCACACTGTCAGGCAGCCTTGGTTATTGTGTGTGAGTTATTAACAACAGACCTGTAACCATGGATAACTTCCTTTGCTCAGGAGTGTCTGCAAGGACCCTTTTCTAAAGGATCCTCACTAGCTGGCATTCGGGCTTCTGACAAAAATTTTGTCTCAGGTCAGTCCTTGGCTGTGAGAAAGTGAAGTTTTCTAATAAAGACTTCTGAGTGAAGTCTGCTAATGAAAGTGAAGTCTTCCATCCTTTGGCCAAAAATTATGTTATTTGAGGGCAATAACCCTAAAAAATGTGTTACTCTGCTAGTTGCCTGTATGTTTAGGCTGTCTGAAACTAAGGACACATCATGGCAAAAACATTAATTTTCTGTGCCCAGTGATTCCAGATTTAGCTGAAATCTGAAAATGGTATAGTGTTGTACTTGCAATAGATATCTTAGCCTTTTCTTTTCATGAAAAAAGGGGAAATAGACAGCAACCAAGCACCTAAAATATGTGTGGCATAGATAAAGAAAGTTTGACCTGATTAGATTATATTTTATTGTTTATGAGTCAAGAACATCAGCAGCTATCAACCTCTTATTTTCAGAGTTTCAGCTCTCTCCATTTAAAAATTATGAGCCATGTGAAAAAACATAAATTTCATTTTAGTTGTTGATATAAATCAGAGCTCATAACAATCACTTGCAACCCAGGGTCATTTCCAAACAACTTAATGTGTGAGTCATGAATTTCTTTCACTTTGAATGAATTCAGATTTCTTTCAGAATATTAGGGAAGATGTACTCTCTAAAATGAGTTTACATAGAGAGTTTGGGGATTTTTCCAGGGAAAATATCACAGTAGTTTCATATCAGAGTTCCATGCATAATACCTACTTTTAGTGTATATATCAATTCATTTTATAGACTTCTACCTATTATTTTCAGGATTATACATCAAAATGTGGCTATCTCTCTCTTTAGACTGGACCAACAGATTGCATTTCTGCTTTTCACATTGGATTAACTTCTCAACGTTAGCATAGGCACATCTTTATGCTTTTGTTCCTTTGCTTACTCTGTCCACACAATTTTTAAGAAAACCCTTTTAACTTAACTGCAATCTGAATACAAGAACAATAGAACAAAAGAACTGCAATCTGAACAAGAACAATAAAAGATGTCCTTTGCTTCAGTAATGGCTGGAATTTTAACTGAATGGATTCCATGTATTTAATGAAAAATACAGAAGGTGGATGCCATGGCACTGGTCACTTCATTCACCTGTTTCAGGAAATAATTACCATGAAAAAATCATTTTTAAGAACATAGGAAATATGTTCCTGGGTCATACCAGCAGACTCCTGTGCCTCAGTGTGCTGTCTCCAGAAGTGGCATCAGTTATCCAGTGTTTTGTTCTGGATGCTTTCTGCAGCCTTTTCCCTCGTAGTCTTGCATCATCCAGTCAATAGCTTTAACAGACTGAAAATTTAAACAACTCTAACGTTTGAAAGCCAAAAATCACCTCCCAGATAGTTTTCTGTGCTTTCTCTGATGAGTTTTTTGGATGTTTCATGGTCCTTTGTTGTCATGGGCAGGTGCTCCCTTTTCTCAAGGAGGGAGAAGGCAACAACACTGGGTCTGTGTGCACTGGCTGAGAGTTACCTGGTGCAGTTCGACTCTGTTTATTTGTCTAGATCACTCTCAACATCACGGTGCTAATAGAACTTAGCTTCAATCATAAAGTATTTAGACATTACTTTTACTTAGAACTCTATAATAACAGGCACAAAGAAATATCAAATGGTATCTCATTCTTTTCCAGTGGTTCAAGTACATGGATGTACTGGTATTCCAAAGATACGAAAACATTAACCTGTCATTGTACTGAGGTGTAGCCAAGTGCTTCCTGATGGAAACATTTAATGTATTTGAATGGGTACAGATAGAGATAAAGCTGTAACAGAGAGGAATGCTATATGATGAGACAGAAATAGGAGAGTAACATTAAATATTGAAAATTAAAATAGGAGAATTAAATATGGAGAAAATCCCTTTTTAAGACCTGCCTCTTCTTAAGTAGATGGGAGAAAAATTGGAGAAAGACAACTTAGCTGGCTCCGAAATATCAACTCACATCCTCCTTTCTGTCATGAATAAGGAATATTTTATTCATTTTTTTCTAGGAAATGTTCCTAAAACTATGTAATGCTTAGGTTTGAATACATAGTTAGGAAGTGCCATTCTGTGGAGCCTTTCGATGACTGGGTGCTCTTAAGGAGTCACTGCAGTGCTGGTGGGGTGAGAGTGCTGTGCAGGACAAACTCTGTGGCTGGAGGCCTGAAAAATTTGGTGTTTTCTCTGTGGCTGTCAAGTGGGAGTTCAGGGAGCTCAAGGAAGTGACTGATAAGCAGCCAGATAATAAGCTCATGATCAGAATGTCAGAAATCCATCAGGAAGAAAGCAAAGGTTTGCACTAAGCATGTGTGGTCTCGAATGAGAAGCAGTGCAGAAAATATCCAAACATGACATGAATGGAAGCATAAATTGATCACACTGTGCTTTTAATGACTGGTGTACACCTGCATGCTCTGCTTCCAAGCAAAATTAACTAACTTAAAGATGTGTTTCAGTTCAGTTGCAGAAAGTGCAGCTGAAGTTTTGGTTAATGCAAAAGTTTTTGATTATAGAATTGATTACAGTATGTAAAGGTGAGGTGCGGGCTGGGTTCTTTAAATTTCTGTACTGTACAGTTAATTTCCCCTGAGAGCTACAGAATGGCTTGTCCAGAGTCATACAAAGCAGCCTTCTTTCTGCCACAATTAACATTTGGTTTAAGCACGATGCAGCTTTGGTCTGAAGTCATAGCTGGCATTTAGAAGTTCAAAGATGGATATAGATTTGATAATATTTTGATTTCTACATTCATAACAATCAATCTCTATTCCTCTAGCTCTCCCAGGGACTGCTGTTTTGATGTTTTGGGATTTGGCAGAGAGAAGCAGGAAACTGAATAGTAGTGTGTACTCATTTTTGTGAGGCCACAGTTCCTCGGGCCCCAGCCCTCATCTTGAAGCAGGGCCAAATCCGGGGTTAGCTCAGGCTGCTCAGGGACAGTCGAGTTATGGAAATCTCCAACGTGGCTCCACACAACTCCCTCAGCACCTCTTCCACTGTTTGTCAGAAAGATGTCTCATAGTTGTTAAGCAGCCTAAGGAGGGCATTACAGTGTATTCCAGTAGTTTTCATTTTGTGGATCTCTCAAGGAGTTCCTGGGTAACAAGAATCATTGAAATGGAGTATTTATTAACATGGAGTATTTTATGTTGTTTACCCCTTTTAGTAAATGTCTTTCCTAAACAGGTGTACCCCTACTCTGTCTATCTTAAGCAACTGAAAATCAGCTTATGCCTGACACTTTTTTCACTGGTTTAGTTGCAGGGTTGAGACAACCAACCTTTGGTAAAATAGGATTTTCAGACTTTTATTAAAACTTTGTAGTTATGCAAAATAAGAGAGGCAGAATCAAATTTCACACTTCATGCTAATATGCTGATCTTCACAGGAGCTCAGGAGAAAGTTTTCTTTGGATTTAGGCACTAAAGAACTTGCAGGTCTTGAAGAACTTGAAGTCCTACACAGAACTTCAGTTTCTGTGTAGACCTCATGGAAATGTTATGTTTCTAATAGATGAAAACTGCTGGATTTGAAGGATCTCTTTACCAAATCCTGGACACGGTACCTCAAATCCTCTGTCTGTTCACAGTAATTTGATGGAGTTTTCAGGCCTTCATGGAGCTCACTTTTACAGTCTTTGGTATGAAGGAAGTCCAGAGTACGCTTTTAAAGAGCAATGGTGCAGTAAGGTAGAGGTAGGAAGGAATGCTCAAGACCTGGCAGACAGCAGTGTGCTTTCCAAGCAGACATCTCAAGGAGAAGGAGGAGGTGGTTGAGGCACTCTTCCATCTCCACAGTGGGCAATGAACTTGTTCCATTCTGAATGTGGAAAAAAGACCACGTTTGATGTGGTCTATGACCCCTTGCATCACTGCGTGTCATGAATTGCGTGCTGGGATTTGAATTACAATCTTGAAAGCAGTTACACTCTCCAAAAGTGGATGTGGCAGATCAATATTGGTTGAGAATTCAGAATTCCATCACAGACAGTGATGTCATCTCACTAGGTGGTGCTACAGAATCATTTTGCCCAGAGAGAGCAAAAAGGGCTTTGTGTGATGATTAATGGCTACTATATTTCTGAGAAAAAGCTGAATTAGATGCTAGAGTTCTTTTCTGAGAAGTTTATGGGGTTTGTTCTTTAAACTTTTTAATACATTGAATCTGAACTGTAATAAATAATTTTAGCTGAGGAAGAGTTGAAGTAAATCACTATTATATGAGATGAAATGTAAGATGCAAATACTCCCTTATTTTCAATCTCAGATTAAGGAAAAAGATAAAAGATGAAAAATAAGAACAACGAAGAAAAGGTAAAAGAGGGTGAAACTATGCTTGCTATGGGCAAATATTTTCAAGGTTTTGATGGGGCTCATGGTTCTGTATCACCATGATGGAGATTGACTTTTTGAAATATTTTGCTTTGGAATGCTGTTGATTTAAATTACCTCTTGCTGTTTTGCTCTTTCCTGAATATTAGTGGTCAAATTGAAAGAATGAGGTCTTTTATAGACATTTAATTAACAAAATATTCATTTATATTCTTGTAAAATTTGGGATGCAGAGAGCTCATTTACAGAGTGATAGTAGGAGTCTACAATATGAAGAATCATTTTCCAAATCTGAAGTAATCTCAGTACATGCTAAGCATAGAAGAAATATTCTCCACTATTATTCCAAATTTCTATCCTTGTGGTTCCCCATGGGGTGGTACAACCCTCCTTACTCTTGGCCTAAAACGACAAGGAGAAAATCTTTTGTTGCAAATATGCAAGATTAAGTTTAGCTTAATCCTGGTCTCTGCAAAACCAAGGACCCAGTGCAACACATGAGCTAAAAAATCAAGTACAGAAGCAGGGGAGAAGTGTTTAGCAATATTATTGGCCTCAGTGAGCACGAGCCCATCAGTAATATCACCTGGGCATGTCAGATGGATCAAAGAGCAAGTCAAAATATTTTGAATATAGGTCATAAGTATTCATCGCTACCTGCAGAACCTCAAAGTTCATGGAGAGAATTAGGCAAAATGAGCCAAAGAGGTTGAATAGTGAGAATAACACCTACAGCTTTCACTGCAAATCCTTGAGGATCTGGTATATTTTAGTCTCCAGTCTGAATTCAGCTGCAGTCATAACAAGACAGTTTATCCCTTTGAGAAGGGCTGCTGCTATGGATGCTCAGCATACAGAACAGTCTCAGCTGTGGGTCAGCCACGACTGATTCCCGTGAAGCCAAAAGCTCTGAGGTTTCCCTGATTGAAGCATGCAAACCACCCAGTGTGTTGCCAAGAGTGATTGGTATGCTGCCCTGTGTTCTCTTCTGAGAGCACCGTAAGAACATTAAGAATAGCAGAGCAGAACTAGGCAAATAATGGATTTTTTTTGCTTGACTGCTGAAACAAAAGGAAGGTAAAAAGAAATTAAGAAAAATAAATCAATCTGACACAGGTTTGTGGGTTTTCTTAGAGGCACTTTGAATAATACCACTTGGAGAGAAAAATACAAATACTTGACAGAGAAGCACTCTTTTTAACTCTTTAATTTTTCTAAAATTAAATCTGACATAATGCTATTTGAAAGTGAAAAGTTGTGAAGTTTTATCTTGGGAGTATATAAAATTGCCAATATTTCCACTGTTTTTCATTTAAAAAATGAATGACATGCTCCACATAAACAAGTGACACTTTTATAGAGAGTTCTTGCCCTTGCAAGAAGTCGCAGCTCTGTCTTGTAGTGAATATGATATTCATTAATGGAACTAGAGCAGAATTCAGAATGGGAAATGGGCTGTTTGAGATAGAATTGTCAAATGGCTAGCAGTGTTCTTTCCTGTTACTGGGACTACTTCATCATCCTGCTCTTATGGCTTATGCACATTGATGCATGACATGATTTCTATGATGAGAGAAACCCAGAAGTTATTTGTGTAAATGGCGTAATCTTATTGTTTAGTATATAGCTTGCTTCTCTTAAACACTCCTCTCTAAAACCAGAATAATTTTTATTGAATAGTTTAAAGCTGCACTTAGTGTTATTGATGTGTCACAAGTCATAAATATTTTGAGTTAAATATGAGGTTTGTGTTTATTTCAGTGAATATGATGCTCAGTTTTAATCATCCTTTCACAAATAATCTTGCTCTTTTTTCTGGGTGAATGAAGAGCAACTATTCTCAGGGGAAATTGTTTTGATCTCTAGGATGTCTGGCATATTGCACTTAAAATATTTGGTTTTGGACAGAATTTATTGGAAGTATTGGAATTTAGCTAAAAGTTAAGATAAAGCTGCCCTAACCTTCAATTCCATTGTAAAGCAGAAAATCAGTAGAACTGGATAGAAGCCTTTATGGGGTTTAGTCACCAAGGCTAAAAGAGAGATCCTGGTCCAGCCTGTAGAGCTGCTCTGACAGGATATATCCTCTGCTGAAGGGGGAAAGAAGATCCCAGCAGGATGATAACGTGGGCTGGTGGCAGCTCATGCTGCTGGAGGTGTTCCTGGCTTTGGGCTGCTCTCTGTGCTGGCTCAGGGAGCCCAGGCTCTGTCACTCAGCCCCTGCTCCTGTGCTGGGGCTGCTCCTGTCCCCACAGCCAGCACTCAGGCTGTTCCCTGTGCACCAGGGATGAGTTCAGCCCTGGATTTCAGTGCTTGGTGCTCTGCTGGCTGCAGAGGTGCAGAGAGCCCAACAGAGCACAGAAACTGAGTCTGGGTGTTGGCTAGCCCATGTTAGTGCCTCAAAGGAGAGAGCTCTCTGTGTGCCAGGGATGGTGATACTGACCCCAGCTAGGGATTTCACAACAGATTCCACTCTGAAGGGGCATCATGTGCCTCCAAAACTCTCTCAAATCACAATTTCTTTTCTCCACAGCCAAAGCAACAAACTAATGATGCCAAAGGAGGAAGATTAACCTAGATGCTATGGCAAAACTACAAAGGACACAAAGCTGATAGAAAAAGTGTGTCATCCTCAGTGGCTACTCCAGCTTCCTCCTCTTTTTTTTCCCCCACCCCAGGAAAGATTTGAGAGAGAGAAGAAGGGACTATATATATGCTCTATCTACATTACATACACGCATTACTACACATTTCTGTTGTATGATGTAATATATACATGCTGGCATTTAATGCAAATTAGCAGACGTCTAAAGAATTAATTTTTGTTATGAGATTTACTCATAATGAACTCCAATTTGGCAGTCTCCTGCCGTGCTTAATATTACATCTGCTTAATAAGCAGGATGGTAATTCTGCAAACCATATCCAGATTATTTGCTAAACCTTGGAGCAAGTGGTGATGAAAATAAATATATTACTAGAAATTAATACCGTAGTACAATGTCTACATTTTGTATTGTAGTTTGTTTGACTTGGCTCGTTGACTGCTTTAAGAAAAACAAACAAACAAATAAACAAAAAAAAAGCCAAAACATAAAAAACCAATACAAATAATGCAAACTTTTACTTTGTCTTTTGTAGCAATAACAGCAGTACTTACTTTAAAAAAATATTTTTTTCTAAAATGTGTTAGATTATTGTGTAAAGCCCGTATTGCAATTTTGTAGGGATTTGAGCTGCAGCTTGCACTAGTCTGGAATCTGATTGATTGTCCTGTGAATAGGTCCTTTCAGCAGTTAAGTTTTATACCTCGGTTTAAGGAAAACTGTGTTCCTAATATAAGCAAAATCTCAAATCTTAGTTGCTTTTATGAATCTTCAGTTATCTATTCCTTTTTCTGAGGCATAACTTATTTTTTCTGCTCTATGTCACCCTTTTTTTTCCTTTTATTGTCTTTTTGTGTGTGTGTGTGGTTTTGTCTTTTTTAAGACTCTGTCACTAGTCTTGAAAACAAAAGTTTATGTTTTGCAGTAAATTAAGTACTTTATGTAGGTTTTTTGTGTGTAAGGATAGTTCTTGCCAGACTTTTAATTAACATTTTGCCTTGCTTTAAATTTCTTTGGCAGCACTGTTAATTTATTTATTTATTTATTTATTTATTTATTTATTTGTTAATTTATTAACAAACCTGAAATCATATTTCATATGTTTTCAGTCCTTAAAAAAACAAATATATTTGACAATTATCCAGTCTTTTATTTACTGAGTGTCTTCTTGCTTAGCTCACTGGCTAGTATTGTAAAACTTAAGGCAAAGGACAAGTAAAATTCAGGTAGTGTCTGGTAGGACAAGTTAATTATATGAATATGTCTTCAGAAATATTTCCTAGTCCTTCCATCCTCAGTATATTTTGTTAAAACTGGAGAAATTTCTGATCTTGCTCACTTGTGCCATCACTTGTATCTAAACTGAATTTATTCTTAGGTTTTTAAGGCTTTTAGAGCCATTGCTAGTCAACTGGGAACTGATTTTATTTGTAGTTAGTAGGAGCATTTTCCTTAAAAGCAGTGATGGCATGGACTAGCTACCTTGTGAGAATGTAAATTGTCTTGCAGTAATCACAAAGGAATGAGAAACTTTTGGGTCAGAGTCGAGTGGTCACCAAAACTGAATGAGTAGCATGGACTGACTGGCTAAATGAAAAGGGAATGCTAAATAATAGAATAATGACACTGGAAAAAAGTTAAGCAAAAATGACTGGGATGTGGTTATATAATGCACATGTATTTAATTCATTTTATGTTTCTGACTTCTCTTGTTTCGAACAATTTCAATGAGACAAAAAATAAAATTGATGGAGATGATAAGCTGTATGGACACAAGTTATTAGGACAAGTAAATCCATATTAGAAGCAGTGTAGCTACAATAAAGTAAATAAATATTATAATTTTTAACAAGATGAGCTGACAAGTAATTTGTGGGTTTAGTAGAAAATGCAGTCAAGCATAATCTCTTTTCTTTCTCATGCAGAGTAAAATGCTTATGCTGATGATTAGAGCCTCTAAGTGTCTATTGCTCAGTGGTTTTGTCCTCTGGACTTTGATATTCCCTCAGTGAATTATCAAAAAGAGAGTGACTTTTACAATATGGCAACTGTATTGATTTGCTTTACATATTTTTGATAAAGTATTTTAAAACCATCCTAAATTCCACTGATATACAGAAATATTATATATATATACAGAAATATACTAATATACAGCTGCCTTTTATGTTTTGTACATAGCCATTGAATCTAGAAATGGTGAACAGTGGCAGTGGTTTCATTTGTTGCCCACTGGAAGCCTCTAGTCTTGTAGTTGAGTTTCACAGACAAGAGGTGTTAGTCTTCACATTTGGAAACCTTCTTGAGGCCTTGTCATAAGCATAATTTATGTCACTTGGAGCAAGGAATGAAATATAGATATAAGGATTTATATAATCAGTGAACTGCCATGAAAATGATAAGCCTTGTTGAATGCATGGCCGTATTGCATGCCCAGCACAAAAAAGTTTTTTCTCCCTTAAAGTGGGTTTTACGAAGATAATTTTCAGGAATATCTTTTGGCAGGGTTCTTAGCATCTATCAGCTTTCATTGCAGCATGCAGAGCCTTAGGTAGCCTGAGCACCTTTCAGGATGTAGGCATCGCCTTTGTCTTAAGGTGTTCTTGGGGGCCCTGTTAGTTTTTGGGAAGGTTGTTTTTTGATGCATGTGGTGGCCTTTTTGTTGTATAGATTTGGTTGTCTGGGTTTTGTTTGTTTTTTTGGTTCATTCAGTCTTTTTGTGGGGTGTTTATGCGTTCTGTTGTTGGTTTGGTGTGTGTTTTTGCTTTGGCTGCCTGTTGGGGTTTTTTTAGCGGTGGGTGGGAGGGGAAGGCTGACTTGTTTGTTTGTTTGAACATTCCACCGTGCCTGAATGCAAGACCATGTGTGCTAAACAGAATACTGCAGTCCTGATGTCTGCTGTGGTTTTCCATCATAGCCTCGTTTATAGGAGTGTTACCTCAATTTGACCACGGCTCATTATGCACCTGTCATTTCTGTGTGTAAATTGCCAAGTAAGGTCACAGGTTTTGAAAGATCAAAGCTTATTCCAAGCCTGATATTCTCCTAAAATTAAATCTCATGTGCTGCAGGACATGGAGAATTTTACAGACTGATTTTATCCATGTGGTAGCATAGAAACCATAAATGTGAAGTATTTTATACATGACATTAGAGAAAAGAGAATGGGTAGGATTAAATCCATTGATACCATCCACAGTTCTTTGTAGTTTACAATAGTTATTAACTTAATCATTTATCTAACCATAGGATTTTTTTATCCCTCTTCTTTGCTGAGATTTTCTGGTGTCAGTTATGATATGCTGGTTACTTTATTTTACTTAATTTTATGTAATGATATTCACTCTTCTTAAAGGTGAAATTTCAAAAAATAATTCAGGGCATCCTCTCTCCCTCACTTCAATAAGGTGGCCTTAGGGGAGGCACTATGAATAAGTCATAATTTACTTTACAGATATTCAAATTCCTCAGTATAATTCAACTCCTACTTCCTATTCAGCCACATGAGTCTGTGATTTCACATTTCCTTGTGCAGCCTTCTAGTGAATAATCTTCATGTCAATCCCATTCCATGAGTGGGGCTGGTTAAGAGCATGGTTATGAAACATTCCAACGTGTTTATTTGACCAGCTGCAGAGTTAAAGTCAAGACATGTTTGATCAGAGCCATACTGAAATTTTTTATCAGAATATCATTGCCGTCATTGTACAACATCTACTATGAAAGCATCATCAAAAGATAGATTGACCTTAGAAAGGAACAATAACATCTATATTGACATGAAAACTGGTGATCTTTATTGGGAAGAATACATAATTCTTTATTTTTCAATAAAACACATCAATATTTCCTTCCTCACGTTTAGCAAACACCAGATTAATATTTTAACATAGCTATTTTCGAACAGTTTGCTGTATAACTTGAAGGCACACTCAGATTTCTTTCCTGGTTTTAAAGAATGACAGCAAAAGCACCTTTATCTGACATTTAGGATGATTAAATTTTGAAAAATCACTTGGCATATTCAGCATGACTCCACAGGGTACTTTTGCTTTATAAGGCAATGGATCATGTTAGCTTAACTTATATTTAAGATTTGCTGGACTGATATTATTGTGTTAGACAGTATTGCTGAAATGGAAACATAAAATTTTGCTGCCAGGAGATCAAGTCTGCGCCTGCCCTACACTATAAATTAGTTCCATAAAGTTTTAAAATGCAATATTTGCTCTAAACCAGCTAGTGCTGTAAGCCAACAAATTGTGTTTAAATATATATAAAATTAAATCCCAGATCAAAAATGTTTGCATTGCTTTTTTTGCCATTGCAGAAGTTACACAAGATACACTGCTATCCTAAAACAACAATCAATTGAATGTGTTTAGAGATATGAATAATTTTCATTCTTTTTAATCCACGACACTGATGCAGAAACAGATTATGAAGTGTCAAAACCTTTTCACCTGTGTTCCTAAATGGTAGTGTTTGTTGTTTCTTACTGGGTTGAGTCCAAAGCAACAGTGATAGAAAAAATAGTGCTCTTTTAAGAAGCCATGGACCTGAAATTTAATTTCATTAGCCATCTGAAAAAAAAAAAAGTGTGTTAATTTTTCTACATTTCTGTGCTTCAATGTTTGAGCAGTGCTATTTACTGCCATTGGGCTGGGACTGTGGTGAAGATGCTCTGCATAACCCCTTGGTACAGCCTCCTTTCTGACTTCACCCTTCACCTCTGAGCAGTGGAGGCAGAAAGCCAGCATGGAGGTTCCTACAGATCCTCTTGGTGTGCCTGCTTCAGCCATTTGAACTTCTCTGGTTTTCTTTTCTTTGGAGCAGGGTCCTGTTGTGCCACTTGATTGAGCAGAAATAGCTTCTGTTAACATGCAACCTCTGTGGGTCATGGAAAATCCTTTTTTCATCAAAAGGGTTTGTCTCAAAGCTGGGAAACAGGCACTTGTCTTTGTCCTGAGAAACAGACTAGCTGGGTTAAGAGAATGCAGGGTTTGCAGCTTTTCTAATCACAAAGATGTACCTCTCACAATAGATTTGTAGAAGAGAGAAGCCAGCAATTCCTTTGATTGCACTAGTGCAGCAAAAGACAAGAAGAGCAGAAGCCTGTCTGTTTTCTGTTGCCTTTTCCCTCCATAGCCATACAAATTTAATATATTTGGGATGACTGACTGTTGCATGTTGTCCTTAGGCTTTATTAATAGCATCTTATTAAGAATTTTGTTGTTTAAGTGAAATGTTAATTTAAGAGAGGAGCTCCCACCTTGGTGTGGTAGTCTGAGAGGGGGCATCCCTTCAGAACACACAGGGGCTTAGGAGCACAGGGAACTCTCTCCCCACCTGTAGCAGAGGCTGTGTTGGGAGGCTTGCTCATATTCTGGTAGTTGAAGGACTCTGAACAAATTGTACTGCAGCCTTGCAAGCTCTCAGGTGAAGTGCAGCAGGGATTTTTGCACCATGCCTGCAGAACTGACCCAAAGCACTGAGATGCCTGTAAGGGCTCCCAACAGAGGTTTGTGACACAAAGGTTTGTGACACAGGTGTGGGTGAGTGGGTTTTCCCTGCCTGACAGCAGCAGTGGTGGTGGTTCAGGTCTGCAGGTGCAGCAGAAGCCTATTTGCAATCTAATCAAATCCTGTGGATTAGTTGAACTAATAGAATGGGTTATGAGGCTTTTCAAATCTCTATTAATGCCTGTTGTTTGCCACATTTGGCTGGGAAAGGCAGGCCCAGGGAATGCCTCTGGAGTGTCTGATGTGCACTGCTCAGGCCTCAGTGGAAATGAGCTGCAGCTCAGGCACTGACCTCTCTCTGACTCCTTCCTTCCAAGGGCTCTCTGCTCTACCCAATGCCTGGGCTGATAAATTATCCACAGGTTTACAGAGCACCAATAAATTAATGCATGCTTTGCTGTATGGCTGTTTACAAATCAATTTGAAAATCAGTTTCACTGCTGATCTCTTCAGTGGTTTGCTCCCTTGGCCAGTTTGTTCTGGGAAAGATGGAAAATTCCAAGCTGAAGGTAAAATATCACATTTAAGAAAGGATGCAATTTGGTACCACATTTGAGTAAAAAACTTGGAAAGTCGTGCCAATATTTCAAAGAAGCTGAGCATTAATTCAAGTGATAAATTTTTGAAAAAAAAATAGCTGATTGCTTGTAACTTCTTTTATTAGTTAATTAAATATCCTAAGGTATCAACACATATTTTTGAAAGCGTAATCACAAAAAAAAAATTGAAAACAAATTACAGTTTCACAAAAGGACAGCTATTAAAACAGACTCTACTTAAAACTGCAGTCTTCTTCTCCCAGACTCACATTCAGTGCCTGTACAAACAGAAACATGAATGCTGCTAATGTTGCCTGTTCTGAGAATTTCGATTTTAGTTTCTGTTTTTGTTTTGGTTTCAGAGCCTGTATGAAAACTGGATCATATTTTAAAGCATATTTCAATTCAGGAAAGGTACCTGATGTAATTCCATGTCTCTGGAGGCCATGAATCTGAATTGAATGCTGAGTGCCACACAGTTCTTGTGACAAAATCAAGAAAGATGCCTACAGATGCTGAACATGTCTTGTACATTGTAGCCATCCTAAATATACTCCTTGGCTCCTCTGAGTGAAGCTGTTCAGACTGGGTGTCCTGGTGTTTTCCATGGTAAGGAATGTGTTTTGGCATTGTTTCAGCAACAGTTAGAGAGCCATTCATGCTGTAAGGCTTTCTGTGGTACAAGCCAAGAACTCATCCAAAATGGGAGAGGATTTTCTCTCCTGTACAAAGCAGCTGCTTTGGGCCAGCCATGCAGATTGTCCAGTGTTACTCTGTGGAGCAGCTGGCTTTGGAACTATTGCTTTGCCAATGTTTTTGTAAGTTTTCAGTCAGCTCCCTGACATTAGTGGCTACTTAATAATTGGCAAGTGCTAGCATAGTACTAAAATAGAATTCCTGTAGACTGATTAAATTGTATCAAAACATACAGACAGAGGGAGTACATGTGAGTGAAGGTATCAGCCATCTGATTGAAGTTAGCAACAATCTCACTCTAAGTAATTTGGATTAGTTTTTGGGGTTTTTTTTATTTTAACCTGACAAAGTGTATCTATATTTCATAAACTCATTTGGCAAGTACTGATACACCTTTGACATTGACACTGAGTCTGATACGTGGGAAAGGCTGAAATGACTGAATTGAATGCTGAGGTTGAATTTTCAATTATATCTGTATTATATCTATCTAGAAACAAAGCATGTGCTGTGCTTGGTTATAAAAAAAAAAAAAAAATTCTTCTGTAGTCATCAGGAGAGTCAAGAAAACCCCTTGGTTCATTAAGAGTCAATGTTAGATCAAGTGCCACAATTGTGAGGTCCTTCTGTCACCAAAAGTGCGGGAAAAACAAAGAAACACTCCAACAACATTTTTAGGGTTAGAGAATCAAGTCATTACTTTATTCTGGCAAGGATGTCATTCCGTCCAGGAGGTGCAGCAGAAATCATTTCATTCACACATAGCCTGGGTGTGCAGAGGAAATCATTCTATGACACATGAATTTTACTAGATTTTTCAGATACTCGTAGAGTCAAAACCCATAGAAATTAATGGTTCAATGTTCATTGATCCAAGGTTATGCAGTTCTAAGTATTTGGTTTCTTAATGGATTTCTTCACCTCCCATGCTAATTAGATCCCCATTCATATCACTCATCAGTCTTTTCCAGACCAGGTGCCTCTGACCATGCCAGAGGTGATGTTTGGAGTTGAAGGTCGTTATCTCTTGTGTGTCCTCTGTGCTACTCCGAGCCTGTTGAGATGTTGAGCACATCAAGCCTTGAGTGATGAAACAGTCCTTTGAAAAGAAACTTAAAATTCCCCTTTCGCTTTCCCCGCCAGTTTTTGCACCAGTTTTTCCTTCCTTTTTGTGGGCCTCAGGGTGGGCTACTCACAGTCCATCCTGCACACGGTCTTCAGGTGTTCAAGAGTGATTGTGATAAGCAGACATAATGACAGAGAACAGAAAGTACTGCCAGATATCTTATCAGAATTGTGTGTGTGTATATATATATATGTGTGTATATATATATATATATATATATATATATATATATGTAAAAGTCTAACTTACCACAGAGTATTCTGATTGGAAGGGAACCCTAAAGAATCACTGAGTCCAGCACTGAAGCAAATGCCCCATGAAGGGATTGAATCCACAACCCTGGCATTATTAGCACTATGTTCTCACCAACTGAGGTAGTCTGAAAAGCCTTGGACTGTTTAAAATACCTTGGATTCAGGACACCAGAGCACAAGGAATTGTGTGAGAAAAATCTTTTCGTTTAACATCAGGTTTCTGGAAAAGTAATGAACATAGAGGAAAAACTGAAAAACACTGGTGACTTGAGAAATCAGGAGCCTCTTGTGTTTTCATGTCAGGTGTTTTTGCTTGAGTGTATGATCAGCCACAGTCTGCTTTGCAATGCATTCAGTTTTATGTTCTATGGCACTAGAAATGACAGTGCAGTTATTTGTCATGAGAATTTGAATCATAAGGAAACAGTTTTGCCGTCTTCAGTGTGAACAGTAAATGACAAGCAGACAGGGCTTTTATTCACTCTTCCATTTTATCATGTTTAAAGTGTCTATTTCTATTTAAAAATTGAGTATATGTTTGTGGAATGAATTAATAATGTTTGGGGAACTGGAGTTCCATGTGCTATATCACACTCATTTTATTAGCAAATTAATCTAAATATTTAACTTCTTTTTAGGAAAGAAAGTTCTCCAGCTTGTCTGACAAATGTCTAAAGCATCTCTGAAGCCTATGCTGTGGTGCTTTCTTTGCAAAAACAAACAAACCCCAAAAGATCCCAAAGAAACCAAACCCAGAAACCAAATCTCTTTTGATTGGAAGCTTTTGCAACTGCTCCACAGTGCCTCACTGTGCTAATGCAGAAGTTTTGTGTTTCTGAACAGAATATAACCTCATCGAGGGGCAAGTCATGAGACTACGGAATCTTCACTGGGGATGAAAACAAAAACCCCACTATGGCATTTTGCAAAATATCCCTTTATTTTTTTTTCGCTCATGTTCATATTTGGAGGGAAGGTGGGAGTTAGTGTTGGCACACAATGTAAGATTTGTTTAAGGGTTGGGCTGAGTATGAATTGTAGAAGTTGTTCTAACTTTTCTTAAACACATGAAATTAATAAATATTTACCAGAGAAGGAGATTTTAATTCACTGTTGTCTTTACCGTGAGAATGGATAGGCATAAGTTCTAAATTAGGTTAAGCAGGGCAGCAATTGCCTGAGTTACCACTCGTGTCTGCAATTTCTAAAGTTTCATACTGATGGTACTTTTGTTCTGTCCTTCAGTACTGACTTTGGATTAAGACCTTCTGTGGAAATAACAGTAATGCTGACAAACAGTATGTTCCTAAATGTTTGATGCAGTTTCTTACCCTCATTGTTATAATCCCTGCCTATGAAAGTACTTCTGCTATTTTTCCTTCACAAATCCTTCATGAGGGCTCATAACTTTAGAATTTGTTGTGAAACCTTCTGAGTGTAATTTTCATCTTGGGTGATGCATGTGCTGGTGCCAGCCCACGTGCTGGAAGGAGAAGTGTGCTCTATTTGTGCTGTAGTCTTCAATGGCAACTTTTATGGTTGTCCCTGAGTTTGCAGAGAATTAAAATGTCCACAGCTTTCAGGCAAACCCTGTGTAGCCACTCAAATTGTAACTTTAAGCTAATATATTTATTTTCTTTCTTTCTTATGTTATTCACTGTGGTTCTATTAATTTTTGGGATGATTTTGTTCCTGCAGAACAACTCTAGGAAACCCTTTTCTTATTGAGCTCTTTAACTGACAAGAATAAGTAAGCCAAACTGAAATAGTTGTGTATAAATAAATCTAATAGCAACTGTAACATAATTTCTGATTTGATAAAAGAAAAAACGTAGAATAAAGGCAGACTGGATTTTTTAAGATATATTTTTAAATTATATCCCATTACAGTGAGGCAGGAGCAAAAATCAGTTATATCATGGAATGATATTGAGGCATAGAAGCTGATTAAAAGGAAACAAAATATGACTGATCATTCATATTGACAAGAGGTTTCAAGGGATCCATCACAGTGTTCTGAGTAAAGCACACAGTATTTATATATCACTATGAGAATAGATTACAGTATTACCTCAACAGTTTCTAAAGGTCTGAGTGACAATGAAATTGAGATGTAAGGCAAAACAAAATGTCAGGTTCAACACACAAAGTAACAAGGAGCAACTCTAGCACCCCTGAGAGGCAGGTGGTTCAGTGTCAAACGAATAACCTAACTAGTGGAAAACAAACTGGGGGAAAGTTACCTAGAAGGTAACAAATTCCATCCTGCACCAGAGGGTTTTTCTGTGTATTGCTAAGTGGTGTTCCAGCATCCCCCCCAAATGCCTTTTTAAGGAGCAAAGTCTTGATTAGTAAAAATAATTGGAATTCAAATGAGAACTTTAAGAAGGGTTAGTATTGTTGCTAACTTGTGGCTGTTTCCTTGATAGCATTTGGAAGGCAACAAGCTCCTCAGCCAGCAAGTATGTTCCTATCTCAGTGCAAGGGGTGCTACTGGCTGAGAGTACGATGAGAATATCTCACATATGAAAAATAAGGTCATGATGAATTCATGCAGTGGTTGATCCGCAGAATCCACAGGAAACTTTTAAAAAATAAACTTTGTCATAGAAATTAGCTACTGTCAAGAAAATATCAATAACCTAAGATAAAATTAGAATCCATAGTGTTTTCTTTTCATTGTAAATGTACTTGAATAGTGGGTTGAAATTGATAGTTTCATTATGGTATGTATGTTAATATACCTTTCATTTTCATGAGAATATATAATAAATATATAAGATATAAATGTAATCCCTTTTTGTTTTGTTTTCATCTCATAGAGTAGAGCTACATGATTAGAGATATAACATTTTCAAGAAAATTATCTGCAGGTGATTCATTTTGCTACTAGAGCAATCTCTTGCTCTCATTGGAGTTCATCTAATGGGAGCAGCTTTTATAATGGATTAGGTGACCAGTTGAGTTAATTCTGTGGCTTTACATGTTGAGAGTATCACAAATCAGATTAAGAAGCAAAAGCATTAAATATTCTATCTGTAAAACCATTACAAGCTTTATTAAGATCATAAATAGAAATTCAAAAGAAGTTTTAAGTTCAGAAGATAAAAGTTTAATTTTGGCTTATTCTCTTTGAAAACAGTGGATTTTGAAACAATGTATTGGAGCCACAAGGTTTTCAAAAGCTACTCATCTTGAACAATACTCTGAACACCAGAAACATCTAAATGCTGCTCCAAAATGCCTTAAATTTATAAAGTTTTGTTATGTGTTTATGAAGACAGCTTACCTGCATTGATTTGTTGAATATTCAGCATCAGAAAATCCTTTGTCATTTTCTTTAGCCTGCATGATAATGACTTTTGCTTGCCTGGTATGAGCTTTGAAGTAATTATAAAAGGATAAACCTTTATTGGTAATCTATATCTTTGGCAGAGTTCTGTTGATTTTAACTGAAAAACAATGACAAAGAGGATATTAGCTTCAGTGAACCAAATATTTGCAATTAAATCAGAGGATTGGGGAAAGGCTTAACACTAATGAGGTGAACAGTATGGATTACAGGATCTACATTTTGTCCAATTAGCTTCAGAATCTTTGTATTTAGACAAAATAACGCTTAGGGAAGATAATAGCTAATAATTGTCAATCTTATGTGAAATCTTGTTTTGACAGGATACATCAGTGGACTGTTGGTTTGGGTTGGTGGATAAATCAGGAGTTCAGTGTTGGTCTTGCAGTCCAGACCTGTGAGAAGCCTTTCTCCTGACATATGGAGGGGTGGCTGCAGCTCAGTTACACCCAATGTGAATGGAAATCTCTGCAAGAGCTCAGCCCACAGCCCACAATGGCCATTTTCATCTCTGGCAGCACAAGGCATGCAAGGAACAGTGAAACTTTTCTTTGGTCCTTTATTTGTTGGACACTAATTTCCTGCATGAAAAGACTGACCTCTTAATTTGAGTCTGACAGTAACAGCCATATGAGGAAACTATTTGTGACAAACTCTTTTCTCCTTGATAGGTTACTCCTTAGAGATGCTGGTTCTCTTTTCTTCCTTCAACATCTGCGCAAAATTATGCTGGGGGGTTTTTTTGTTCATTTTTTTGTTGTTGTTGTTTTCTGAAGGGGTAAATTCTTACAAGATCCAATGTTCTTTTTTTAATAATTCAGTCTTCTCAAAGCATTAATTTCTATTGTGCACAATAATGCATATCTACAAGAGAAAGCTTCTGCCATAGCTAAACTTTGTGGGGGCAAAATCTGTTGTTGAAGCTACATGCATTTTCTTCTGCATCTGAAAACCATGATATTTTGTGTATATGATCTCCTAAAATACTGTATGACTGAAATTAGGGAGTGGTTACAAAGAAGCTGAGGAAATGGAGGTAACTGGAATCCCAACCATGCAAAACATTCTTTCCACACCTCTTGATAGGTATTGCAGACTTGAATAATTTGCCAATTTTTGTTCTCTCTTGAGATGTTTTTAGACATCCCTTAAGGATAGTCTTAATTGAATGTTCATACATGCTGATGGCAGTACTATGATACGGTGTTTCTCTTGCTATCTTGAGAATTCTAATACCAATAAGTATTTTCAGTTGCAAAACTAATGTACAAGAGAATAATCGTTTAAGCAAATCTTTCCTAAATAATAATAATAAAATAGGAAAAAGCCCCAAACTTTGCTCTATATCTGGAAGAATATTCTAAAATAATGATAAAAGAATTATACATAAACTTAATTTAGGCAGAATCATAGTGGTACAGAGGCAACTTCACCCAGTATTCCCTTCTTTGAAGAGCTCACCTAGTCTGCCCTAGATATGAAAGGAAATTTTGGATACTGTTCTACCCAGTGGAAATCTCTAATTATTTTACATATAATTAGAACAGCAACTAACAATTAAATAGATTGAAATTTATGTTACTTTACAGGATTTGGCTTGTGGATTTTTAGTTTTAGGGGAGGGTGTGTGTTAAAATTTCATGCCTAAGATTAATTTTGTTTATAGAAATTGACTTTCTTAGATTGCAAATGTTTGCCTGAAGGAAGCTGGATTTGTTTTCAGCTACACACAGAATGTAATAATGAAAATATAACCAAGAGTTAATGAATGTTCAACATATTAAAGAGATCAAAGAATAGCATGGTGAAATGAATTTTTCGGATAATGTTTTTTTCCTGTTTTCTTGGCTGATTACTTGTGAAGGTAGTTAATGCACAAAGGATGAACCATTGCATAATTAATTTATAACTGTAATACTGTATATACTCTAAACAAAACTGTAAAATTAGAATATTAATGTATGCAGTGTTGATTATGTCAAATTCTTTTTTGCCCAAACCATGTAATTATTTAATGCACTATTTAGCTGTGTCTAACTCTAACTCTGAGTGATTTAAAGTATTTATAAATACTTGCCTGTGATTTATTTTTTAATAATTATATTAAGTTGAGATTATTTTAGGGGCCCTATTTAGGTCTGGGTAAATTCCTTATTATTTATTTTATATCATCCCAATGGCAGCATGCCATGAGAGTAAAAAAGGTGCCAGAGTCACCTTAGCCTGGCTGAACATGCTCCTCTGCAGTCAGCAGCCCCTGGGAATGGGAGATAAGACCCAAGGAAGGAAGACAATCCCCAAGCCCTGAGGTGCACTTTGAGGAAGACCTTCAGGATCATACAGGTTTGGCTCTTTCTCCTGTCTCCTTGCAAATCCTGGAGGGGTTTTTTTAACCTTAAAACATATGGAAGAAATCCTCTGGGTCTGGATAGGGGCAGGAATTAATGTGCCAAGCAGAAGTTGTAGCCTTCTGTAGAATTTAGGATGATTGAGTCTTCCTTGCAGTAGGTAAAGCACAAACAGAGCTCATCTAATATTTTCAACAAATCAGAAGGTTTTTATGTTAAAAATTGTCAGTTCCTTAACAAAAAAGCACTATAATGATCACAACTTCTCAATTAATTGAAACGTTTCTAGTTTTGCTTACACACCTTAGGTAAGCTGCAGCAGTACTGGGCTGCTGTGTTTCTTTTAACAGCTGTCTCAAAACTTGTGCTAAAAGCACCAAATAGTTGTGGTATTGTTAAAGAAACAAACTTGAATCTATACAAATATTAAGCCAAACAAGACACTGTGCTTAGGCAGAATGTTTTGAACTGCAGCACCTCTGCAAAGTACACTTTAAGGGCTGTTTTTTTCACCAGTCCTATAAATAATGTCTCAACTTTTAAATTTGCAAACATTTGTTTTGCCAAGGGGTTTCTGTTATGTTCTTCAGGATCCAATTAACCTGATCAAGGTACCCTGAAAGAGGACTCTGAAACAGCTAAGCAAAATTTGAATTAATTGTTAAGACCTATCTAATTAGATGGCATAATTTCTATTTTGACTTCTCTTTTTGAATGTTTGCAATGTAAATGTTCCAAATTGCTTTCTATATGTCACATCATAAATATTCAGATCATCATTTGACACCTATTACTAGTTTATTCTCTTCAAAATTATTACAAAGTGCTGAAATCTTTTCCTTATCCTGGTGGAAGACAAAACAAAAAATAGCAGAACTTTCTTCAGTAAGGTGTGAAGGAGAAGACTCTGAGGATTTTAAACACCATCTAATTAATTCTAGTGCCAGTAGTGTTGCAGAATGCACTATGTAAAACTTTCTTTAGCAAATTAGGCTTTGTTTTTGATCTGGAAATACGATGATGCATACAAATTGTATCTAATAGTAATTAATTACTCTGGGATGTTCTTAAAAATTCAATATTAAATTATGGAATACCTCCGAGAATAAGAGAAAATTTGCCATGCTTTTGGCTCTAGCTCTTGTGAGCTTCATTAAAACTATTGTTCAACATCTACAACGATCATAAATGTGAATGCCAATGCAAATTATATCCTTTTATTGTAGGAAGGACACTGCTCCTGTTGTCAATAGCTTGAAAGCTGGTTAATCTATACCTTCCCACCCCTGGGAGACGGGTGAGACAACATTCTCCAGCTGAGGCTTTTTATGCTTATGAGCTGAAGAAAGTAATCAGAGGACCATCAAAGATAGGGAGTTTTGCTGTGAAGAGAGGAGTCCAGCAGAATTCAGACCTGGAAATAGATGTACTGAACTCAGTGAAATGGGGTGTTTTTAATCAATTCCCATTTAGTGGTGACTTCTCTGCTGTGAGGTACATCCCTGGTTCCTGGACTTTTCACACTTAGGCAACATTTTCATCTGTTCAGGATTATGAGGAGCATCAAGCTGCTGTTCCAACTGAACATATGGGATAACTTATACAAATAGATATTTGCACATCTAAAAATAAACACACCACACTTGTATATTGCTGTCAGGGACCTGGAGATTGTTGGGATGAGAGTTTCAGAAAACTGACAAATTGGGCTAGTTGTAAATTTGGTCAAAATCTTTCTAGTAGTCATTTCTTCATATTAAAAAAGTAAACAGATTAATTTCTTCCTTTTAATTTTAAATGTTGATACATACAAGAAGATATAAGCCAGCAAGATTCAGACAATAAAATGAAGTGACTCTAGAGAGAAAAGTTAACCAAATGAGAAATATTGCTCTTGGGTATGATCAAAGTGAATGTTTCACCATGGGAATATATAACTGAGAAGGCAGTGGCATCTTCCTAGCATATACCAAGTGCTACAGTGAACCTAAATCATTATTAAAAGGATTCCCACCCACCTTTGTAGGAACTTTTGAAGATTTAGGTTTGTAAGCGCAGGATGTGGCAGAGGCAGAGATATCCTCTCTGGTTTTCTCTCTCTGAAGGGGAAATTACTTCCTCAAACAATTTCAGCAAAGTGAGATGAATTAATAGATCACCTTTTGAAGAAAAGGGGGTTTAAAATAGATGGCAGTAGTTCTAATATTCAGGTTAGCATTCTAGCATATTATAAATGTATATGAATAGTTCTGGAATTGAATTATGTATGCAAGCTCACAAAGTTTCTTTATTCTTTTGTGAAGCTGAGGATAAAGATTTTGGTATTCAATTTTTTAAAAACAAAAATATATTTATTGATGACGGTGCTCTGTTAGATTTATTCTCAAGCAGTTGCTTCCACTCCCTGAAAGGGCACCGAATGGCTCCTTTAACAATTAAAAACTCCTTTGCTGAACACTTGCATCATGAAATCTGAACTAATTAATGCATTGTACCTTGTTGTACCCTATCCCAAATGTCTGGTTCCTGTAACATTAAGCAGAAGAGACATTTTGTTCTACCTTAGATTTTACAATACAGCTTTTTTTTCTTCTGAGTACAAGAAAACTTTGGTTTCTTTATTAACTTTATAAATCTGATTTTGTCCTTATTCATTGTTTGTATCTCAAGGCTTTTTCCCTTTGATATTTGAAGTGCTGGTTCAGGTTTCGTAAAAGTCAAGTGGTAATATGACCTGAACTTCAAGAGGGCTGAGAGTCAACTCTTAAACAAGTAAAGCATTAAGCAAACGTGTATTTAAAATACCATACAAATTCCATCTGTTTTCTCTTACTATTGTGAAGATTTTTTTCCCTGTGGGTAAATATTTTTTTATATAACATTAGTTTAAGCCAATTAAAACAAAATTTGAGCACTCTAGCAGACTTAAAGCAAGAACTTACATTTCCTTATCAAAGTAAAGCCTAAGAGGTCAGCTCGACACTCAGGATTTATTTTTTCTGTTTTTCTGCAGTTTTATTTAGTCATGTCTGCTCATGTAATAAGGTGCATGTATTCTTTCAACGTTAATTTTTATTTTGCTGCCTCAGCCTATCAGGTCTAAACAAAACATTTTTCCAGCACTTAGAACAGCTCTTCAGATTCACACAACCCTGAAAAACTCTCTTCAGTTTATAACAGATTCTGGAAATATTTGAGGGGTTTCTTGGTATTTAAAAAAAAAAAAAAAAAAAAAAGGCATTATCCACATATTCTTCTCCATTGTATATGTGTCTGAGCTAAACCAGGGAACTCTGTTTGCAGTAAGATTGTGGAGCAGTTTTCCACCTGTCATTTCTGTAGGGCTTCAACATCCACTTTTGATGGTGTGCCAACACCAGCAGGTGAATGATTTTCAGATAGGTAGTTTAGTTAGGTTTGGGGAAAAAACATATGGCAAAGGTTGCTCTGGACCCCTCCCTGGGGAATAACTGTGATTTTCACTATTTTTAGAACTAGTTTCACAGGGTGAGTTTGATTGACACATTGTCAGGTCCTGCATATTTTACAGCTAGTGAGGAGGAGAAAAATGAGAAAGTACTTGCAGACTTCAAGAACTCTCACTGTGGTTCTTGGCTAATTTTACAGTTCTAAATACTGTGGTTAGCTGGGGTGGCAGGGTGGATTGATTGCCTACTCCATGTTTGCACAACAGTAAATTTGAACAAGAGACTCTGGTATCTCCTTCCCAGGGATGCAGGATACAGTGCCCCTGAACCCAGGGACCAGGCATGAGCATCCATGCTTATGGGCACATAAACGTAGCTCTGTCATGGATCCTACTGTTGCCCTGATCTTTTCCCCTTTCTGATATTTGCATTCCTGTAAGGGAGTTTTTCACGGATTTCATGTAAACAGAGTGATGTTTTTGTAACTGTTCCCTTTTTGTTGACATTCTTCTTCTCGAGGAGGAGACAAATTGATGGGCTGTTACTTTGACCAGTGTGGTTGGAGAGGTGGCAACCTCATCCTCCAATCCATAGTCTTTGCCAGGAATCTGTGAGTAGAGTCAGGAAAATAAACTTCCCTCTTCTTGTTCCTGAACTCGACTGTGTTCATGTCATTCATTTCGTGTCCTATAGCGACACCCTACTTCCATGTCCATGCTTATGGGCACAAAAACGTAGCTCTGTCATGGACCCTATTTTGGTCCATGTCCATGCTTATAGACACATAAATGCAGCTCTGTCATGGACCCTATTTTGATCCGTGTCCATGCTTACAGACACATAAATGCAGCTCTGTCATGGACCTTACTTCCATGCTGACGTCATCCTTCAGCTCTGCTATCAAACCAATTCTCCGACAATCAGAAATTGCTTCTGTTCATAGTAACTCCTATGGCCAACTTTGAGCTGCTCTAAGAGTTGGATGGCTGAAGCTTCATTCTGAATGTTACTATCTTGATAAATACTGCTGCTGGGCATTTGAAATACTATGGGGGGCTGTAGGAACAATCTTCAGTGATTATATTTCCTTCCCTTATTCTTATTTTCACTTTAGTGCTTAAGCTCTTTCTCGTAGTTTCCTCCCCACTGCATTTCTCATGCCTGTCTCTCTGTTGGTTGTTAAATGAGCAGCTCTAATTGCCACTGGTCAGTAATTAGCACAGGTTTAGTTATAAAGAAATTGGGGATTATATTTTTTCAGAAGTGTCTTTACAAGTGATAAAACTAAAATCTCTCTAACATCTATGTTGTAATCAAGAGAAACCATTTTAATGACCAGTAAATCTCCTTTCTTTGTTAATAGAATATCTTCCACCACAAAACAATAAATCAACAGTCACACCTCAAAGATATGACCACATTGTAAAAGGTGAAGTTTTGCAGTGATAGTTGACAGTAAAAGTAGAAGTACTAGTATTTTTTCTGGCATTTGCTGACCTGTCTTTATTTGCCCTACTGAGAAATGCTCCTTATGCTTTCTTGCAGCCACCATCTGAAAGAGCTCAGACTGTAGAAAATCTCATTGATCGACTCCCTAAAGAAGGAGTGATGAGATCAGATCACCCCAGTGGTTGGGTTTGTGTTTTCTGGGTGGCTCTGTGTTGGCATTTCTGTTTATATCCAGTACTGCTCTCTGCAGTGGATTTCTTGATTGTTCCCCACTTCCTTGGTTTGGTTCCCATTGTGGGGCATCCCTGGGACATTCTGAAAGGGATTTCTTCCCAGTGCCATCAGCCCAGCAGGTGAGAGCAGGGATGTGCCAGCAGTGGCAGCTGCTGTCAGCAGCAGATCTGTCCGAGGTGTTGCTGTGTGGGCTCTGGTTACTCAGCAGCAATAATCTCAATCTCAGGCCAGCTCCCATTTCACAGCACTGCTTGGCAATGCAGACATGACTCCATGAAGCTCTATTTCTTTTTTAACTGTTGTCAGCTGCAAATGAAGATAGACTGTAAGTCAATTCTGCTATCGTGTCAGTGAGGATGGCTATGAAATAAAGGCTTCTTGGGGGAAGGAAAAGCCCTGACTGTTACTATGACACACCTTCATATTTTCATTTATGTTAAGTATTGTCTTTGTTGGAAACCGCATGCAAGGATATTTATATGCATCATATGGTGAATTCTCCACGTAGCTGTGTGACTTCACTTCTAGTCTCTTCCACCTCATGAATGGTGTGCACACACCACATGAAATGGGAAATAGCAGTAACTAATGGGCATTTTTATAGAATAGCAGAATAAATAGGCACATAAAACTTTGCAGTGGTTACTGCTGCCTTTCAGCTGTACTGACTCACTGGGGTGCACTTGGAAAGAGAAATGTGAGGTCCTGAACTAAGCAAACAAAATATTTCTGTGTTTGTAAAATTACCAAGGCATTGTTGTGCTGTTTTGGTGTGGGGCTTATATTTCATTTGCTTTTGTAGTTAGTTAGTTTGTTTCTTTGGAATATATTTGTGCATTTTTGTTTAGGTTTTTTTTTCCTGGAATGCTGTTTAACTTGCTTCACTGTGAAAGTCCCTTTTTCTTCTCCAGAATAAAAATATTTTTAATTTGCAGACTCTTATTTTCTACCTAATTTTGAGATCTGAGGTTTTCAATGCCCTTATTTCTAAAGTTCATATTTAACTGGTTGCCACAACTAAACAAAACAAAACAAAACACTCTCTGAGACCAATGTTTGGCAAAAATTTTTAATGTAGCTAGAGGCATAGAGGAAAAATCTGCATTTTCTATTTTCACAGATTAAATATTCAATACATACATTACCTCAATTTACAAAGAAAGGGATATTGCTAAGCACATTTTCCTTTGGTTCTAGTCTGAGATTGATAGACAGGGGAAAGCTATTAATGAGAAATATAATGTGCAATGGTTAAAAATATTTGCTTAAGAAATTCAGTATCTCAAAATGTCATTGTTGTCTCTGCAAATGAGCATGGCTTTTTGGATAAAACCTGTTGCTGTGCTGTGGGCATGTCCTACATTGCTGTGTCTTCCAGAACCACCTAAGCCATGCATACAGATAGCTTGATCAGAGAATGGACTGTGGTAGAAAAAATAAATGTAAAATTCACAGTAGAAACCACTTGGTGTGAAAGTGCTAACTACTTCTGGCTGCATCATAAGAAAGACATTTTTCATGCCTTTAAGTGCATGATCCAAAAATGTCATTTTAAGGTACTTCTGCTCTTTATAGTGTTACATAATCCAGTTAAATATTTGAGCTTTGTGATAGTCTTTTTACTGTCATCTATTATATATTTATATTAGCCCCTGCTACCTTTTTTTTTTTTTTTTTTTTTTTAAATTTTTGGTTTGCCATTTCTTTTCTGGATTGTTCTCTGGCTAGTTGTACTACTGCTTCCAGAACAAACTTAACTGTATAGTTTTGAGATTTTGTTTCAGTAGAAACAAATGAGAAATGCTGGCTTGTACTTGAGCTCTTTGGGCAAAAGTTCCATTCAAACAGGAATGGAGTACCACAGAAAAACAGTAACAGCAGGCTGTATTTTAAAACACCAGGAAACTGGAAAAAAAAAAAGAGTGAAAGTTCTGTGAATTTATTCCAACTAAATGCGAAACAGGAACTGATTTACTTCTAATAAATTCTACATTTTAAGCTCAGAAGAAGGAAAAGTTAGAGTGGGACTGTAGAAAGGAGCATGTTAAAATTGTATGTACTGTGATGTATGGTATTTTTCAGGAGAAAAAGGAAGTCACACGTATAGGATTGAGAGATAGAAGAAAAAAAAGTATTTTTAAACTGTAATGTATAGATGTTTGTGTTTTCACTTCATTCACTGTCTTGTTCACTTGTAATGGGCATATTGCACTGATAATAGTTGAAGAATTTTGTTGTTGCTACAAATTAGTGTTTGCAACACAACAACAGCACCAACACTGTGCCTGAGCTGCACATGCTGATTCTGTGCTGCTTGCTCCAAAGCAGGCCTCAAACAGGGAGATAGGTCTGCAAGCAGAAGCTGAGGTGGTAAAGATGTAATTGAGTGTTAATTGAGAGAAAAAGAGCCTCCTGATATGGAGGCATTTTTGGTGATCATTGTGGTGCAGCAAATACAACAAGTGAATAGGACTCATGCAGTGATATTCATGCAGGACTGTACATGTTTTCTTGCTTTTAAGACAGAATTACTATTTGTTTGGTTTGGAAACTTTGACCTTTTTTTCCCCAATTATTTTTTTAAGAGTCCAATATTAACATTTATTAATGATATTTGAGTTTTGTGCAAATATAACCAAATATATCTGGCTGTACTTACTGTAGTTTACTTATTAGGCACCTTCAGTTTGGTCTTTGTAATTTGTTTTGAATGATGTGGACTAGAAGAAAAACTATTCCCCACTTGGTACCAGGGTAGCTCACGAGGTCTCAACTCTAATCTCTTTACTTTCTCAAGACTGATGTGAAATTCTGGAGTTTGATATCGATGTTCCTTTGAAAATATTTAACAGTATTCAAAAAAGAAACTAGCTATCCATAACCCACAGATGTACTTTTAAGAACAGACCTTGAGTTTTTTCTTATAATTACTTGTGGTAATGAGGCATTATACTTACCATCACATTACTATGAATTCATTTCTCTCAGTGCTAAAAGATCAGCTTCAAGGAAGTTGTTATTGCTGGGTTTAAAGTTTTTTAATTAATAACTACTTGAATATCAGGAGATTTGCTTAGGTGAGTTGATGACAGGAGAAAGTTGCAGTGTTCTAGTGAAGTGCCAATTATAAATGTAATTTGACTTCTTAACAATGACAATATCAAATTTTTTCCCTTCTGTTCAGTCATTATTTCTCAACCTTGTTTTAAATTCAGACAAATAAATGTACTCAAATGTAGGCCCATCTAGATTCAGAGGACTCGTATGCCTTCCACTCCCAGGCAATTGAACAGCACCTGGTAGATGAAGAGGAGTGGACAAGGGTCCCTGCTCGGGGAGGTAATAATTATAAAAACTCCTCCCAACCCCCATCCCCTAGCCAGGTGCCACTTCAGAATAGGTATAAGGTCCTGGATCCTGAGATGATCATCCAGTCAGATGATTTAGATGCTTTAGAGGGAAATTATTTGCCCAGTGAGCCTTCCAATTATGATTCATCTGTAAGATGAATCTCCACGTCTAACATCAAGAAGAAAAGAATGGTAATCATAGCAAGTGACTCCCTTCTGAAGGGAACAGAGGGCCCCATATGTCGCCCAGACCCATCCCAAAGGGAAGTCTGCTGCCTCCTTAGGGCCTGGATACAGGATGTTACTGAAAGACCTCCTGGGCTGATTCAGCCCACTGATTACTACCCACTGCTGATACTCCAGGCTGGCAGTGATGAAATCAAAAAGAGGAGTGCCAAGGTGATTAAAAGGGACTTTAGGGCACTGGGTCACATGATTGATAACACAGGAACCCAGGTAGTTTTCTGCTCAGTCCCCTTGGTGGCAGAGAAAAATTATATAAGAAATAGGAGAGCTCACATCATTAACAAATGGCTTAATGGTTGGTGTCATTGACAAAATTTTGGATTCTTTGATCATGGGGCAACTTTTATGGCACCTGCTCTGTTGGAACCAGATGGGATACATCTCTCTGTTAAGGGTAGAAAGTTCTTAGCCCAGGAACTGGCATACCTCGTTGAGAGGGCTTTAAACTAGGTTTGAAGGGGGAGGGGGATGCAGTTGGGCTGCCTAAAAGCAGGTCCAAGGGTGGTAAGGCTGAGTTAGGGGTGCAGTCAGTAGCCC
>VZSR01001436.1:3647568-3711360 GCA_013398615.1 Brachypodius melanocephalos
ATTCTGTGATTCTGTGATTCTGTGAACTGTAAACGCTTCATGAAACCAAGCTGCTGCCCGGAGAAGACTTAATTTAGTCAAGGATGGCAGTTTAAATCAATGTGCCTTTAGTTCCAAAGGAATCCAGCTAGGAAATAGCCATGCAGGTGATAAATTCATGGTTGTCCCACACACATTTTGTTTTGGTGTCTGCAGTCTGATGAAAGCTCTGTTGGCTGGCGAGGAAGCTTTCCACCATTTGGCAGGAGCCAGTATGGATTCCTGCCATGTTGTCCCCTCAGCAGAGGTGTGTGTCTGACGTGCCATGGGAGCAGTTGAGGTGGCACAGGAGCCTCTTGGATGTGCTTTTCTCTCACCAGCCTTGTCACCTATGTCCCGTGCCCACACTCCCCCTTTCAGCCCCAGGCCCCGGGCATTGCCCAGGCTGTACTGTGAGTGCCCATCTCCCTCAGTCTGCTGGAGCAGCCATGGCTGGTTTTGTGCCATCTCTGGAGAGGGCTGCAGCCACCAGGGCTGGCAGGATCCCCTGGATTTGCTGTGTCCAGGGGACTGTCCCCACTGAGGGCAGAGGGAAGCAGGTCAGGAGCCTGAGGGGCAGCGGGGCCGGCATTCATCCCCAGGGTGTCACAGTAGGACATGAAAGAACGAGGTTGCACTCAGTCAAGTTCAGGCAAGGAAGAAGGAAGGTTTACTGGTGTTTTGCATTTATATAGGTTTGGACATTTGACCATGGATTGGACAATGGGGTTGCCACCTCTCCAACCACGCTGGTCCCCTTAGCAGTCTGTCAATTTTCTCCACCACTGGGCGAAGTATGTAAAAAAGGGAAAACAAGGTACAAAAATATACACGGTTTATATGAAGATGTGTGAGAAACTCCGCTAAAGAATGCAAATATCAGAAGGCTAGAAAAGTTAGGGTGACACCAGGGCAGCTGGCTGTGTGCAGGCTGCTGCCCATGGAGGCACCATATAACCCTCCCCTCAACTCCCATACACGTCTTGCTGGGCCTGATTGGGGTTGTTTTTTGTGTTTGTGCTTTTTGTTTTTGTTTTCTTTCTCTAAGCTACTATTTGCACCCCTGGATAATTATAGGACACGGGTAGCTACCACCAAAGGGTATAACTCAATTTAAAAAAGAAAATATGTTCAGGCTCCTACATTGCAGATGGTCATGCTGGGCTTCTGAAGGCCTCTGTGGCATTATGTGGGCTATTCTAGAATGGGAGCCAAACATTGTTACTGATTTGAGACCTAAATGATTATTTAAATTTAGACTGAGGAAGAGATTAATTTCTCTTTAAAGTATGCTGTCAGAATTAATGCAGGTTCATTCTTTTCTCTGGTGTGCCTTCTTGTTGGAGGAGACCATCTGTTTGTCTAGGGAAGCCATAAAATAATATTCGATGTGAGATTTGTACTGAAACCCTGACATCTAGCAACTGCAGTTATGAAAATTATCTAAATGTGCCTAATTCATTTATATTTTAATTCCAATCTATCAGTGTCAGATAAAATAAGGTTTTTTTTTTCTATTCCTGGGTGGCTCCTATAATAGCTTAATGTTGTCTGAACAGTAAAATGGTAAGTTTTGAAGTCTCGCTGGAAGCCAGGGGCTTTTGACAAGGGCTGCCCAGATGAAAGCTTTTTTTAAAAATTATTAAACTTTATATTTCTGTAGTTAATGATTATATTTCATTTCTTTAAAATGATTTGCCTGTTACAGCTGTTGGAAGCCATATGTGAAGAGAATATTAATTAATGATAAAGCAAAAGCAGGTAAAAAGTATGGGATATCAGGACAGTGATGAGACTTGAGAAGAAACAGGTTCTGTTGGCTGATCTGATTGAGACAGTTTCTTTTTTATGTTGCAAAATTGGAAAAATACATGGAAAATTAACAAAGCAGTTCTGCGCTGTTCCAGGTCTTCTAATTTGGCTCATCTCATTAAATCGGTGATTTCTTTCAAAAATTCTTTCAAACCATTCTTTCAAAAAGTACTTATGTGGTTTCTTTCTTTGCAAAACTTGACTACCAACCATTAGAATTATGTGGCTCAGATACATGGCTTATATGGCACCCCTGGATTTTATCTTAAGCACTTCTTAAGGATTTATATAATGAAAGCTTTCTGTGCTTTTCAGAAAAGATATCTTCGCAAGTGTCAGGGAGGTGTTTTTAGGATAATCCAAGTTGTCTCTTTTTAACAAGACTCAAATATCAGAAAACAATGTCCTTCACATGTTCCTAAGATTAATAACCAGACAAGTCATGACATCATACAGTTTTCCACAGGGGTTTGTATGATGATTCTTATAAATAAAATTAATTGATTTGTATTTATTTTGTTTCCTTTCAGGCTGCTATTCCACTAACCTCAGTGGTTTCATGTTTCTAAATCCTCTTTTTGGTGTGGCATTCCTTTTTGGTGTGGCGGCCATTGGCCATGTGAATCTGTTGGCCCTGCCAAACAGCAACAGAAACATGGATTCACAGCCTAGGGCCTGGGATGAAACACCAGGGTTTGAGGCCAGGTCTCTAGAAATAACAACCTGCAGGGGATTATCTTCCTCTTGAAGTACTATCTTCATATCTTCAAACTAATTTTGCCTTGGATACTCCACAGAATACGCTGTGCATTTCTTCATAGCCTCCTAGCTAAAAAACAACAAAAATACTAAGTCCATAGTCCATTTATTTTAAAAGTTCATCTTTTAAATGTTTTTTCATGTAGCAAAGTGAAACTTGACCCTTTTATTGCCACATAAATGGCAAGCTACTTCTGGAACATAACGCTTCTTAACGCTCCTGTTTGAATTCCAATTATTTTTACTAAGCAAGGCTTGCCTCCTTAAAAGGGCATTGATGTCATTATCAGCCTAAACTTGTACGAAGATATGAGATAATGGGATTTTATAATTTGCAAAGCTGCTTGAGCATATTTGAAACAACCTCACCATTTTGGGCTAAACTGGGTTATGATTTAGGCCTTCTGCAGTTTGCAAGGAATCACGAATAAATAGGCATGAAGTAATAAAGTGGGAAAAAAAAGAATTCTACCTTGTTTCATGTCTGCTTTTGATCTGCTATTGACAGAACAAAGGCATGTATTGTAACTATATCCTCTTTTAGACACTAATTGAAAACATGACAGCTGCATCATAATTCAAGAACTTCTAATCAGTAATTTTGGGTTTTATGGCCTCAGACTCAGGTGTTTTCTTCATAACACCAAAGGCTTTACACAAATTTATTTTTACAAAATATTCGGTGACAAATACTTTAATCTGAAAGTTTCATTTTATTTTTTTAGAGGACAGTTTATACCACTTCATTAATTTGCTCTATGCAAACCCAGAGGTTCTGACACCTGTTTTAAAAGAGAAAATTGAAATATATTTTATCTGTTGGTATGCTAAGCTTCTTTTCTTCCCCTGTCTCTTTACTGAAAGTAATACAGCTGTTCTTGCTATAAAATATCTTTATGTTTCTGGGACGCAAGTGTGGCAAGAGGCTTTGTTCTGAGGTTCTGAAAATGAGATTGATTTTCAGTAACTGGTTAATTTGCTAGGAGCATACTAAAGCTCTTCAAATAGATATATGGTTAACCTAGAAAAAAGAATATGATGAATTCCCAGGTTTTTGGTTTTAATTTTCTAGCTTTTGTGTGCATGAGTAAAGATTTGTTTTCTGTGCATGTAAGCACAGCTGACAGCAAGAGCTGAGAGACAGACTCGTAGGTATTGTGTCATGCATCCTGGTCAGTGCAGCTGCCTCTTCTTTCTTTGAAAGAGGTCTGGGGCTCGTTTGGGTCTCCCTCTGAGATGGACTTGGAACTGTGTCAGGACACACAGCTGGTTTGGGTTTAGAAGGACTAAAAGTTGGCTTTGATTTTGTTTGCTATTCCACCAAGGAACGGCAAAGTTTGTAGTTTCTTGAATATTCTGACAGCCACTTCTCAAATGTTTTTCTACACTGTTGTCTTCATGAATGAAAGGAATGAGAAGAAAGAGAACTGTTACTCTCCTTAAGACTGAAAAGAAATTCCACAGTGCTATGGCAGACAACCAACCCCAGCTGAAATAGAAGTTAATTATTGAGACAGTGAGGTGCTGTTTCCCATCAGGGCTCTATCCTATGTTCTACAGACTAAAGCCCATC
This sequence comes from Brachypodius melanocephalos, assembly GCA_013398615.1. NCBI lineage: Eukaryota > Metazoa > Chordata > Aves > Passeriformes > Pycnonotidae > Brachypodius > Brachypodius melanocephalos. The sequence continues at coordinate 3,651,731 of VZSR01001436.1, forward strand.
CACTACTTAAATTCCATTATTCTGTAACATTCATTTTAGCACAAAATATCAGATCCTCCTGAATTTTTCTCTAAAAGGCTCCACTTAATTTTGTTGTCAAATTGGAGGGTGCCTATTGTGTGGTTGAACCTAGAGCTGTGACAGAAAAAAAGGTATTTTGGAAAATAAACAGAGATTGACTGTTCACTGTACATGAGGGATGCCAAATACATCTTTTGTCATCTATTTCTATAATGATAATAATTTCAATCAGCTGTCCATTTATAGTGGTCATTTTTGCCAGCGAAAAACTCATTTAAAATTTGTTCATTAGAAAATTGGGTTTATTCTTTTAGGTCAGAAAAAAATATAATCATCCCTTCCAAAAGAAATTGTCCTATCCATTTCTTGATCTGCTTTTAATGTACTGTTGGCAAAACAAAAGCAAGTGAAATAATTATTTCTTCTGTTAAACATCAAAACATCAATCTCAGCTATATCATGCACATAAATTGGAGAATAGCTAATTAATCAGTCTCATCTTTTCAATCTCTGCGAAGAAATAATGTTATTCATTCCATTACCTGCTGCTTGTTTCTACAGTTTCAAGAGCCAGACCTCAGGATAAGGTGGTTCAATTTAACTGGACCTAGGTTTCTGTCTGGGCTGTTTCTGGGGTTTTTTGTGTTAGTTTTCTCCCATTTCAGTGTATGTTTCTTCTGCCTGTGCTCCACATTATTATAATAAGTTAAGCAATCCAAACTGTAGTGAATTAATTTAAAAAGTCAGTAACCTAAGTGGCTTTCTTTATACCCACTGTAAGCTTCTTTTCTTCGTCTAGTTTTGCAGAGAGAAATACTTATATTGTGTCTAGAAAAGATTTTCAAATGCTGTGCTATTCACCAGATACTTAGGGACAGTACCTTTAGAGCTAGAGTGGATAATGTCTATACTTTTCTATTCATTCAGTCAGTGGTGAAGGCAGGAAGTAGCTTTGATAATGAAAACCAGAGTTTTGTAAAATGCTTAAAGATGAAGAAATAAGAATGACACTTCTTTCCTTGACATATCAGAATCCATTTGCTTTTGTATATACAGCAAGAGAGTGAGTTTCCTAAACTGAGAAGTGAGGCAGCATGAAAATTTGAATTGGTGGATTCAGCTTGTATTATTTATATTTTTTTCTGCGCTCAGAAGTAAAATCCTAGACCACTCATTAAAAAAAACCCCATGGATGTCACAAGGGGAGGGGTGTTTGATATGCATATACCCACAACTCTGTAAAGCTTGTTTGGCTCTGTAACTCACTCCGTAAGTCTCAATTTGTTTACACTTTTTGTATCAACCTGTTGTGAATTTCTGAAAATTTTGGTAGCAGATCATTATGTGTCATTAATCTTATTTTCACCCTACTTTTCCCCAATATGTTCTGCTGCATCTTATCTAAAGTGAAGCCCAAATCTAAGCTTTACAACAGAGTGTGAGGTTTGTGATACCATCTTTTTCACAGCATCACAAAGGGTACAATGTAAGAAAAAGTCTCATTTATGTAGATAAAAGGTGGGGATAATGAATTGTTAAGTACTGTATCGCTTCGAGATAAAATAAACCAGCCAAGGTCCCGTTGAAAAATTTGGGCAAAATTACATGAGGCAACCTTGATAGCACAAACCAGTCTGTTGTTCGTACCATGAAGCCCACATATGTAACTGGAGGTCTGAATTTTGTACATTCTGCCTCTGTATCAAGTCTAGCAGAATATTCTGCAATGGGATGTGAACTTTGTTTGCTACAGATGATGATTAAAAAAAAATAGTGCATGTTGACTCTTTCACCTTTGCCTTAGTATCTCACTCCCACTGAGTGCCAAAATACCACCACTTGTTTCTTGCTCTCTGAGAATCAATGCGTTGCTAAAGAAGTTTTGTGTACTTTAATAATGTCAGATTATTTTTTTCAGTACCAGTCAGAGCTCAGAAAGTATTCTTTTCACTTTTCAGGCTTGTTTCAGTATGCAGTGATGGTAATAGTAGAATCTTTTTATTAGTGGGGTTTATCCAGGTTTGGGTCTTTTTCAAAACTTTTTAAACTTCTATCTAAATTAGCCAAAACTATCAGGTACTCAAGCAGAACCTGCTGCTAAGCAACAAAGCTGCATTACCTGGAGGAAAATATTACACTGCACTGAATACTGACAGAATTGCCAAATGGTCTCAGAGGAAGCAGATCAGTCCCCATTCTGTTACAAACCTGCAAATACAGATGGTAACAGGGATTAGCAGTCTAGAGGTTTTCTGGTTTAATATTTTACAGATTGTGGCTTTTTAAAACATGCATTTCAATTGAAGTCAGGCTCATCGTTGCCTATAATCTATTAAGTGTTATGAAACCTATAGATAAGCAATTTTGAGGAACACAGGTACAATCTATCAGGCTGTGAACATCTAGTTTTGCCTTTATAGCATTAGGAAAATCTTTTAGAGAAGCCAAACTTGTAAATGTGGCAATTTCCTAAAAGCTGAATTAAAGTCTTTTTGGTTTAGTATCCAGTAATGTGTAAGTCAGAAGTAAAGACTATTTGCAATGATAAAATTATCCAGCTATGGATAGCAGGTTATTATTCTGCAGTAGATGGAATATCAGTGAAGAGGAAATCTGAAAATGTATTTTTTTCTGAGATTCATTCTGGTAATAGCCCATTTTATGTATTTCAATGTATACTGCTTTGTAACACGTCATATGCATTTTCCTCTTTAAATATCAGATTTCTTTAGCTTTGATATTGGACTGGATAAACCTCAAATCTATGTCCTTGCTTTCGCGAGTACCTGTATGCTTTCAGGAACATTTTTAAATTATGGAGATTTCACCTTGCCTTTCTGCAGCCTGGTGTGTTGTGCTGGTTAATTGTCCATAATGCCCCCAAAATAATAACCATAATTTCTCCCTTAAATGTCTTGATGTGGTCTCTCTTTTTTGGCCTTTTCACCAAAGACATAGGGACCAGCTGATTTATTTCCTCCTGGAAGAACCAATTTAATGTGTTGGTTCAGTCATGATGTGAAAGGAAAATACAGAAAGTTGAAGTGGAATTGAGCATCACCAAACAACTGTGCTAAATATTAAGTAAATTAATACATACTTATAGTTACTTTGCTATGTCATTTCATGCACAGTCAATGCTCATCCTTCACTGGAAGGATGCCTCATTCCTGTCATGCCATGTAAGACACAGAAACAACCAGTTCTATACCCTCTTGAAAATATATAGTCTCTTTTCCTGAAAAAATAAGTTTAATGTCTTCCTACTTAGGGCATTGCACTGCTGCAGAACGATCTGTTGAGGCAGCAGGTCCATCAATCTGTCCTGCATTTGGGCAGCCCTTCACAGGGCTCTGGGGCCACAGCGCTCTCCATGCCACAAGCCACCCTAGGTGCTCTCCCATGCAATCAGCAAAGGGATTCAGAAAATTGCAACCTTCTTCACATAAATGAGTGCTGGGAAGCAGAGCAGCTCACCCAGGTGTGTTGTGTTTTCACACATTCCTCACCGTTTTCATAAGGCTGAAATGGAACTTTGTGCAGAAGCATCAGGCATCAGTCTGTGCCTCAGTGGTGGCAGCCAAGCTGTAATTTATCTGACACGCCTTTGTGACTTTCCTCTCAATTCCAAAGTAAATGGCTTTCTCACATCATTCAAATGCACAACCAGGTTATCAGTAGCTGCCACTTTTCAGCCTAGTAGCACAAAAAGGACAGAAAATGCCACTTGCCCTAAACATCGTTCTTTATGTGCTTCTCTCAGCATGCCCAGCAGTGAGTTTCCTTCCTCCCCCTCAGCCCTCTGGTGAATCAAATTCAGAAGTGTTCTGACTAGCTGAAGAGGAGCTGAGGAGGAATAATATTCATTATAAGCAGGTCATATGGCATTTAAACCTCCTCTGATCATGCAGCCAAATCTATCAGTGCACTAATCCTCCCATAGGAGTGGATAGAAATTCTCCTGGTCTGAATGAACCAGCCTCAAAAGCATTGGTTTCAACGAATTTTAATATGAAGATTTTCCAAACAGAAGTGATTTGTGAGACTCGTTTAGTAAAGTGGGGAATTATTAGTCTGCTCCCAAGTTTTCAAAGAATACTGTAACGCTGGGCTCAGAGGTTCACAGACATTTACAGGTCAGCTGAACAAAGAATCCCTTTTCTGTATTGTAGTCTTCTCCAGCTGCATTTGTTTACTGTCACAATACCTTCGTTCAGTTTGATTAAGGTAGATTTAGCTCACTCTGCACAGATGTGCTGACAAAGTGTATCTATAAAAGGTGATGTGAAGTAAGGCCTCAGTTTGTCTGGTTGCAGCAGTTTTATTTAAGTGATGTCTTTACCATCTTGAGTTTAGCCCTCTCTTTCAGCAGGGCTTTAGGTCGAGAGTTAACCACTTTTCCTGTCAGCTATTAAATAAAAGTCACTCCCCACCAAAACCTCATTGTTACCATCTTCATCATGAAAGCATTCTCAAAACTTATTTTTCAACCATTTTTGCATGTAGAGCATTCTTGCTGTGGAGCACTATTGGTATTTGAACCAATTTGTTTTCCTTTGTAAGGATTTTTTACATTTCATTTTGATTTCTGACCTTTTTCAGAGATGCTAGTTTATGTTGAGATTATGATTCTGATAGATGGTGACATTTTCTAAGTTGGTGGGGTCACTAAAGGGACATTTTCTTGAAACAAATATTATTTTTTTCTTCTGTTATTGGTCCCACAATACACTCTTCAGATGGGCATTACAGGCAGTTGCTTCCAAGCATCAAGAAACATTTCAAAACGATCAAAATCATTCTACTTTCAAAGAAATTAACATCACAGCTCTCCAGCGACAAGTTTCTAAAGATGATCATGTGAACAGTACTGCACCCAGTAATTTATTCAGGCCATCCAACAAGATCACTTCATCCTTCTTTGTTTTTCACAAATGGTTCAATATCAACAGCATGGGCAGCTCTATGCAATTGGCCATCACCATGCTATAACCATTGTTCTGAATCTCAAGTGCAAAGTTTTCAGTACATTAAAATGAACACAAAACCTATTCAGGACTGCAGCCTTCTGTAACCTTGGAAACAACTATATATGTTTGTTTGAGAGACAATAAATTTGTTACAGCAGTGTCAAATTGTTTTGAAGAGAAAGTGAATTGCCCTGTTTCATTTGTTAAAATGCATTTGTATGACTCATCTGCTGTTGTTATCGCTCTATTATTAATAGTAGTAGTACATTTAATGAACACTTCCCTTTTTTCTTAGTACTGGAGAAGTTCATTGAACAGGGAAGCGCTAAGTCTTGGATTCTCTTTAGACTTGGGAGAGATTGTGCTGGAAGGCCCAATGGAGACAGGTAAAGTTGTTGCTTGCCAGATAGATATTTTTCTGAGGGCTTTGTAAGAGGGCTTTATTTATAGCCAGTGCATGGGACGGTTAAAACAGCTTTGAGAATGCTCTAACAACTGACTAAATGTAAAATAAATTGGAAGTTTATTTTCCTTTTTTATTTCAAACTGTTATCAATGCATAATAGAACGATTGGCTCTTGCAATTAAGAGCTGAATTTTGTGCATATGTTAAGAGAAGCTTTATTGACGTATAGTTACGTCATTGTGATTTGTTGTTTCGATGTCCCCCATTCTCTCCATAGCCCCCTTTCCCCCTGTATGGTTGCCAAGGCATGGTCTTGGTAGTCAGGACATGAGGAGGGAAGGCTGTGCCTGTGCCTCCTGCACGGGGCAGCTGGGAAAGGGAAAAGAGGGCATGGTCTGGCAACACCTCACCTCCAATCAAGTTGCAAGAAAGCAGCCTCCACCAATGGACGATGGAGAAGAGTTGATTGACAGACTGTGGGGAGGGCCAAGGTTGCCTAATGCAACACTGGATGTCTAAAAGATGGGTCAGCCATTTTGTAGCTGCTGGGTCACCGGTTCCCAGCACGCTGTCCTTTTCCCTTATTCAGTCCTTTGTTGTATTTTGTTAAGGTTTTTTAATAAACATTTGCAGTTTTTAAAAGTGGGTGTTGTTTCTCACACAAAATACAAGTATTAATATTTTCCAACATTGATTATTCTAGAGAGCATGCTTTCAATTTTAAACATTGACATTAAGTTTAGCATTTGTTTAAAATGGATGGATGTGAAAAAACACTGATCTTTTTGACGAGTGCCCTCATCTTTTAGTGTTACTGGTAGTTATGTATATTCAGCAAGAAATGATTATTACATGGTAAAAACCCTCAAACATTTGGCACTCTTTCTTTCTGATTTAAAAAAAGGTAAAATATGTCTAGAGCTTTCCATGGCTGTAATACATTGTGTGTATCAGAGACAGAATGTCATCACACTGCTCATCAGCACATGTGGAGCCACACTCTCCTAAAATCCCAACTCTGGGGCCTCACTGTGCTGTATGACTTAACCTCCATTTCACAGCTACATATGGCTGCTGGCAAGGGACCCAGCTTTGCAGGGAACAGCAAAAGCAGCTATGTGGGAAGGCTGGGGTCTTCTAAAAGAAGGTTTATAGAGGTTTTGCAAAGCAAGTGTGAATCTGATGGATGCTAGAAGAATGCAGTTGTCACTAGATGTACCTTTGAAATGGCACAGTGGGCTCTGCTGTTGGCTCCCTCACCATCATGTTTCAAAAGGGGTATTTTGTGTTGTCTCCAGCAAAGACAGAGTCACACTGTGAGTGTGTACACAAATGCTTTTGACAAATAACTCATGTTTAATTCCACTGGCACTTTTATTACAAAGTGTCCCTGACACTATCAGTAAACTTTTTTCAGCTTTTTTTGGGATATGTCAGTTCTTCCACACAACAGCTTTGGTTTGATCTTTTTTTCACACTGGACTGAAAATAAAGTATTTTGAATATTTTCTTGCAATAGAATTGTGTCGGAACAGATGCTCTCAATTCAGAAGCCTCAATTTTTCTTCAAAAAGTTTCAAAATATTTTTAAAAGTTTTGGACTGAAAAACATTGTAGAGAAACAAAATGGTTTCCACTATAGTTTTGACTTCAATGAAAGGCCATAGAACCATCTTCTATGAAATCTGCAAACCATTGAAAAGCTTTGCCTGGAAAAAGAGCTTACTTCTCAGAAAGAGTTAAATCTTTATGGCACTTTTCCTCCACTAAAGGTACTGTCAAAATTCATATGGAAAGGGAAAAAAAAACCCTCTCTCAACAAGTAACATTAAAATGAAAATAAGTTATCACAAAGTGAGAAGATGGGGCTTAATGATGGGGTGGTTTATTTTATAGTTCAGTGTTACTCACATCAAATACAGTTATCAATACCTAGCATCTTGTTCCTCCGAGTTTGTGGATATGAAACAGTTTTTAGCACTGGGACTAATATGTGACTCATATGATTGGGAGGGCTGCTTCTGTAGCCAAGTGGAGCTTGAAGCCATTCTTTTTGGACTCACATCTTTCAATAATTGCACTATTCATTCCTACTGGATGTCATGGTAAATAAATGCTTTAAAGTCCATGTGCTGTGTAGAAGAGACAGCAGGAGATATATTTGAAATCTGCCTTTCCATTTTAGTGTCATATACAATTACTGAAAAAGGCAACACACATGAACAACTTAAGTACTTAATGGTTTCCCCTTAAAATTGTAGCTTGATGTTAATATGTCCTGAAATATCTTTAATTTTTCATTATACCTGTAATTATGCAAATATTAAGAATACAGTCTTTGTGTATAAATATTCATCACTGTGTATGAAGATATTAAGGTATGTAGAGGTCAGATTCTGTCCTGCAGTGAATCACAGCTGAGGAAAACAACAGCGTAGCTCGATGTGTTTTTAACTGGAAATGGGCAGTGAGAGCTGCCGGGCACTGAAAGAACAGCTGGCGTGGCAGCATTTGACATCCTGTGTGTAATTGATTTTGAATGCTTGACAGGTTTTTATAATGGTGCAGGGGCACTTAGACCAGCAGGTAACTGTTGGGAATAGATTGAGTGGTAGTGAGCCCATTTTCATATTGCTCTTACTTGACAATCCTTTAGACACACTTGACATCAAAGAAATGTTCTCTTTTAAGTTCAAGTGCTTGTCAACTGTTACACCCCTTTTCATCAAATTCCAGAAAAGCAGAACAACTTAAACCACCTGTGTGTTATTTAATTAAGTGATCATTGTTAAGGATGAAATTTCAAGTACAGTTTATATATTGAGTAGGAGTAGGAAATAAAGTGTTGGCTGGGCAAACCAGCCTTTAGTTTTCATGTCCAAGTTATTTTTGTTGGTAAACCCTGAGCAGAGGATCGTTTGTGAAATGGATGTCAGAATTAGATCGACCAGCCTGATAATTACAACCAGAGAAAAGGTAAGCTGTTTCTGTCTGTTTGAAGTGATGACAATTTTATTTTTTAATATGTGCTAAGTGGGCTGATCAAAGTAGTTCAAAAATTCTTAGCTACTGGACTTGTCTTCCTTTTTGATTGCATAGCTGCAAATTGGCAATTTAAAGAAAAAAAGTCACATCTCTAAATAGATTTGATTTTATCTGGGGTTCAATTAGGATCTTAGAAAGGGGTTAGTGGAACAGAGTGTCTTCATCCTGGGATTCTGAATTTACCACCTGGTAAGACTTTGCATTGCAAGCAGTGAAACGTAGTGTAGTGTCTGAAAATCAGGCTGTCTGGAGTCAAGCATGCAGACACTGAAGAGTTAAAAATGACTAGTTACTGTAAAAATCTAGGCCATACACTTCTAGCCTTTTGGTCTTCAAACTTGCGGCAAAGTTTTTTTGTTCTTCGAGGATATTTTTTAACTCTGTCATCATTTGTTGCTAAACGTTTAGTGTTTCATATCCAGTCCATTAGTGTTGGAATTTGGGTGGATGCTTGTACTTGGGACAATAAAATACCTCACATAATACATGGTAAATATCCAAAACAACTGCTATGTTAAATTTAATAGATTGTGCCAAGCAATGTTCATAATATTTTATTAATGGCTGTGAATTGGATCTAGAAAATTTTACAGTGCTTGGACTGACCATTCATCCAAAAGATATAGGCACTTAATTGTGTCTAAGCAGCTGTCAATTTTGTGTGCCCTTAAGATGTCCTTTTCTCACTTGGCTGATCACATCAGGTTCAGAGCCTCTGAAATGTTCAGTCTTAGACCAGAAGAGAAAATTTTGCTTGTGACAACACTGCAATGGCTTTACAATTTTGGACCATGTCAAAATCTTAAAATATCTCTAAAAAAGTATTAAGAGCTACAGGAAAAGACAAAGACAGTTGAAGAAAATTTTCATAGAAGTCTAAATCTCTTTTTGCAGTGGTTTGTATAATTTTAAAGTAATTTGGTCAGTAAATAAATGAATCATTTTGGTAATAGGCACAAAGTATTTCCAAACTGAAAGGACTCGCATTGCTGTGTTCATTAAATCAACTTCACTAGAGATTATATTTTTGAACAAAACCATGAAAGGATAGCCCCCTTGAGACCAAAATTTTTAAAGAAATAGAGGGTAATGGCCTTAGTATTTTAGTTTACAAAGTTCGTCAGATAATTTCAAGACTGGCTACTCAGATCCCTTTAGCTGTACAAACTGTCCTTCATTTGCTGTTGTAAAGATGTGTGGTGTTTCATGACTGAGTAAAGCTACAGTGTTGTTTCTTAGTGTAATTTGCAATTATTGGAGCAGAGGAGGTAACAAAAATTAAATCAAGAGACAAAAGCTTACACTAGAGTCTTGGAGATCCTGCAACAATAGCTTTTCATGGCAAAGCTGGGAAGTGCTGTGGCTTAGCACTTATTGTAGCAAATATTACAAATAGCTTGAGTGAGTATACATTTTAACCCATTCATTAGTTTCAAGCTCATAAACAGCCACTTAAGTACTGCAGTTAATTTCATCAACTTTATTAGTATCATCTTCCTAAGATTATTTGCATACGGGAGGCTTCTTGACTCATTTGAGGGAGATATTTCATTGCCATTAGGTATTTATTTAAAATGTCTGACAGAGAGTTGATTTAATATTTCTTTGTTAAGAGAACAATAATGACAATGATTTTTTTTAAATAGGCTTTTCCCCCAATTATTTAAAAATTAATTTCTTGGTTATTAATGTTTCCTAAAAGGGACTCTCAGATAAAACATAGCTATAAAATCCTGAAATCTCAATGACTTGAAGGAACAGTTTAAAAGAAAATACATATTTAAGATGCCCATTAATCTCCTTTTGGTTTAATAATCCCATTTGCACACACAGGAAAGTAGCTGTAGACAGCCTTGTGATTCTAGATGAGAAAGGTGTTGCTCCGCTTGGGTCTTGGAGACAGTCCATAGAAAATTAGGAATAATCCACAGAAAATTAACTTAGATTAGCCTACATTAACATAAAGTAGTATTTGTTACTTAAAAAATAATCACTAATAAGACTAAAGAATGCATTGCAAACATACATGTTGCAATAAATGCGCATAAAATGCAGAAGCACTTGTTGGTCTCAGTGTTAGTTATGTTCTGCTCTATTAAAATATATAAGTTGCAGGAACTAGTTTTTCCCTTTTTTTTAAGCAGGAGTGTAGATGTATTTTCTTCTGTGAGTTTTTTCTTTTACTGTTTAATTTTTTTTTTTCTTAAGGTAAAGGAAATCTTAATCATAAAACAAAAACGTAGGACCTAGTGGTGCCCTGTGGTTTAAAACTGGGGAAATCTTGTGAGTGAAGGCCCTATTAAATTAAAATGTGACAGAGTGGTAATTAAAATTATAAAGGAGGGCCAGTTCCCACTGAACGCTCTCTAAGCAGAATTTAACATAACTGCCATAGCCCGTTTCATTTTCAGGAGCTCAAAACATAATCTTGGGAAACCAATTTGTATCAATATTTGACTCACATATTCAAAACTTCTATCTCGTCCTAACAAATCCACAGATCGGGTTCTACCAATGTTGCACCAGTGTGTTTTGTGCAGTAAAATAAACGTTGTCTAAATTCATGGCTGCAAAATTTCTCAGAAGCCAAATGTAGTGTCCTATATCCGTCCTGGAGTGTTTGCTATCACCAAACAAAAAAGATGAGTTTTGAAGAGCAGTAGTTTCCTTCCAAGTAACCTCAGTTTCTGTGCTACAAGACTCTTCCTGTTCCTGGATACAATAGAAATAATGGATAAGATCTTCCATTCTTTCCCCAGAATCTTTTCAGTAATTAGAAACTAGACTTTTTCTTCCATTTTTGCTTCTTCTACATTACTGCCAGGGGAGCAAAAACTTGGTGTTAAATGTTCTGTTCCAGATTTTCTCCTGTCATTAATGTCAAGCTAAACAAATATTCCAAACACTGGCCAATAGGATCTGTTAATTTTGCTTTTTATTACCTTGCACAGGTTATTCAATTTTTTTAATATGTGAAAAGCAGACAGTTCTCAGCCCTACACAGGCTTTGACATTTAAACAGTTTGCATGTAAATAGTATTTTAGCTGTATCCATGAATACAGTTAATTTTAATTTATGTAAACAGAACCCTTGATTTTAGCTGGATTCTTTTGTAGTTGTTAAACGGAATTTATTGCAATTGTATAATTTATTATATCATGGCAATGATTTCTTTCCCTCTGAAATCCCTTAAATGTTCTTTACCGGAATGATCTTACACCTCTCAGGTTTCAAAATTATTTACTTCACATGATCACAACAGTTTGAGGAAACCTGAATTTCTGCCATGCCAGATGGTAATGATGGCTTTTTCAGTGAAAAAGATAGGAAGCTTCTGGATTTCTTTTCTTCCAAAAGTCATGCCTTCCCACTCAACTTTATTCCCACCTGCCAGCAAAGACAGATTTTTCAAAAGTGACTCCCTATCTTGCATCCAAAGAAACAGCCGTATTTTAGCAAAAGTTTAGAATAATGGAAAGTTCACCTCTGTTCTTGGCCTAAAGATTTTTAAAATCTCTCTAAATATTTTTGGGCAAAAGCTGTTGCCTGGGAAGTCTGCTGTTTTTATCATGACCAAAGGAATTCCCATCTGGCTGGTTTGGGATTTCAGCTGTCTGTGGACAGCTCACAGGAAGGACTGTCAGTGCAACTCGTGTGGCAGCAGCTCGGGCAGTGTGAATGGCTAAGATATTGTATTTATCTCAAGTGAATCATAGGCCTATTTGTCAGGATAATTATGCTGCTGGTGCTGATTATCAAACTGAAGGACATCTGACCATCCCTGGCTGCAGATCAATTAATGTAACTTACTACTACAATGATATTTAACCTTGAACATTTGACTTACTAACATGAGTAACAGTTTAACATAAACATCTGTAGGGACTAATTTATATTTTTTAACAATGAGCTGTACCACTGTCGTAAGCAAAATTCAAGTGCAGAGCAGCTGTAGGAGAGTTTGTATAATGTAGTTTTCATTCAGAGGGAACAAACAGATTTGTTGCTTCCCAGAACGAACTGCATAGGAAAGTGATGCCTATTCAGGTGATAAATTAGGTGCTACATACTATGACAAGTGCTCAAAAATCCAGATGCGTTTGGAAAAGTAACTGTAATGATGAAATAGGATTTTAGGCACTGAAGTCTTCAAGCAGTGCACGAGTTTGATGATTTTCTTTAGCGTCCAAATTTAGTCATGCTTCAGATTTTACCAAATGTGCCAAAATCTCACAGTAAAACAAAATCACATTAAAACAAGAAAGCAAAACCCCAATCTGAAGAGGTATCAAAGGGGATGACAGTTATGAGTTTACAAATCACTGGCTTAACCCTATTCAACACAGTCATCTCACAGCCAGTCTTGTCAGCATTTGTTCCTGCGTATCTTTGTTCACAAGCAAAACACAGGGGTTAATATGTATCCTCTACATTGTCAGTTTGTAATAATGCTTTAGATAAAGTGTTTGATCAGCAAGCAATAATACTTGTTTTTTTAATCTTGTGATTATTCCACTTATTCTAGTGTCAATGATTTTACTTATTAATTGTTCATAAGTATTTTATTCAAATAAAGTTGTTAGAGCAAGAAAGCTGGAATGTTGACGTGAATTTTCTTATCACTGCGTATTCTGTCCCAGGTCATACAACCAGTCAGTTCTAGGCTGTACTTAATTCATGATGAGGAATTCACTTGGAATGGGTGGGAGGCTGAGTAGGTGGCTGTGGTTAGCTCTGCACATCTACCACTAAGTAGTCCAAGTGCCTGGAAATGTGTGGAGGAGGAGTCTCTGCAGTGAGCTATGGGCTAATGGGCTTTTTGTAATCATATGTAACCATGCCACTATTATGAAAAGCAACGACTGGATGATCTTACTGTGGTTAAGACCTGACTGACCTGACTTTGGATTTTGAAGCAGTTTGTTTAAGCCTAACTTTCTGTAATGTTGAGAGTGGATGATTTTATTTTAACACTGAATACAAAAAAAGGCATGCAGATGGATTTTCAAAATTCTCCCTGGTTTCGTATGTTATTCTACTCAGCTGTGAAGGTGCTATATATTCTGTCTAGAACAGTCTGATAATATACATCTCTGTTTCTCAAAGGAATTGAATTTTAATCAGGAAAGAAAAAATGCACTTGGGAATAAAAACTACCAACATTCATTAGTCCTTGAATTAGGAGGTTACATAAGGCAGCGGTCTTACAACTCAGTGGGTGTATGGTAATGTGGGTGGATCTCTGAACTCATAAAGGAACGTCACTGGAGTCAGGTGTAGGATCAGAACAACTTTATGAATGCAATCATTCCTACTCTTAATGGCAGCCCCTTAAAATTATGTAGGATTTCCTTCCCACATCTTTTAGGTGGTGTTTAAGAAGTAATGAATTCTCTCACAAAAAAAAAAAAAAAAAAAAAAAAAAAAAAAAAAAAAAAAAAAAAAAAAAGGAGGAAAAAACATGGTTAGAATCAATTATTTTTGTGTAGAGAAGTTGAAGTCAAACGATGGTATAGGGTTATAAATTGCATTGTAGACCTGTCAGAAATGGCTTCTGTATATATTCCTTACCCATTCCTAACAGATGGCCAAAATTTTAGAATTTCCTTTCAATGAATTTATAGCCAGGTGCCCCATACTGATGAATTTGCTGTCAAAAGTAGTACCTACTGTGCCTGAATGTTTTCCGAGTGCACTGAACTTTTATCTATTTTTGACCCTAAGAACAGAATTGAACCATCCATTGAATTCAGCCAGCTGTTCGCCAGCCTCCTTTGATACCTAAATGACATGAACTAATTTTTCTCTCTTAATTGTTGAAATTTGCAAGACCACAAATCTCTTAACTGAACATGACTCCCTGTGGCCAATATTTTAAATTGTGACCAGTATGATACCAGCTCTGTTTCTTTTCCTGTCATGAGGAATTAGCACTGGTGCAGTTGGCATGATGAGAGAGAATCCAGGAAGAGTGTTGATTCTTCAGGAACGCTTGCAGCTTTACATACATGATTAAATTCTTCAATTTCTCCCAAAAGAAACTCCCTTATTAATTCATTACCATATATCTGGGGAGACTCCTAATGCACTGTCTACAAGAATTCCATCCCACAGTACTCCATTAAATACTTGGTTTAAAAAGTTTTTAAAGGACCTGCAGATATAGAAAGCGATGCTTGACCCCCTTTTAAACTGGATGGAAGAATTGGGATTTTGTGTGGATTATGTACAACATCTACTGTGTTTGGAATAAGAGGCTCATAGGAGTTTGAATGTGAGGATTTCTCCACTTGTTGGGAGGGAACACTCATGGGGCATGAGCAAGGAGCTCTTCAACCATGCCTTTGTGCTCATTTTTTTTCTCTGACTATAGTAGGACAATTCTGCTTTCACTGACATTTTGACTAAATATTTCTCTGCTTGCCTGTAAACTCCTGATATGCACTGCATTATGTGGTCTCCCTTCCTCATTTGCTCTTCTTTTACCTGTGCAACCCTAATTTACTTCTAGTTTTGTTAAACCTAGCATAACTACTTCTTTATTTACCTATTATTCATCTCTGTGATATCTAGGCAAGTTAAAGTTTTCCAGCTTGGTTGCAATAAAAATATGTTTCATCTAACCTAGGTTTCTCCTCACTGCTCCTATTTCCTGTCTGGTACCATTTCCATTGTAGCAGGAAAGGTAAGTTTAAAAAAAAAAAGGAAATCAAATTTAGTGACAAAAATTGGGATCACTGTGCTTGCTGTCAGCATCTGCAGAGCTGTTTCTGTAAGGCTTTGGTCAGATGTGATGCTCTGTTTACAGAGAGCTGAATTTGTGCTGAATTTTGTGCTGAATTCTTTGTAGAATAAGGTCCTAGTTTTTCTCACAACAAGTTTTACAGCTGCATTAATTGTTGGGGTAACCTTCCATTTCCGTGTATCCATTTGTCTCCCACCTACAAATCTACTAATTCTTCCATTATCACCCTTTGTTGTATCTTTTTTGGTTATTAGAACAGACAAGTCTTGCAGTTAAGTACTCTCTGTTGACTCAGTCATTAAATCACTGGTGTTATACCATGAGTGACTGTTCTTTCTTCCGTCCAGAACCTGATTTCTTAACCCAAGTAAAGGCTGCCATGGGATAATAAAGTTCCTTAGGTTTATTTTTCTAATCACTAAGATTCAGGTGAAGGTTTCTCAGTACCTGATAAGGCTTTGACACCTGGAGAGCTTTGAAGACTTCCAGCATCAAAGAAGATCTAGAATAAAATATTAGTAATATGTATTAAAAACACTAATGAAAAGTTTTCTGTGATCTTCTACATTAAAATCAGTTTCAAGGGATATTCTGAAAAATAGAGCGTACTTTTAAAAAAAATGAAATTACTTCATCCTAAGAATTTCTACTTTTAGGCATGTAATAAAAGCAGGATAATGTTGTGTGAAAAATGTAAAAATATGTAGATTTTTCATGTCTAGATCATAGTATTATTTTATAAGGAATTATTATAAGCCTTCAAAATTAATATCCTATCCAGCCATTGAAGGCAAATTAAATGCAAATGAAACTCCTCCAATGAACACATAATGCTTACTACACTGAGGTTTCAAAACACATTTGTGATGCTGAGTAGAAAAAAAATCAAACTTACATTGAATGTACGCTGCAAATGCAAATGTCATCATCCATTTCTTTTTATGCTTTTCTGGTTTGTGCTCTTTGTTTTGCAAATATGGTAATTGTAATGCAGTTGTATTAAAATTGGAAGAAGTCATTGAAATTCACCCAGCAAACACACTCTTCTTCCAAAGTTATTTGGTTCAAAAGTGTAAAATGGATTTCGAATTTTATGTCAGCAGTTTTAAAGCTTATCGTGTTACATTCATATATTCTACTATGTCACGATTGAGATCAGAAATATTGAGGTGTTAGTATGAAACTACAAAAAAAACCCCAAAAGGCATGTTTTAATCTCCCATTTACTTGGGTTTTTTAAATGAAAGTCCATCTGATGACATTTCTTTTGGTGAGGCAAATGTTTTAATTCATATACACAGTCCTTTACTTAAACTTTGAATGGTATACTTTCCTTCTAGTATTTTAATTTCAAGAGTTAACCTTAACATATCAATTTCTCTGTACAAGTCCTGTAGCCTAAAAGGATTACCTTTTTATGCCTTCATGCATTTTATACTTCCGTTTATTCATATCCAGTGACAATGCTGGGAAGAGCTCTCTGGTGTTTGCTACACCACCACTGACTACAGTGCTCTGTGATACAAACTCAGGGACTTGAAGAATCTTTCTCCAATACATTATTAAGTTTACTACACCAACTTTTTTCTTAGATGTCATTATAGATGACTTCCAGCGCTGCTAAATCTCTCAGGTACTGGATACCTTCATCTGCAGTGGTCTACTTTCCTGAGGAGTTCACAAATTCTTCCTTAAATGAACGTCTTCCCCAGCACAGCAAGGCCCTCAGTGCCAGGGTGAAGCACAGAGCCACTGGTTGTGTTAGCCTGTTCCCAAACCTGGCAAATAAGGAGATAGACAGCTCAGCTGCCAACTCCCTGTCCTGCACAGGCACTGGCTACCCAATAACTGCTGTAACTGCAGCATGATCAATGTGAAACTGCCATGGTCTCACCCACACTGGTCACCAAAAGGACTGTGATGGGCTGACCTTGGCTGGATGCTGGGCTCTCACCAAGCTGCTCCATCACTCCTCCTTCTCAGCTGGACAGAGGAGAGAAAATGAAATGGAAGATAACTCATAGGTTGAGATAAGGCAGGCTGCTAAAGCAAAAGGTTATGTCCACACAAGCAAAGGAAAATAACCCCTCAGGGATTCAATTTTCTGCTTCTCATTAGCAGGTGTTTTCTGGACAGTTCCCAGGAAGCAGAGCTTCAGCTCTCATGGTGGTGGATTCAGAAGGGAAATGTTGTAAACAAAGAGTGTCCCTGCTTCCAACAATTTTTAGCTTTTGTGTCTGAATTGATATATGGTCTGTAAAATCCTACTGGTCAGTGTGGGTCCACTGTCCTATTAGTGTCCCCTCCCATGATCTTGCCAACACCCAGCCCACTGTCTCAGGCTGGAATGCTGAGAGACCGTGCTGGTGCTGTGCCAGCCCTGCTCAGCAGCAGCCAAAACTCTGGGGTGTTACCAACACCTTTCCAGCCCTTGATGCAGAGTGCAGCACTGGCTGCCTGGGGAAAATGACCTCCAGCTCAGCCAGACCCAATATAACTGTTCATCTGAAATTCACAGCATAGGAAGAAGGTAAAAAAGGTAAAGCTAAATTTCTCTAAATGACTGACATAGGCTATGGCTTGTGAGGAAGATGATGGATCAGGGTAGTGGTGTGTCAGGTATGTGGCCTGTAGTACTGTGCAGGCATCCTTACCTTTGTCAAATGCAGAAATAAAATTTTAAAAAATGGGGAAAAACTCAAGCCCCCCAGTATTCACAGGTCATATTAGTTGGTAGGCATGTGGTGTGCAAAGCTTGGATAGAAGGCATCAGAAAACTGACCGGCAAGAAAGGTGATTATTACATACCTGAACAAGGAGCACGAGGAAAAAAGCTTTGTTACGTGCACAATATCTGGTGAACAAGAAAGGTGGAGCAACTTTATGGAACTGATTGTCAAGGAAAAAAGTAAATGCTAAAGCATTTTATGGGAAATTAAAGTTACACCCTGTGGTGAGAGAGATGTGCAGTCAAAGATGAATACCCCTGTGTTTTCATTTTGCAGCATAGCAGCAAAATCTGTTTTGATCTCATTTGTCTTGTTAAATGTTTTGACTGACTCTGTGTGCATTGTCTTTATATCCTGTAGGATACAGGTTAAGATTCTGCATGCTGTTTGTCAAATTTTAAGATGTAAAGCAATGCTCCTGGAGGCTTAGCATTTTTGTTTAACTACAGCTGTGTTACAGTATGTGTTTGAGAGTCTGATTGAATATTACAAGGCTACACGCAAAGCAGATCTCCACTGATGTGAC
Organism: Brachypodius melanocephalos; assembly: GCA_013398615.1. Taxonomy (NCBI): domain Eukaryota; kingdom Metazoa; phylum Chordata; class Aves; order Passeriformes; family Pycnonotidae; genus Brachypodius; species Brachypodius melanocephalos. The sequence continues at coordinate 3,670,174 of VZSR01001436.1, forward strand.
CTTTGATTACTGCAGAAATGGAAAATAAAAATTTTGGAGCTGCAATGGTTTCATATTTATCATCAGAGACTATTAATAAAGGGAGATTGTCTCCTTGCTGTTTACAGGTACCAGCAGCAAGTTTTGGGAACCATGCAAGCTGTATAGTAGGACCTGGAATCTAACTGATTACTTGGAAAGAAAACCAAAATTTTTGAGCTTATGGGAGTCTCTTTTATCATTTGGAGAGGATCTTAGAATTACTGCCATTCTTGGCTGGAAAGAGGTGTTTCTGTGTGTATGTATATCATCCAGTGTTCAAACCTCAGTATAAACAGAAATATAGTTTTGACACTTTCTTGTAATGTTTTAGTTATGTGCTTCACTTTGCTTTAGCTACTGGCAATTCAAGGTGCTAAATCTTAATTCCTCAGGTGGTTTCTTCAAATAAATCTGTAACTCTGATAACAAAAAGGACACGAATGCCATTTAATATCTATGATACTGGGGCATGTATGCTTTATAAAAAGTAGCTATAGAATAGAAATATTGAATGCCATAGTTATGAGCAGTTTAATCATATCTGACCATGAAGCAAAATGTGAGCAGATGTGACTGGTCTCTCAGCTGATACAAAATAGGGTAGTTATCTGAATCAGTAGAGTTATGCTGGCTTGTCCCAGAAGGATTTGAGAGGAAATTGGTAAAAGTTGATGTGATTGTTGATCCAGATTGGTCAATCTATTAAAAATAGATATTTTTTAATATGTTAATGGAGAAACCCTGTGACACAAATGACAGCAACCACTAAAAGTGTTCATAAAGGAGGTGGTTCCAGCTGTTACGTGCACAGTGGTACTTAAGAGCTCACAATTGCTTTCACAAGAAATTCTGTGGTCAGGTGTGCAGCCTGACCAACATCCATGAGTGAATCAGTGCCAGGCAGAGCCAGGTGATGACTGCAAACCAGGCCAGAGGTGTGCAAGCTCCATGCCCAAGGAGATGAGCCCTTGGCATTGGCAAGGGCGGCATTTGCACGGCCACAGGCTGATGGTTTCCAGAAATTCAAGTAAGGCCCTTGGCTGTTTGCTTTTGGTAATCTCTTTGCCTCTTGGCTCTAAATTCCTTAGACTCCTGTTTATGTATATGTCTCTTTCTTAATGAGGCTGTGAATGTAAAAATACATTCTGGTTATATGAATTCTGAAAACTAAATACAGCCAGCCTTTCGGTGTGTATGGAATGAAATCACTGAAATGTGTAACTGCTGCGAAGGGTGTTTTTGAGTCACTTTGGTAAATCAGTTTTCCAGTGGGGTGGGTCATAAGCTGTCAATGATTGTGCTGTCTATAGAGGTGTTTTCATTCCATTGAGATAGAAATATGAGGGCACTTCAGTGAAAGGCTTACTACATAGCTTTCCTCTCAATCTTTTCCAGTCAGTATATGAAGGGCTACAATTTGAAAATAAATTTGTATATAGAGAGAAATAATGAATTTTTTAAACAATCTAGTATCAACAGGAAGAATGAAAACCTTTTAGTCTTGTCTATTCATAATGTTATTGTATTGCTCCAAAATCTGGTTTTAAGAATGAAATGATATAAAATGTTTTCAGTTAAATAGGTAGATGGAATTAATGTCAACAATATTCTTTATAGGTCTATCTAAACCCGTATTTTTTTCTTGTTTATTTTTTTTCCCAGCTAATCAATACTTTATTAATTTTTACCACTCTAAACCTGAAGGTCAAGCAGCATTTAAGATCCCTGAATAGAAAAAGGTGTGGACCTAGCTTTATTTAGAGGTTTCAATTCTTGTTTTGCAGATACGCTGACATTTATGAAACCGTCAAGCTTTGATCATATTGGATAATCCAATTTAAAGATGCTTAGAGTTTTTGTTTAACCTTCAGCTTGAGATAACTGGTGGTGGTGGTTTCAGAGAGAGGCAGTGATAGCACATTCAGGAGAAATACCACACGCCAGCATTTGCAACTATTACCATTTAAATAGCCTCTGTCAACCTAAACAATACACAAGGGTTCGGATGACGTTTTTGTGGGAATTTGATTCCAAGGATCTTTACGGTATGATAAGTACATGATCCAAAATGACACATTATGGAGTTATTCTGGAGTGGGGTGAACACAGATCTCAGGCAAAGGATGATAGGCAAAACTGCATCCCAAACTGCACGGAAGGAGCGAGAAATTACAAATAGATGGAAAGCACTTTAAACAATTTCCTCCACCATGTACAGGACTGTGTTGTGACATTCATCAGAGGAATCTCATCTTCCCAAGCTGCTTCCAATTTCCTGCAGCCTATTTGAATAGGCCCACTTCTATTAAGTCCAAATTTGAGAGACAGGTAGGGTTTTCATTCTAGCCAAACTAGGATGCTGTGTCAGTACTGCCTGGAAAATATCTCTAAAAATCCTGACTGCCAAGTACCTTGATCTGTAAATATCATATATTTCTTTACAGGCACACACCCAAATAATTCATTAAGGATAGTGTTTAGGAAGAACTTTCAGGGCTGAGGATTAGGGAAAATTGTAATTTTTTGCCTTATTTCTTTTATTACACAAAAATCCTCAGTAGATTTTTATGAGAACCTGCAGAAATATTCATGTTATAAATAGAGAAAAGTCTGGGGAAAAAATAAGGTCCAGGGGCTCTGAGAGTTATAATCTTGCATTTGAAATGTTAGGCGGGGATGAAGAAGGCTTGGAAGCTGCTCCTGCAGTGCTGGGCTGCAGAGAGCTGCAAGCACAGGGCTGGAGGAGCACCAGTGCCCACCAGAGCCAAGCAGGGGCTAGCCGAGAGGGAAAATGCAACTTTGGGGATCAGAATCTGCTGTCTGGGTTGATTTTTAGAATATCAAATGTGTGATAAATTATAGCTTAACTCTCAATTGTGTAAGTGTGACACTTCCATAATAAACACAGGCTGCTTGGGTTCATGTGAAAACAATCTTACACGTTTGGTTCATTTTATTCATGGGGACAGTTTCTGTGTCATCTGCTGAGTGGGTTTGGTGCTTTTCCCCCTTTTTTTCCAAAACTAGCTCTGAGTGCTTGCAAGGAAAGAAGAAAACAGACACCAAGAGGAACTGAAATTGCTCATTGTGGGAAGTGTGCCTACAAAATTTGTCTTAAAGCTTTGAATATTTAATTTTTGTTACAAAATTGATTTCAAACAATGAGGAACAGATCTTTCAGTCTGTGTTCTTTATCTGCAAAGTATTTTTAAAATTCTTTGCTTAAAAATATTTGCTCTCTTTTAATAAATGGACAAGAGTGGATTGGTCAATACTAACCTTTAAGATACAGTTTCTGTTTTACTTAGTGCTCCAGTGATATGAAAGGTGATGCGTGGCACAAAGCAGGATGGACATTGTAACACTGACCCTGCTTTTGGGATACCACAGGAGAAATACTGTGCATGACAATATTGGCAATGATGTTGTGTTGTTTTTAATGCCTGTGGATGTACTCTGAAGTGACCCACTTGAGGAGGACATCTCTGGTTTAGTTTTGTGCCAGTGCTTTGTTTATCAGGGCTACATACCATTGTTTCACTTTATCTGTGTAAATGTTCTTTATATAGCTGTCAGTCCATTATCTGCCTGCAAAGTACTCTCTGAAAAAAGATTCCTTACTTTTACCTTCTTTTTTTCATTCCATATTATCTATGAGAGATATGTGTATATGTATACATGTGTACAGGAATCCACGATGTGTCTGCATTTATGTGGCCCATGAGAGCTGTGAAGATACTTGTTCCCCCTCCAGCTTCTTTCTATAAACTGATTACAATTTTAAGAGCTCATTGTAATTTTAGTCCTGTTTGTGATCATCTTCCAATTGAAATCTAGCCTGGTGTATACTGATGTCTTGCTAACAGATGTTGTATGACACATGTTCAGAAAAAGAGGCAACATTTAAAAATGACACTCAACATTACTGACAGTGTAAACAATGCAACCCCATCGGTTTTGAATCAATCTGGATTTAATCATCATTTATAATTCATTTGATTTCCTCTTAAACTCTGCCTCCAGCATCTCCTAGGTGTTTAGACTGCAGAAAGATAAAATGCATAGATGTATATTGCTGCCTAATAAATCTCTTTCATGTTTTCCGCTTGCAGAGACAGGGTAGTCTGACCTTGGAAAAGGGCTATAATCCAGTGTCTTTATAGAGATGAGGAAGCAGCTTTGACAAACAGAAGTTAAACCCTAGATGGTCCAGGACTATCTGGCCATTGCTTAATCTTCTTAATATGGTAAGACAAATCCCATTCTTCATTTTTATATTAACATATTTCATTTTTATTACTGTGTTTAACTCTTAAGCAGAGCTGTAGAAGCTTGGATAGAAATGCCAGACAAGCATACGCATTCGAAAGAAAAGGAACTCCTCAGCTCAGCAAGCTCACAAGTTTCAAAAAGCTTATTTTAAATGGCTATGAGTGAGGAAAAATTAGGGCATTGAGCAAGCCAATGTAACTACTGCAGAGATAATAAAAGAAGGATTGTAAGATGAGAATTAATTACTATTAATAATAAAATGCATTTATTCCGGGTAGGGCTTTCTGTCAAGACAGGATTTCTCAGTGGCCACAGGGTTAGAAGTGGCCACTTCTGGTTGTTGCCTGCATCATCAGCTGGTTTCCCGTTTTTGAAGGCAGGATGTGATTATCCCCAATTGTTTCTGAGAAGGAACATCTAATGTCATCCTTAATCTCTGTGAGGTGACTGCTTGTTATTGCAGCCTGCACAGAGACTGACCACCAGTATTCCACTTTCAAAACTGTGGCTGGAAATGAAGCTCTCTTCTTTAACACGTCTCTTTTTCATTCTTCTCTCCCAAACTGGTGTAATGGATATTATTCTGTATTTGCAGGAATTGTCTGCCACTGAGTAGGTTACACAGGCCATTGAAGCAGCCAAAGAGCTGAGTGGTGGTTCAAGTTGGCCAGATTAAATTTAAGATAATATTTTCAACAATGAGTACTTTTTATTTAAGAATAATTAAATATTAACTATTTTATGGTGAACTTAACGAAAAATTTGCAAACATAGGGACAGAGAGTCTGGATATTAACATCTGTGATTTGAGCTATAGAGTCGTTCTGGTATGTCAGTGGTTTGGTTGTTAGAATTAAATTATATCATATTTTCTAGGAAACTTGTTCACTTATGGGTTAATTTCTTTAAAAATATTTTTCTTTGTTAAAACAAAGAAAAAATTACTAATAACAAGAAAAATTCAGTACTTGAAAATGTGTTTATAAATTCACAAAATAAGTAATAAATCATAAACAGTTCAAATCCAAGTTGATTCTGCTGAAGTGAGTTGTTCTGAAAACATTTGCCATGTTTTTAAATGCTCTCACATTTAAAATCCCACTCAGAATAAAATCTCTAGAAAGTGTGAAAGATTTCCAATCCTGGTCAAGACACTCTGAACCAAACTTTGTACCTTTGATGTGAGGGTGTTACTTATATTTGGAAATCTGAATTTTGAAGGGAGGATTTTAAATCTGGTTTCTGGTTGTAATGCTGCTTGTATTCAGCAGGCTTGTAAATAGCCTTGGAAAAAGCTGATTAGGTATGAGATAGAGGCTGTTGATTGATTATATTTGTTCAAATGCTCAAAAGCAAAGCTGATTCTAAACAGGTAAAACATGTTTTTTATGAAACTGAATGGCAGATGAAATTCAATTTTGGTAAATGGAAAGAAACTAATGTATTTAAATATGCATTTTCATTCAGTAGTTACTATTCAGGAGGGAGATATTGGCATTATTGTGATTAGTTCAATAAAACTGTCACCTCAGCACCAGCTAAAGAGTAAAATACAGTTCTGTAAAACTGTCCTGGAAAAAAAAATAAGATAAAATAATGAATGCAATCCTTTTGAAATCTAGGTTGCATTGTTATCTGGAATATTAAGACAAGAGTGGTTAAAGTTCCCAGAGGAACTAGAAGGGCTACAAAGAACAAAAGTAGACAGAAGATTTTTTTGTTGAGGACCAATTAAAGAGAAGACTGGGGTTGTGGTAAGGGTCTAATGATTGACAGATAGTGTAGGAAAGGCAGCATTTTCCTTTCTTCTGGTAATGTAGGGTGTATTGAATAACATAATCATGCAACAGGTTTGAAACCAACAAATGGAAATATTTTGTTCACAGATGGATAATCAAATTGTGGAATTCCCTGTCAGAGGGTATGATGGAGATACGAAATGGGAATAGGCTCAAATAGGATTTGATTACTTGGTGCTGTAATGAAGAGGTGTGATTCTGTGGGTTTTAAAGAAAATGCAGTCTTCAGATGTAATTCCTTCCTCTGCTTTTAGACAAAACGTCCTGCTGGAGGGACATGGCATTCTGTATTTTCCCGGTTTCATATAGTATTTTCCAACCATGGACCTTTTCCGTAACAAAATATGGCTGTTCTTATGTTCTTCAGATACTTGAAAACAGAATTAATTTTATCACTATTAACAGCTTCTCTATGAAGTGATGTTAAATGCTTGCATATGTTTACACTTTAATCTTGTGGAGTTCTGTGCTTGGAGAGAGCTCTCCATCAGTCCGTGTGCTTGCCCAGGGTGTTCAGCTTTGCTGCGCACTCAGGATTTTTGGCAGTTGTGGGTGATGATAAGGACAAAAGTGCAGGTCCTTATACCCAAAAATTCGGATTCTGATACCCAAAATCCCTTAGGGACAGGGATTTTCTGCCCTGTGGTTGCTGTTGGGTGTGGTCAGAGTTTCTTTCTGATAATAGAGCTGCCTCAGCTGCTGTCTTGAACTTAGGGCTAACAATTTTATCTGTATGGGAATCAACCCAAAAAACCAGTGGCGTGGGGCTTTTCTCTCCCTGCTGGGGGTCTTGTACCCTTTTCTGCATTCTGTTACCAAGTTTCAGACCAGTCCTCAAACAGGCACTGGGATGGACCCTGTTATGTTCACCCATGTTTTGTCCTTACCCGTGAAGAATCAATGTAAATGAGTTTGCTGGTAGCAGTTTTGGTGGGGTGTGTAACCTGTTTCATAATTTTGTTTTGTTGTTCAGGACCAAGTAGTTATTATAAGGGGTTTTTGTTATTGTTCTTTGCCTTTGTGATCCGTAATAGAAATTCTAATTATTTGTGGTAAATGATACAAGTTTGTGGATGTGTGTCAGGTTTCTCTGTTTGCAGGACTTCTTTTTGTATCAAACAGTGTCTCAGGGAATGGAAGAAAATTGGCTAAGTAAGAAATAAGGTAAGACAAAACAGAAGGAAGAAAAAAAATCAATGGAATTTTGAAATAACTCGTGTGAGAAAAGGTATTTTCAGCAAATTCTAGAAAGATTTTTTGGGTATAGAATGAGCAAGAAATATATTTCTGTAATACAGGATGCACTCTTAATTCCCTTAAGCCTCTCCTTTCTACTTTGGCCTAAATTTGACATTGCTGGCATGTCTTCCTCACAGCAAAGTTCATGGAAAGCCAGAATGGTGCAGCTGGTTCCTGGCTAGTTTGTTGCTAAGGGGAAATCTTAATTAAAGCCTCCTTCATTATGTCCTTGGAAGGGGTGTGATGTTGCAGAGCATATTCCATGTCAGGGACAGCATCAGAGAACACTGGTAAGGGAATACAAGTTCTTTGGAGAATGAAGTGTTTCTAAAATAGATAATGAGATGCAGAGTTAAAGTTGGGAAAATTTGGCCTTTGCTTTGGGTTTGCAGTGCTTTGGGCATTCTGCCTGTGACTGTACACACAACATCCTGGAATTTCTGCCAGTCACCTGCCACTTGGTGTGGCAGCATCCAGACATGCTTCTTGCCAAATCCCACAGGAACTCCTCGTTGCTCTGTGTTTAAAGATTCAAACCAGATTAAAAAGCAACCATGAGAAACAGAGCACCAAAAGAGTCCCTAAATATCTGTGGAGCATCACTGGCCTCTCACAAGTGTCAGCACTCCTTGGCACCAGAGAAATGGTCCAGGTGCCAGTGGATGTCAGCAAGAACAGGATGGTGAGCTGTGCTCCTGAGAGCTTCTGGAGAACGCTCCAGCTCAACTGACACCTCTAAAGAAAATGTTACATTCACTCAAAAACAGTGTTCTGCAATATTGCAATTGCAGTATTTCAAGCTGGGCTAATTCTGTTTGTATTTTTTATATAATTTTAATTTTCCCCATGGGGAACAAAAAAAAAAGTTGGTTGAATCATTAAATAATCCTGAAACTGCATTTTTTAGTAATTTGTTTGACAGAAAAATGCTCAGCTTAATATCTGGGAATTTGGGATTAATATCCTTGGCTAAATTTGTCTCTTTATCCAAGTAAAAAATCTTTGACTCTTTAAACATTGACTTAGATATGTTGACATAAATGAAGAAACAGTTCTTTTAAGCTTCTGAATTCACAAATGATACAAGAGCAAGAGAACGCCCTTTTCGTAACAAAATTATGGAGGTGAAGTGCTTTCAGTAAAATCTTTCATATTTTGCTAAACAAGCTTTAAAAATTCACTCCTGAACAGATTTAACTCATAGGATTTGTATGAGCACAAATGTTTGGCTCATCCATTTCTTTTAATGGGTACATAGCAAACCTAGAAAGTCCAGTTACTTCCTTTAAAGGACAGCTAGGTGAAGAGATAATTTCATTGTGTACATATATTTTTACAGAAACTGTTACCTTACACTGAGAAACAAGTGAGTATAGCCAAGTACATAAGCCAGTGATGCTTTTTGTGTGGTGTTTATTAATGGAATCTGCTGGAATTCTTTACTTCTGTTTCACAAATAAGAAACATGCAGTAATTCTCAGAAATATTTCAGCAACTGTTCTGTAGCTCAGTGAAATGAGACCTGCAGTGGTTTAATCTGTTTTTTAATTAATATGTCTATATCTCCATAAAAACAAATCCAGTGGGATCTTGCTGACACTATTAACACTTGTGAGATTATGCTACATATCAGTAAACTCAAACAGAATTGAAAGGAGATAATAGTCAAATTTTAAATTTATTCAGCTAATTTTAAATTCTCAGAAATTTTTTTTTCAATTTAACTGTGCATTAAAACAGCTCTCCCTTTTCGTCTTGAAAATATTTGAAAATGTGTGTTTGCTCAGATAAAAGTACTTTTAGCTTATTCTCAGTATTTCCAAGGTCAGACCAACAGCAATGTTTCAGGGCTAAATAATCAGGTTCTGATTTGGGCCTCAGCAGCATAAACCTATGCTAAGATATGTCATTTCAGTGGTTTCACTTTGATGGTATTTTTGAGAGCAGAATGTGACTTTAATTATTACATAGAACACAGCTTTGAATGTCAAAAACCCATAGAAAAATTGACAAGCTCAGCCTACTTTAGAACCATCATTTAAGCCAAAATTCATTAAAATGGAATTCCACAGAAGACATCCTATTGGCATTTCAGGTACAGACAGTAACTGAAAAATGCTTTTATATACAGATTCATGCCAACAGCTTTCTGTCCAGCAGGTGACTTTCTGCATTAAAAGGTTTGTAGAAGTGGAGATTGTAATAGGATGAACAACCTTGATAAAACGCTTTGATTCTTATCTTTGTATTTTTTTCCCTCATTACATTTGCCTTAGCTGGTGCTGCTGCAGTTAAGGGGATGTCAATGCTCCCATTGTAAACTTCTTTCATGGGGTTTTATGACTTCATGGTAAAAAATAGCTTTTGTCTGAAATACAGCAGATTTTTAAAAATAATTCTTTGTTCAGTTAAACAGCGAATGTTAACTTGAAAAAACACATTTGTTGTAAATGGAAGGGCAATCTTCAGCTCACTAATACCACCTCAGATTAATAAAAATGACAGTATTTTAAAAATCCAATTTTGTTTTCACAGTTAAGGTTGTTTGTTTGATTACCTCTTTTGCATTGCACTTTGTTTAGACAGGGAAATGGATGAAGTTAGTTTCAGTGGGCTGGTAATCATTCTCACTCTCAGGTTGTTAGTACCACAATATTGAACATGCAATAGCTGTGAGGTAACTTTGATGAAAACAACTGCATATGTTGGAATTTTCTGAGAAGTTCTAATGTTGCATCCATCCATTTTTAGTTGCATTTATGTATCACAGCCCGGCAGTGTTCACCCTTTCAGCTCTGATTTCTGCCCTCTTGCCCATGAGTCAGGCTGCAGAGAGCCTGGCTGTTCAAGATGCTGTCTGGAGCTCTTCCTTTCCTCTGGTTCTGAGGGACCTTTTTCTCAAACAGCAGCTGGAAGATGAATGAGCCAGGAACCAGAGGGCTGAGCTCCCTTCCCTGCCCTCCTTGTCTCATTTCTTGCAAGGGCTCAGGCTTTGCCTGTCCTTGTTCCTTGACTTGTGACAATGCACCCGACTTGCTTGTTGAGTTCTCCTGGTTTCTGGGTCTATGTTCTAAGCAGTCTCTTTGCTGTCATGCAGCTTAGTAAAAACCTGTTGTAGTGGAAATGTCAGTGCTGCTACACTGTGGCCTGGGTGCTGTAACAAATAACTCCTGGGTAGAGGGAGTTCTATGATAATGGCTTTTGTTAGGTGAGCTACCAGGGAATATTAGTGCTTTCTTTTAAATCTTGGTGGTTGGAAAGTGCTTCTGTTATTGCGTGGAGGGCTATCAGGCTCTCAAGCCTTTTTATTTTGCACCATTCTGTAAGAACTCAGGAATAGACAAGTCAGGGGAAGAGAAGCAGCTGGGGGCTCAGAGGGCAGTCACTGCAGCTCTGCTGTGGGACAGGTGAGCACTGGGAGGAGTTTGCTCTTCCAGTCAATGCTGGGACACTGGTGTGATTTTCCCTCCTTCATGAGAATGTGGCAGAAGCAAGGTCTGTGGTTACTCTTGTTTTAGTACCCTGCAGCTCAGATCTTCAACGTCCTGTGAACTATCACTTGGTTTATGAGCTTATCCCCTGGTTTATGCAAGGGCCATACCATGAGGTACAGGAATGAGCAGCTAAATACTTAGTAACTTATATACTTAGTAAAATAGTAAATATATCATTCTTGATTATGCTGTTTTCTCCATGTTTAGTGTGGAATTAACTCTTATCTAAGCATTATACTTATTCATCTAGAATGGTTTCAGTAGATTTAGCAAATACCTTTCCCTGTTGGAGAAGGCCCTATCAAAGGGTAGCAGTGACAGAATAAGTAGCAGCCTTCAGGAGCTTGCAGTGACAGCATGCATTGTGCCACTGCTGTCTTTGGTGAACAAGAGCCATTAGATTTGACTGTGAAGTGCTTTTAAACATGAAAATCTTTTAAGAGATTTTCAAAATGCCCATCTCAGTTCATTGACAACTACCTTCATTTGAGATTTGTAGGCTGAATATATTGTTTTCATAATTCAGAACACTAGGCAAATTTGTTTTGCTTTGTCTTAGGAAATATTGGAAGAAATCAAAAGTGATATGAAAGCTTTAACTAGAAAAGATTTAGATTTGTGGTGCAAGTGAATTCATGAAAATGATCCACTTGCAGTAGAGGAATAATGGAGTCAGATTATTGGAAAGTAAAGATAATAGCATATCTGGGATCTTATTGTTCAAGAATTGCCTATAAATATGGTGCATTATTACTCGAGCATTACCAGGTTATCTCCACATTGCTAAAATTTATGCAAAACACTTTTTAGTATCTTTGGAAAAATGATATGACAGTATCTGGCTATTTTAAATTTTGGTTGGTCAGTGTTGCCACATACAATGGAGACAGAAAAATCAGAGTTGCATTGCTAGAGTCAAGCAACATTATTACCTAAAAATTAGCTTGAGACAGGATTTCTTTGGTTTCTATTCCCTTGAAATATTCTGTAATTAATCAGAAAATTCAGTTCAACTGTGAAATGAAACAAGAGACAAATCTCCTTTGTAAGTAGCCTCGTCGATCCCCAAGACCCCACCAATCTCTTGCTATTGCTGAAGTGAAAGCTGCTCTGTGTTTACAAACCAGGCTCCTTCCAGCAGCACTTGGAAGGAAATGTTGAGGTGTGTAGGGCCCTACATACCAGGCGCACTCAGGAGGGGTTGTGACAGTAGCCAGGAGTGAGAGTCTCAAAGCAAAGGGGTTGTGCCTATTCCTCCAACTAAAGAGAAGCAGCAGGGGCACTCTCTCTCTTTCAATGGCTGTTTGAAGAAAATTAATTTATGGTAGAGGCTGAGGTACTCAAACATGCAGATAAAATCCATTACTACCTTCCCCTCCTGTAGTCTATGTCTTAAATTTCTCTGTTGTGCCAGTGGGATGATGATGGTGCAACTGTCTCCAACCAATGACAGCCTTCTTCAGCAGAGAAAGTGTATTTTAATCTTCTGTGCTCATCTGCATGGTCATTTTCTCTATAGAAGTGTTGACCAGAAGTATGCTCAATAAGCTTTGGTCTCATCTGATTGGTATTTTGTTAGTTTGGGGTTTTTGTTTGAGGTTTTTGCTTGTATTTCTAAAGAATAGTGTAAATTTTGCTTATCTTTTTGGAGAGAGGCTGTTTTCAGACAGGATGCTGCAAATGAAGCCTCTCCTCATCCATCAGTGAAGAGGGGCTGAGCAGCCACGTGGCTCCAGCCTTTTCCCTTTGCCAGTTTTCCATGCCTGCTGCAGGCAGCTCTGCTCACTGTGCTGCTCTGTGCTTTTGTGCTTGGTGTGGGCCATTGTCACAGGCTGGGTTTGGATTTAATGATGGGAGATGGCACTTGCCAGTTAATAGTCACAGAATTTATTTTTCTAGGTTTTTTGTTCTTTTTCAGTATAGCATTGTATGGCAAGGACACTTGTTCTTTGCAGAAAAGATTAGGTGACTTCTTCATCTTTTGTGAAGCTGAAACTGCAGATATTTTGGGCTGTGTATGTAAGCCTGTATTCTTTAGGGAATAAAATATAGGAATCTGTAAAAACTCCAGCTAATGAGCAGTACATTCATTGGCAAGTTATTGTCCTTTCCCCTTGGTTTATTCTTAGTCTACAAAGCTTAGTTTAGAGTATAAACAGAAAAGAACAGATTCCCTTGACTCTCTTGCTCCCTCTCCATACTTTTCTGTGATACAGAAGGTTTATCTCTGAATACAGTTGTCCCTCTTTCAAAATAAATTATCATCTACTTTGTCAGCAGGGAAAGCATCATAGATTGTGTTCTTTTATTCTTTTAATAATTTTGCTGTAGCCTATGTGAGAAGAAGGGGTTTTAGATGAGTTGGGGTTCCCCATTTCTTGAAGGTTTAGTGGTGTCAACTATCAGTAATGCCAACATTTATTTCATCTCTAGTGATGCTTCACATTCTAGTCTTGTTTCTGGTTTTCAGGGTCTTAATGATCCTGAAACAATTTGAAGAAGTTGAAGTTTTCTGTTTCAACCTGAAGAGAATAAACAATAAAGGTAATCTATTGGAGTGAGAGAATGCCTTGGTCCATCAGGTGGAAGTGTTATAGCAGTGTGGACTTTATACAATAGAATGTGAATGTAGTATCATCCTCCTGCTTGATCACCTCTGCCTGACCTCCAGTGGTCTCTTTTTTAATTATTGTCTCCTCATCTCAACATGAATCTTCCATTTCAGCAAATATTTACAAATATATTGGTCTTTCTGCAGTGTATCAATTGGACTATACTGGAAGTTATTTTATCTACAGGAGCCGTTTAACAGAAAGTTGAGAAACCATGGGTATGAAAAGTACTGTTTTTTCAATCCATTTTAGTTTTAGCTTTCCCTCTCAGGGTATATACTAGGATGATGTTATAATGCTGGTGTGTTTGTTTCTTTTCTGTTGGTGCAATATTGTTGCTTTGTTGTTTGTTTTGTGTTGGGCTTTTTGAACCCATCACTGTGCTGCCCTGTGTGCTGCACATCCTGACTCACAGACCATCTGATGATGGGGGCTGACTTAAATCCACTTTCAAGTGAACATTCCAGAAAACAAAACAGCTCACAAAGTTGAGGAATTCTGCTTATAGCTACTCTTTTCTTTTTCTCATGAAAAACAACAATTTTACACGAAGTACATTTTTAGACTGTATTTTTAATAGGAGAGGGCAAAGATGTTTGGATTTGGGGTTTGTTTGTTTGTGAGGTTTTTTTTTGTTTTGTTTTGTTTTGGGGGGTCTTGGGGGGGGGTTTGGGTTTTTTGGTTTTGTTTTTTTTTTTTTTTTTTGGTCGTTGTTGGGTTTTTTTGGGGGGGTGGGGTTTAGCTTGGGAATCTCTTTCTGGCTATGCTGCTTCAGTCAGCACCTCTATTCGCTTTGGTTTCCTATCTCTAAAACATGATCATGGCTGAGTTATGTGGCTCAGGTAACCCAGGAGAGAACTGTAGAGGTAAATTCAGGGAGAAGTTAGAACGTCCCTGCCTCAGAATGCATTCCCTCTGCTGAAGTGTTTCACTTAATTGTTCATCTCTCCCTCTCTTCATCTAAGAGATACTGTGAAATGCTTTCATGACTTGTGTGTTTTCAGAGGAGTTACGACAAGTCAAAGCATGGTGAGCTGTGTGCTGAAATGACTTTCTTACAGTTTTGGAGGCTAGGTTGAAGTGTTGTGAATATCTATTCCTTACTCCTATGTCTCAACCCTATTCTTGCCTCAATGTTTCGGAATTTAAAAAGCCCAGAACCAGTGGGCCAAATTATGAACCTGATTGTTCACCAAATGCTGTGATATATAAGAGTTTTACATTTGATCTCACCTTTTTAATATATAGCCATAAAAAGTTAACTTCAGTGCTAGAAATGTCCATACTCTTTACTGTTATTAAAGTTTAAAAAATATAAACATTAAAAAAAATCAATTATGTCAATATGCCACATATTTAGAATAATTTGTTTCATTTATTTCCATGCTTATCTTTTACTAAGTCTTTTTTTCTGTATCTGATACAGTTGGTGGTTGTGTATTATAGCTCAGCTTTGTATTTTACTGATATTTTTAATATATTACACATACTTGGTTAAATCTTAGCCCCCTCTTTCTGTTTTAAGACAGAATGCCTTGTTGGGTAACTGTGTGATAAAATGCTGATTTGTCTGTCCTACAGATCTGTTTAAGATTGTAGGTTTATTAAAATATTTAATATAGATTAAAACGTCATCATATATTAAACTGTAGTTCCCATCTTCTTGGTATAATAAGTACATGCAGATAAGTGACACATTATCTGGGTGTATGTGTAGAAAAAAAATAATTTCAACCGTTTTCATCACTCATCGTAAAAGGAGGAAAATGCCTTATGGTACTCTTAGATAATGCAGTTCTGAGACAGACCTTGTTGCCTCACTTCAGGCATAATCCTTGTAATGGCTGTATTGCAGTGAGGATAAGATCATCTTATAAGTACCATAAATGCACAATCTGCCATGTTTACCCAGTTTTTCCTTTTCCAGTTCCTTTTTAAAATCATACTTAAATAGATTCCCAGCAGTAGTTTATCTGTGATGCATCAGAAGGGAGATATTTTGGGTTTGGGAGAACAAAAAGCCCTATAGGTAGTAATTGCTGCTCTCTCATGAATTGTTAGCAAAGAGCATCCCATTTCACCAAAGGAAAAGAAAAGAAAGAAAAAAAAAAAAAAAAAAAAAAAAAAAAAAAAAAAAAAAGGGAGAGGTTCTTTTCAGGCACCCCTGCAAACAGAAATCACCCTAATCTATGCATTTTAATAGGGAAAATCCTGGCATATGTAATTAGAAAGACATTTACCTCAGTGATGAAAGAGCTTTGTTATAATGTTAAAAACCACTAGTGTTGACAGAGACAGCTATAGAAAGCAAGTAATGGTCCATTTTAATATCAATTGTGACATTTATTAATATTTTAGAAAGCAGGGAGCATGTCTGTAACAATCAAATGCTCTGGGAAAGCAGCAGTTTACCAAGTGCTTCTTAAAACAGATATATTGTCAAGCTATGTATGGTCTGGCTGTGCCATTTACTTGAAACATGTACACAATGTATTTGTTATCAGCGTGTCTGGATGCACTTAAATGAACAGTAATGTAGGAAAAGTGCTTTTTAAGGCACTGAGGAAGCCATCTGAAGCTCCATTTTGTATGTGCTTATTGAGAGAATGGTTTTGATGAGGGTGTATAGAACTTTCCATAGGTGTGAGTCATCCTCATAAATGAGGGTATCAGCCCATCCAGCATTTCCCAGGTGCCCTTTCCCCTTCTGCCTGAACTTCTGCAGAAACCTGTAGGTTAGTGATATGTGTTGCATTGAATTTTTCTTGTAAGGATCAGCATTTTTTCTCCAACTCAGACAAGCAGGGAAGCCGGTTTTGGAAAGTTATTTGCTGTTGTTGTAGCCTTTGACAAGTAGCAGTGAGAAAGTAAGTAGGGAGAGAGGCTTTGAGCCAGGTGTGGAAACATTATTTACTTGCACTGCTCTCTGCTAACCCAGGGTTCTTCTGCAACTATTCATTCAAATTAAGTACTTGTAATCGTGCTTATGCCATCTTTAAAGAGTTAAGATTTCACAAATGTAATTTCAAAAATTCTTTGGTTGCAGAGAGTAAAATTATAACAAAGCAACTACTGTAACTCTTTTCACCTATAGAATTGTCTACAGATCTGAGATGTTCAAGAAAGCTTATTTCAAACTGTGGATAGGAAACGTAGAACCAGAAAAGAGAAGGAAATCTTTCCAAAATGAAAGTATTGCATTGTAAGCTTTGATATCCAAATAATTTAGTTTGAATGAAAGAAGCTCATCAAACAGGATTGCCTTCTGTTGTTACAAGGTAGTGTTATGGTGTTCTGAATATCTGACAGCAAAACAAGACAAGTTTGAGACACTAAGGAGCACACACAGTCTTGATGCTCCAAGGAGGAATACCATGAATACCATTTCTATTCTCATTATTTGTGGTATTTTCTTAGATAATTGTTAGTTTATGTTAGAGAAATGCAACTGCTTCACACTATCTGGATCTGTGGTGGTTTGAAGGTAATTTTAGAGAGATGAGTGCATGTGAAATTTTTTGTACAAAATTCAAATGGAATGAGACAGGTTAGGTGTTCCATTTCTGTAATCCCAGATAACCATTGGCACACCTGTCTAGCAACATGTGGAAAAGCCATTTTTCTGCTGTGGCAAAAAAAGCTCCAAAACCCAAAGTAAAGGTAGCTTCTCAAATTTCCTCACCAGTTAACAGGGGCTGAAGAAGAAGATTCAGAAGAAGATTGTGCTGACTGTTACACATTTCTAATTTAAGTTCTAGTGTATTTCACTGATTACTTATCTGTGCATTAGGGCCAAAGAGCATTTAAACATTCACCAGCCATTGCCTTAATTTTCGCATATATTTTCATTTCTACTAGATATTGTCCTTCTCCCTTATTCCATTTAGGATTTTATTAGGTCATGTTATTTCCACTCTGCATCTTTTTCCAGCAATCAGTAAGATAAGGGATGTGGGATAGGCACATTTTCCTCAGATCTCAATTCTGTCCAGAACCTCAATATAACAAAATAAAAAATCAGTTTGGACCAATGACTTTGAAAAATACAATCCTCCATCTGTGACTCTACTTCTATTTTTGTTCTCTTCCAGCTAAAATGTATTCTGAGAAGAATCGTAGGGAAGCTTATAAGGGAATGTAAGGGAAGGTTACCTCTTATAGATCGTCTACTCTGTTGAGTACTTAATACCAAATCCATTGTCATAAAAACATAAATAAATATGGAAACTCTGTATTTCTATTTTTGGTTTCTAAAACCAAGCAATTGGACTTTGCATAAGGACTCTTTATCATGTTTATGAATACAGTGAGGTGCCTTCTTGCTTTTAATTATTTTAAATTTCCACTCTTTCTAATAGGGTCCTTCTCTTCAGAGGATCCTTTCTTGAAAGGACAATTAAACAGTGAGTGAATTCTTGGCCCACTGGAGTAAAAAAAAAGCTCTGTTTGCTTCAAAGCATCTCTCACCATTCTGCCCTATTTCTTGAGCTGACAGCCATCCCTCAGAAGTAAGTGACATTCCATATCGCACGTTTTTTATCTTCTTGTCACTGTTCCTGGTTTGGCTTGAGAAGTGAAGAATTAACCCTACTGAATTAGGGATTGGGGGGATGAGGCAGATGGGGGAATAACCAGGCACTGAACAAGAAATCCTTTATATTGGGGAAATTCATTGATACTGGGAATGAAAAGGCTTGTGCTGGGGGAAAGGCAGCTCATAGGCGTCTGAAGTTCTTTTCTTGTTTTTCTTTCTCTAGAATTTAGAAATTATAAATTTCTAATTTAGAAATTAAAATTCTTTCTAGAATCAGAACTTAGACTTCTGATGGGCCTACTTCTGCTGACATGAATCACCCCATATCCTTTTAGCAGCCTGTAGTACTATGAACATTTTGGAATCAAACAAAATCTCCCAAACTGCTCTGTGTCTGAAAGGATCTTTTAGCATCTCTTGAACTATAACCTCTTTAGTTATGTAGGGGGAAGAAAAAATAATAAAAAAGAAGATATCTGCTACAATGGTGACCTCTCACTGCTGGAGTGATCTGAAAGCCTTGAGCTCACAGTGAGTTTCCACATGTTCTGTCTTTACTGCTGCTGCTGGAGCACATTGCAGTGTGCTCTGCCAAGCCCATGTGATGCTGCTGTCCAAGGAGCTCTACAGGCACACACAGCACAGCTCCTGCTTCCAGGGACTTGCAATAAACTCTTTTGTTTATTGATAAATGCACAGATGATATTACTTGCTCCAGGGTATTCATCTGGTCAGTGTGGAAGCCGTGTAACTGTTCTGCCCAACTGTTAAGTGGGTTTTTTGCCCCTCACCAAATGGAATATGATAAAATAAAACCTTTATTTGATCTTTCCAGGGAAAAGATCACCTTATTTACATGTCCCCCGATTGGTGATGAAGACATAGCTTGGTCTCTCCTAAATCCTTCATCCAGCATATATCTTTAACTCCTTCTCTCCTCACCATGACACTTAGAGGCTGTAAGTTGTGTTGGAAGAAGCTTTATGCTTATTTGTTGATATTACTTCTTTTTGCCTTATTACTGTGTCTGAGACCTCTTTCTTGTAGTTCCAAAGAAACTGTTTGACATCTTGTTTGCATAATTCTGTTTTAATCTTTCTCCTTGGTTAGTATTCTCTCCCTTGACAGAGCTCTGTGTCACCTAAAGGGTTTCTGTCCCCAAAGGTGAATCCAGTCTGTAGTTTAATACAGGTTTTCCCTCAGCCACTCCTTCCCTCACAACCTGGATTTTTACCCCAATTTAAACAATGTGAACCACGAATTTTACTCCCTACAATTTCAAAAGAAGAAGAAGAAAAAAATCTTTTTATTTCATTTTTTTATTAGACTTGCAAGTTACTTTGCAAGAGCAGGTTGATTTTTTGGAAGGGCATCACGAGCTTTACAGGTTACTGAGAAATCCCAACTCCAGCCATGTGAAGGATAAACCTATTTGTGCCTCAGGCAATGCAAGTAAAGAACTTGCCACACTCAAATGTTTATTCTTTAGGGAATATATCCTAAGCACCATAATTTTACAAGATGATTCAGTTGCCCCATGGCTTATTTATAAAATGTTAAAATGTTAAATACAATTAGTATAAGCATCCTAATCTCTCTAGAGACTCTTTGCTTATAGTATTGCTTGGAGCTTGTGTAAAATAGTCTGGAGTATTTTATCTTTTTTGTTTTTGTTTGTTTTTCTGAGCCTGAATGGGAAAGAAAATTTCAAAGATAAAATGTTTTCTTTCTTCTTGCAAGCTACTACACTCTGCTGGTGAAGCTGAGGTAAACTGGTTCTGTCCTGGAGCAATGATGCAGTTTGGGTAGTTGTGATTGTATGCAATGATTTTTTTTTTTAAATCACTGTATGATGAGAACATAGTGATGTGGCCTGTGTGGGACTATTTCCTGTTATCAGATGGAAAAGGAAACCGTCAGGGTTTTTTTAAGTGGTTGATGATTCTGGGAGAACGTAAAACTAGAGTTCTCCTCTGCAGCAGTGTCTGTGTCTGCTTATGAAGACTCAGAAAATAAGGTGAAGTGTTTGGTTTTTAAAGACTTAAATATTTTGGCACGTTTTTTCTGAATGAAAGGAGGAGCGGTTACAGTGGGCTTTGCCATGTCAGCAAATGTAACAAAAAGTAATGGTGAATTTGAATTTTGGGTTTACTTATGTGGGCTTTGACTAATGTTAAAATATCTGGACCCTGTTGGATACTTACTAGTCTTTCAAATAATTTCATTTTTCCATGATGTTCTCATCACTAATGGCTAGCAGAATAGGGCTGTCTTTCTGATTGGGACTTTTTAGGCTGCTGGTAGTAATTCACACATTGACTCTTACATACCTAATTGTGTGAAAAGGGTGATTTTAATTGATAGACACTAAAAAGAAACTCAGCCTCTCATTGTTGGAAAGAATTCTCAACTTATGAACTCGGTGTAAATTGGTTTGTTTATTTTTGTCTGTTAGGATAGTTGGAATATGTAGATGGGACATTGGAATTTGTTGTCAAAATTTCAAAGTAAACAATATAAATAAAAATGTGCCACCTCCATAAAATCTCACAAGCTAGAGCAAAAGCAATCAAATCTTGAACAGTCTGAAAAGTTCAAGGAAATATTTCTCACTGGTTTTATTGAATGAAAAATGAGTTTGACTGGCAAGATCACGTGTGAACAGAAAAGAACACAAATACAACAGAATGACACCCTGATGACAGGCAGAAAGGAAACCTTTATCTAAGTAATTATCACAAATAACTGTTTATGGATGGTAGCAATGTGTCTGAAAAGATTTCTGTTTCTGAGCTTCATGGAGAAAATCTCTAAGTAAGGATTTGTATGAAAAGTGGGACAAGAGGCAGTGAATTGTGGTAGATGTAAGAAACCAAGGAGAAAGAAGAAATTGGGGAAATGGGAACGGGGAAGTGAAATAAGAGCAGAGACAAGTAGTTTTTGGTACTGATCCTTTCAGCCTCAGAGCATTTATTAAAGAGAAGAAGTGCATTAAGGCCTCAGCTGGTCACACTGATGGGGAGATATCATCATAATGTCTGTTTAGTGGCTGTGCAGGACACAACTGCAACACGTTGTGGAAGTATAGTTTGATCTTCTGTGTTATCACATTCCCAGAAAATGGTGATTTCATTCTGCTGTCTCTGATTTCAATAGCAATGATTATTCACATAATTTGTGACTGATATTATGACCGCAGCCAATTGCATCTAAAATTCCTTTTGTTTATTTAGCTTAGGATTCTGCTGCTGTGATTTATCTTTTGGGGTTTTTTCCTCCCATCCACAACAAAAATTCGTGGTTGAAACAAAGATTTATACAAAATGGCTTTGCCTATGACAACAAGCAGGTTGTAAATGAGATGTGACAAGGTAGAGGGTGGATTTCTGGTTTAATAGCTACAGTTAATCAATCGATCAATCACTCTGTGTCCCCAGGGAAAATGATGCATTACATGGATGCAGATGATCTGTTGCATTGCCCTTGGGGAAGTTTAGGTTCTTCTATGTGATAATCATCTGCTCAGAAGTGACAGTGAATTTAAAATATCACCTTTGCAATCTCTCTAGATTGGTGGATCATCAGATTGGATGATATAATCAGGAGTCAGTGCAGGTGATCTATAACTGTTCTACTCAAAGAGTAAGAAAAAATTTATTGAGTTTTTCCAAGCATTGGCTGTTATAGAGCAAGATAGAAATTACTCCTTTTAAGATTTCCTTTATGATTACATACACTTACATGAACTGGTGAGTACAGATAGAGAAATAAACAAGATAATTAATGGTAAATCTATCCAGGTGTATCTTTTGCAGGAATCCTGTTTTAGACTGAATTATAGGTATGGTTACATTTTGTTCTCAGTGTTAAACTTGGCCTTAAATCTTATTAATTTTTCTTTGAACTTGAGAAGTGATTTCTTGCCGTGAAATCTTGAAACCCTTCAGGATGAACTGAAATGTAAGAGTTTTTTGCCATGACAGTGAAAGTTTGACCCTTTGTCACTAACTCTAAACCCCCAGATGTTTTAATATAACACAGACACTCTTTAGTTTGCATGAGCTTTGTAGAAAACAGTGTGATTAAACAATTCTGTCTGTGTGTATTACCCGCAGCCTATTTTCTTCTTTTTTTTTTTTCTGCAGCTTTTCCACAAATAACAGGATTTTTACCCCTTATTACAGCTTATCTATCCCCGCAGTTTTTTCCCCTCACCTAGAGTAATAATCCTCTATTTGCAGCACTGTCAGCATCCTCACAGTAACCAGCTGTGATCTCACAGGCAGCAGTGGATCATGATTTCTATTAAAGAATATGTAAACTTTTAACCCAGCATATTTTCATGACCCAACGTACATTTTAATGAGAAACTAATTTTTTTTTATTCATCTAGTGTCTTTGAATGTCATGGCACACAAATAGAACAAATAATTCTTCCCATTATGTGAGCAGTGTATCATTGACAAGACTGTATTCTCACTTACTCCAGTGAGGAATAACAATTCTTTTGCTATTAGGCTCTGATTTTAATAGATATATAGGGTGGCTAACAAAGATGCAGAATAAGAAACAGTATTGCTTCAAATAAGAGAAGATAATGTAGAATATGGAAAAATTAATTGTGAACCATTCCAATTTTGCAGTAGCTTGTTTTCAGTAACTCCAGTGAGCCTTGTCAACACAATGTGCGGTTGTCTGCCCTAGAGTTAGGAGTACAATTCTGGTTTTTTTAAGAACTTATTTTCTGATATCTTTTCACAAAGATTATAGTGTGATTTGAAACATTAACCCATTCTGAATGAGTGAATTGGAAAACAAAGAACAGTAATAACTGGAGAGTAAATAAAAGTAAAGAACCAGGCCACGGTAGTGTTTACTTTTCTGAAGCCTTCTTAAACTTACTTAAAATGTATTTAGTGCCCAGAAAGTAATCTGCTTCCTGAGTCATACTCCATGGGAGATGGTCTGGCACATTTGGTACCAAATACAGTTCCTCTAGAATAAGGACAATTGCTTCAGTTGATGAGCAATCAAGCCATATTTGGCTATGTTTTTCTTTATGGTGATTTTTGGATTACTTTAGGGTAATTATTGAATTTCATGGAGGACTACTAAAACACAGTATGTATGATATGCCAGTTTAAAAAAATTATAGACCAGCTCAGGTAATCACAATAATATTACTTCAATAATTTGAAGTATAAACAATATTTTTGAAACACATACAAAGTAGAATACTTTGTGTTGGGCATTGAACACAGGTTATTTTGGTATCAAGGATGTGGTTTGGTCCAGGAGATCAGGGAATAAACTAGAAAAATGGCAAACTGATTTTATTAGTAAGGAGACATTCCAGAGAAGTGTTGGTATGCACAATGCCTGTTGTGTAGAAAATGCACCAGTGAAGATGTGACGGGTGCATTCCTCATTTCCATGCATGGAACACACCAGCTTGTAGCATGTTAGAAAGACTTCACTGATATCTCAAGAGCAAAAACTCACTATTTGGCAGCAGCAATAAATTTCTCTAACTCACAAAACACCTTACTTGTGTTACCATGGGATTTGCAAACACAAGAAAAATACTGGGGCAGAGGGGATAATTTGCAGAAAACAAGCTGATTGTTTTAGCCCTTGGTTTTATTTGCTTTACGAGTTGAATATGTCATTTCAAAGGTATGAAATTCTCATTCAGGAATTTAATTTCTAGATATTCAGGGATAATTTGTAGCTGTGGTCCATATCCTGTTAGGTACAGTTGCTTGGATACGCTGTGGGATCCTGTTTCTGCTCCTCCTTGAGTATGCAAATGCTATGGGCTATGCAAGTATTTTTGGTCACGAGCTTTTGTAAATAGAATACTGAAATTCTCCTTCCATATACATTCCTGAAGAAAAACTTAATTGCATGAAGGTTGTCAGAAAGTATCAACAAAGCTGTTTAAAGACAACAAGTGAATTGCAGTGGGTATTGACACTCTTTTGTGAGTGAAATGATTCACTGTATTTCAGTGTGAACAGCTACCAGATTTTTTGACTGGCAGATTTTTCATGGCATAGGGTTTCCCTCCTTTAAAAGTACAGGTTTCCTCTTCTTTCTGAAATAAAGTTAAAAATGTGCAGTTCCTTCTAGCTTGAAGGATTTAAGTAAAAGCATATTAGAAAATCTTAATTTTTTCTCTCTCTACCCCAAAAAACTTGCCTTCCACTAAGAAATGTCCTCAAGTCCATGATGAGAATTTAGGAGCCTTGACTGCCTAAAGCCTAGTACTAAAATCTATGCCTTTTATTTTCTAGGTAGGAAATGACTTTTTCACAGTTTGTTCAGAAGAATCAAAACATGAAGTAGCTTTAGTAAGATATTTGCACATTTGGTGATAAGAAGGTCTGTGAATCTGACAGACTTTTTGTGGTCCTGAGTATATTTCAGTAACGTATTAATTTCTCTGTCATAAATCTCTCTTATGCTGGCTGAATGCTAAATACTTGCTTTGGTTGTAAAGGCAATAAAAGCTTCATGATTGTACAGGCTTCATGGTTTTTTCCTAGATGAGTCACTGGAGTTTCATTATTTTTATAATCCAAAATAATTATTTTTGATGCATATATTGAAATGAAAACCTCCTTCAATATAAAATCTCAGAAGAGAATTTCCATTGCCTCAATCCTTTGGCTGTCTTATGGCATGTGCCTGTTTTGTAGCAGCATTCTTTCATACCCCATATAAATAAATGTGTGTTGTATTTCATGCAGCATCACTGTAACCAGTCCATCTCTTTGGCACAAAAGTAACCATTATCTGTGGCCAACCAGAATGTTCTGTGTACATAAGAAAATCCCGGATTTCCTTATTATGAGAATGGGGTCACCTACTGGTCATAACAAAATTGTCATTATTTTAAACTGTCTGTCATTTACATTACTAGGATGTGCCTAAGAACCTTTCTTAATGACTTTGTGTTGCTTCAATTAAGTCGTTCTTAGATCAAATCAAATAATGGTAGGATTTGTTGATCTGCAAAACTGCCTTCCCCATATGGATTGGTAAGAGATTATCCCACCAGGGGTTTAGAATCCAGGAAATTTAAAAAAATATATCTGAATGACTAAATGTTTTCAAAAGGAGGAAACATCTATGATAATGAAACTGAGCCTATTTTAAAATGCAAGGGATCCTCTTGAAAGCCAGTAGGAAGCACACGCAAAGAAAACATTGTGCACTAAACACTGTGCATTATGATTATGAAACTGGGTCTCATTTAATCCAGCAGTATTTTGGTGTGTTTAATACTTAAAGAGTGATTTTAAACCATTATTCAGAAAACCCTAGGACAAAAATGATTTTACAAATAACAAAGCAGACAAGAATGGAAGTTAATTTGACCTTTATCACTATATTGTATTAGGAAAAGAAATTCAATTGCAGCAGTAGTCTGCATATATATGTAATCTGTATCTTTTCAAAACAGGAGAATATATCAGAGTGTTTTCCATAATTTTGAGACTTTTACAAATCAATTGCATAATAAAATATGAAACTGTAATAAATGCAGTTAGGCATCCCAAATATATGCCAAATGTTTTATCTTATTCAATAGAAGGAAAAACAGATGGTTGAAGGAAATTTGTTTTCCCTGTAATCAGTAGAGCCAATTTCAAAAAGTACTTACAGAAGCTGACAGTGAGTCATCACCTTTGTTTCATCATGATATAGGAAACATTCCCTTACCATCCTGAGTGATCTAAATGTATGTTTTTCGTATTTAAGATTTAGTTCACAAATAATAATTATTTCAGGAGAAATATATATATTTTTTTAAAGTATTACATGATTTGAAACAGCATCTTTCTGTCAGAGCTTGCCTGGGATTTCATTTCCCATGAATTGTCTCTGAGGATTATGGTTGTCACTCTGGGTGCCACGTGTCCCAAAAGGCATTCAGGGGCTACTGATTTGTGTAAAGAAACACAGACTGAACTTGCATTTATTTTACCCCTTCTGTGTTCTGCCCTGCATTATTTCAACACTGTGTATCTCACAGTGCTAACAGCTTTCAAATAGCTGCTACGTGCTTTAGACAGATGCTAAAACCTACAAATAGTATTTCTGATTTATAAGAATTCTAATAGCAGGCAGATGATGGCTTCCTTTGGAAAGAGGTCTTAACTATGCAGACTTGTGATTTGGGGAGCTCACAGTCAAATCAATATGAAGAGCTTGGCAAATCCTTTATTTGTGCATTATAATGATGGTATGATCTTAAATGAAGAGAATAACATAATTTCCAATCCCTCCGTTGTATGTTGCTTTATTCATTATGAGGATATTTTGTGAAAATATCAGGGTGGTATTGCATGTAGGGTGTTTTCTCTGTCTGTTGGAGAATCTCATAGCAAAAAAGGCAAGCTACTGCAGTTAAAAGTCACCTTGGAAATCCTCTGCTTTGTCACATGAAGCCACGTGATAAATTTAACCTACTAATGGAAATCTCCTTAAAAGTAATTAATAGAATTATATAGCCAAATTCCTGTAAATTAGATGACTCGTCATCTCTCAGTAACCTTTTTTTTGGGGGGGGCGCCCCTACTTTCTTCAAGATAGGGGTTGGACCTTAAACTTCTCCTTATTGAATGCAAAAGCTGTTTGTGCAGAATTGCCACATAATGTGTTATGTGATGTCAATCACATCTTTCAAAGTGCAATAGAATGCCAAATAGTCAGAAAAAAGGAATTACTTTAAAGCAGATAACTCAAGTGTGTATAAACCTTTTACATTTGTGGAGACACTGAGTTGTGAGGACAACCAAAACACCAGCAAATGGAGCATAGCTAGCTTTGGACAGCAGGATTAATAGTCCAAAGTGAATTCACATGTGTTGTAGACAAACTGCTGCTGGCTTGTTCAAATGCTGTGAATGCCTCTGTGACACATTGGCGTCACCCTATGATAACAGGGTACAGGGACTCTCTGTACCTTATTCTCCACTAGAGATAAGGGAATACAACTTTACATCCTGATGGTAAATTAATTGGTGGCTGCTGATCATTCACATGGTACAGCAGAAAACTTCATAGAAAAAACTTGTGAAGAATTAAAAATGGGGAAAAATGACAGATTTTTGAGGTGGCATTAAAGACCTGAGGCATCACACTGAATAATGGAGATAGTATGAAATAAAACACTCTTTTGTACACTGAACTTCCTCCATCTTATTTACCAAACAGGTTGGAGTCCAAAGTATATGAATCAAAGATGGCAGAAAGAGTGCTGTGGAATCTGCTCTTGCACTTGAGTAGAAAATTATCTGAATTTCTGCTGTTCAGTTTTCCCTTCAGCTGAACCCCAGTAATCCTTCACAATACTTCTAGTCCAAGACAGACCATGAGATTGCTTATAATCCCTTTGGTGACAATTAAACCTAAGGACTTCTTCCTCTTGTGAACAGTGTCCATGTTTCAGGGGATATGTAACCCCTCAGACAGCTCAGACCTATGTGCAGAAACAAGTCTGTGCCCTACACAGCAGTGTTGTCAGCCTCTGAGCTCTGGGCCTCTCAGGAGTAAGAAAAGCTTGGTAGAGCTGTCAATACCAGGCACAATAGTGTCTGATTTTATGGATACTCTTCCTTCAGCTCACCACTAAAAAAATATTTCAATGGATTTAATTTATGTATTTGCAAATGCTGTGAGATGAAACATACTACTGCTGACAATCTGAGTTGCTCGTGCTGTCAGCTGTTTGGAAGAGCTCTCAGCCTGGAGCTTGACTCATGCTTCCTCAGCAGAGAGCAAGGAGAGTTGTTTTGCCCAAGCATAGCCTGTTTATGCAGCAAATAATTTGTAGAGGTATTTCTATAACCTTGTATAGTGGTGAGGGCTTTCTGCTTCAGCCCTTTCTCCACCTGGTTAGTTCGTGGGTTCCAATCCTGGCTGCCGCGTGGTAAGGCTTGGCAATGAAGAGACGGATTCTGCTGTGGTTAGGAAGATGTTTATTCCATCATGGATGGAGGGCAGAATGAGGGTCTGGACCTCGGTCCACCCCTTAAGTCAGTTCGGGTGTAACCCGACTCGGGGGGTCCTCGATCCAATGGGAAAGGTAGGGGGAGTGGTCACAATGGGTGAAGGTGTCACCTTGGCACCCTGCCCAGATGAGGGATACCACTAGGGGGTGGGATGGGGGTTAGAGGGGAAGGGATGAACCATTACAGTTTATAAATCCATGATTTTACACCGTAACAACCTTGAACAGGCTTAACTTTAATGAGCTCCTCCTTTTGTAGCTGCACTTTGCAGTTTTTAGACCTGAAAACTATTTTGTCCACTTTGTAACCTTGAGGCTGTGGTGTCACCCAGGCCTCATAATGTTCATGATGGTGCATATTTGCTTTTCATTAACAGCAACACAAGGGTAAATAATAAAAATTAAGCCTGCATACAAGTTTAGTGTGAGGCTTTTCTGTTCTACCCAGCCCTACATCGTCCATTGATGGCAGTCCCTCCTGCCTTGCACTGGGCTGCTGGGAGAAAAGAGAAATGTTTCAGTGTGGAAGGATAGGGAAAAAGTCAGAATTTTTACACTGAGATCTGTGGCAAGGAGTCTTTGTAGTGCCCAAAGAAGCCTGAAGGTAAGAGAATGTTCCTTGGCTGTGTGGGTCTCTTTGGGCCTTATTACAGGGCTCAGGCCCTGGGCTTTTCCCTTTGGCAGTGGCACACTGCTCTGAAGAGCTGCACCAGCAGCTGCAGACGGGCACTGGAGCCCTGAACTACAGCTAGATAGATGCAAAGGAGTTAGTTACACAGTGTGAGATACAAAAGCCTTAATGAGCATGGATATCTAGCAGAAACTTAAGAGAAACGAAGCCAATTGTCTGTACACTGTTAAAGAAAACAAAGAGTAAATGGATTAAAACATGTTCAGATGCATACTTTTACAAATAATAACATGAATACTGTGGATTTCATTAGTATTTCCTTTGCAAAAAGGAGGGGGGAAAGTGATATTAAAACCCCTTTTATATTACAAAAGACCTTTTTTCTGCTTGACTGTTCAATGTTTGGGGCTGAGTATTTATGGAGTTAAAACCTTGCATTTTGGGATCACTATTTATTTTCAATGTTAATAAATAAATAAGTGCAGGAAGCAAGAATTGATGATTTGCTTGCAGAAGGTGGGTATTGTTTTAAACATTTGTTAAAGTGAAAATGAGCTGAGTATGAAAAGAAGTCTTGTTCGTCCCTTTTTACTGTTCTGTAGTATATTGATGTGGAATAATATATCTCATAGTTAATCAAAATTATCTGGTCTGGAGAGTAAGACAATTTCCAAGTGTGTGATATGTATCTGTAACTCAGTAATCTGCCATAGTTTGGTAATCATGCGTTTATTACAAAATACTCAAGATCTTACGTAAGAGACTAATGCTGATCTCTGACTTTGGAGCCTGGCTCTGTATGTTTATATAACACTTCTTAATGACTTGGGTTTTCCTGACAAGTGCAGCTTTGATTGCAGCCTCTGTAAGATCTCTTTGTAACATCAGTAAATCTGCAAACTATGAATGAAATGTTTATACTGGAAGGCTGGAGAGCCACATGTTGACTGGTAAATTTTTTAAGTCTGCTTCCATCAGTGGGAATGTGGCAGGGTCTTGGCAGCTCTGGTGCCTTTGTAAGCTGCAGTAGATTGCTAACAAAGCCCAATCAGGGCTTTTCTGTTGAGACTGCTAATTGCTTGGATCCTGCTTCTGTCAGTGCTTGTAATGCCTGCTCGGAGGCAAGTGGATTCATTGACCTGAGGCATGCAAAAATTCTTTTCAAATTTCATTGGTATTCTGTCTGAACAACCAGGAAAGAGGAGAAAATGCATTTCATTTTCTCACTAGGTCACTGGAGATGATGACCATTCGAAGCAGCACAATGCTGCCAAATGATTGCCAGGGCAGACTATTTCATTGACAGCAGGTGCTCTAGTGTAATACTCCACACAAGCAGTGGTTAACACACTGAGAGGGAGAGGGAGTTGCATGGGAGAGAGTGGTGTTATTTTCTGGCATTGTGGAACCAAGTGGGTTGTGTCTGGGTCACCCTGTGCTTTGTTTATCATATAATGATGAAACCCCCTGTTTCTGAGCCTTGCTGCCACGGGTTTTGACATAGCACTCTGTAATTTTGTCCCTTTGTGAAGGGAGGTGACACAGACAAAAGGCTGGCTTTCTGAGTGTCCTGGTGTGTGAACATGTGTGTGTGGGATCTCTCTGGAGTCACCAAGGGGAGGGAGAGCAGTGTCAGTGCTGGGCTAACCCATGCCAAGGCAAGGGGGCAGCTCTGCAATTGCAGAAGGACTGAGGAAACTGGGCTCTCTGCAGTGTGGAAAACTCACTGCTCAGGCCAAGTATGGTTTAGAGGTAGATATTTCCACATTGCAGATAAGAGAGTGTGCCATCAAACAATGGGGTTACTTGGATTTTTGTAAATATTTGGCCACAACTAGGCCAAAATTGGCAGATAGCATATTTTTCATCAGAAAATGCAGGTGTGTGTAAGATTTACTGGTCACTGACTGAATCCCCATTTCTCTCAAGGTTTGTTAATATAACAAAAAATTCATGCTTTTGTGGATTTGATGCTCATTGAATAGCCTGTATAAATCAGCTGCTGGTCTTTTTCTTCTGTGATGTGGATATCTCTAAACTAGGTCATACCAACCCCTACTAGCTGTTTCACTGGCTGACAGCCTTGCAGGAGAGAAAAAGGCTAGGATGAAGACAGAAAATGAATTTCTGTTTTATCCCTGCAGAAAGGTTGCCCCTGCCAGGTCTGGGTTTAGCTCTGTGGTCAGTGGCAGGAGTTTGTGCTTTCTAATGCTGGTTGTACTGAGTTTGTTCTGGGAACAAAAGGATTTGGGTTCTGCTGATGTCAATCTGACTCCTTTTCAGAAGCACTAAATATAATCCAAAAAAAGAAAAAAACCATTTTATGGCATGCATTACCTTAATCTTTACCTTTATGATGTAGTGATATTTTTCTCCTTGTTTTTTTTTTTCTTTTTAATTTGATTATTCATTTTTTCCTTTCATTGAATTTGACTTGATCACCTCTATGTCTCATCAAAAAGTGTGTCAGACCTGAGGACAGCTTGACTTCTCCAAGTTCTTCTTTTAACTTCCAGCTCTAGATTTTAATGAGCATCCATCTGATTCTGCTCAGGTGGCAGCAGGTTATTATGTCTGCTGTGATACAGATTTAATTGTGTGCCTCTGTTACTATGCTGAGATTCCTGCACTCTCTGAAACCACTTTGATGTAGTGTATGTTTAAAAATTGTGTGAGTTATGTTTTTCCCTCAGAGGTAAGGACAATGTTTTGTAGTCCAGGCTGAAATTATAGAAGGGAAAAGGAACATGAGAGGCAGTGAACATTTGTGGCCTCTCTGATCCATTGGTGGTAGGAATTTTCAGCTGCAGTACTGCAGAGACCTGCTTGTGGTAATGTGCCAAAGGATTTGTCATCATTAGCACCTTTGAGGTTGAATTTTATTAGGTGTTTGTAGCCTCTCCCTCTTGATTTATTTTAACTGGTATAATCTCTTTTGACAACCAACATTATTGCAGCATTTTTGCTACTGGAAGTGCCATGATTTACATAGCTGAAAACCACATATCTTTGTTAAAGAGGAATTGCTCTTAAGGCTCTTTTATTGAAAATAAATCAACAAACAAATAAGAAAAATTCTCTGAAACAAATCTCAGTAGTTGATTTTAGCTGTGTGGAGAAAGAGTTCCAGTTACTGCTGAAATCACTTTTGCTGCTCTATTACAATAAAGTCTTACTTTGATTTCCAATTATATTAATTTCCTTTTACACATCTGTGATGTGTGTTTTGTTGAGGTGGGGGTTTTTTCCCACAAAATTATTAAAGGCTTAAAATCAAATCAATGATTGCATTATGAAGAAATAATTTTATGAGATAAAATGGTCATAGGCAGAGTACCAACAAACAGTATATTAGGGAGTTTTCTAATAGCCCAGGTAAAATAATTTTCTATTGTTCTTTGGAAATAATAGAAGGAAGCTACTATATACCAAAAATTAAAATATCTTTCAATAGAAATAATAGAATATAACTTTCTATAGAAATATCTTTCTACAGAAAAAACCCCTCTAATTTCTATTTTTGTTCTCGTAAAAATTTGACACTTTGCTTAGGAAGAGGGGATAACAAAATGCAAAATCAAAAAATCATTATGAAAAATGTTTCAATTTCTCACAAAAAAAAAATCTGGAAAATGCAGGGGCATCTATTTGAAACAGGAATGCCATTGAATGAAAAATGGTGGAAAAGATTTTGTTATTTTTACGGGGAGATTTAATTCCTTCAATGAAGTAATGAAATAATTTTTCTATTTGAAATATCTTTGTCACTTTCTATGTAGCCAGCATATTATGGTAACTATTTCTTTGATATATATTTTTTGCAGCTAAGTAGTTTTAATCCCTTTGAATCTCACAGTACTAATTTTGTTTTATACAGTGATTTAAACACAGCATCTTTCAGAAATATCTTCATTCTCTCATTTAATATTTATATCTGAGAATCATAATTTGTTTTTTCGTTTCCTGAGGATGATGTACAATTTCATTTGACATTTATCTTGATTCAAGGACAATGTTAATTCATTTCTGCTTGGCCTTGTAGCATCTGTTATTCAGTGGATTGTCTGAACCTCTGTAGGAAACTCTCTTGTTGACTTGTAAGATAATGCTCTTTTAAATGGAAGGATTTTCAATTTTCCTTTACATGACACTGTGCTGTTGATGATTTTGCTTCAGATTCTGGATTATGCCCTGCTGGTTTATTAGCAGGCAAGTTCAAATGTTGTCTTTGGTTACAATACATTTGTGAGGAACGTTTTCTCCTTTCACTTTCTGATGATCTAAAATTCAAGTTTTCTATTTCAGCTAAGTTTAGGTTTTAGTATGTAGAAGTGTGGACATACTTTTTGTCAGGGAAAAGTATTTTTACATGTTTATTTCTGTCTATGCTTATGATGATTCTTAAACCTTTCAAGTCCTTTGCTGGAAGGCCATGGCATTGATGATTTCTCTTTCAGATATAGGTATACAATTGAAATTAGTTTTCCATGATCACTAGCACAGTCTATTTGCTTGCTCTTGCTCCATTTTTCTGCAGTTCATTATTATATTTGTTGGTCCCAGAATATTTTGGGTTTGCACGTGTGGAAAGGCAAAAATTAATTGGGTTATGTGCAAAATAACAGCATAAACTGAATTTTTCTTAATAGGAAGGTTGCTGTGTGGCCAGGAAATTACTCCAGCATGGTAACAAAGACAAATTGCATCACTTAAAGTTCAAGATAACACCTAGCTCTATCTGTTATCAGATCATAAACTCCATCCTAATGTGGCCCCTCTGTGCACATCGTGCACTAAAGGCTTGCAGAAAACAGCAGCTTCAGTGGGTTTGTGGGACTGCCTGAAATATTTCCATTGTTTGTGCTCAAGTGCAGTCCCTCCTTAACCTTTTTCACAAGTGCAGCAATTATGTGTTAATCTCCAACTTTGTACAGTCCTCAACAATGGAGTGTGTGCTTGTGTTAAATGCCTCTTTATTCCTAAAGTCAGAGCTGCAGATTCATTCTACATTACCTTTTGAAGGAAGAAATTAGTTTGGGACTGCCTCTTAAAATCTTCCAGTTGCTAACACATATCACTTCACATCTTGCACTCAAATGCAGAGGGAAAGTGCTCTGCTTTTAGCTCAAAATATTTCACGTTGCTTCTTCTCTAAAGCTTTTTCTTGGATTTCTGGTTTGTATTACTATTGATTTAATGGTTTCTCCACTTAATTTCAATTTATGCATCTTAATTTTAGATCATTTCAATTGGAGAGATTTAAAAAGCCTTGGAATTTTGCTCCTTACATATAATTTATACATTTAGACATGCTGTATTGCAGAGATAAGTAGGGGTTTTATTTTAGTCGCTTTTTAAATGTGGTCAGAAAATATGGCAACTTCTTGTGATTTTCTTTCAATTTTTTCTAATGAACTGTGTAGATCTGCTGAATGATATGCTTGTTGCTGATGCTTATAATTGCATATTGATCTATTTATTTTTCAATGTGACTTTAGAATAGAAGATGCTGCGGAATAGTGTGATGATGTTCAGTAACCTCATGTTGACAGCTCCAAGGAAATTGTAACTAAATTGGTAGACATGACTAGTAATTATACAATATTATCAATTTGTGTTTAAATGTGGAAGATAAGAGAATTTTTGGTACTAGAATTACCTGAAATTGTTGCAGTTATAATTCTTTATGCTGAATCCTCTTCCAGTGTTATACCTTTGTTGCCATGTAAGTAATTGTAAATTATGGTTATTAAGCCTGGGAACAAAGGACCAGTTTAGATAACTCATTGTAGAAACCATGAAAGTGAAGAATTCAACTGCTATTTATTGTGGATCAACAGAAAAATAGAACACATTGAGACATATCAACAACAATTGTGAAAAGAGAGATGTTATATTTATATATCTTCTGATATGTTGTTGGTTATATGAGACACACAACAGGAATATCTGTATTTGTGTATTATTGTTGGAATACTTTTTAGTGCAGGTATTTTTACAAAGTTTCAAAATGTAGCATACCTCAAGGGTGTGGATATTACAGGTTTAAGCATTCCTTCCAAAGATAAAAACAAGCAAACAGACAAAAACCACCAAAAACCCCAAACCACAAAAACCCCCTGTTTGTCCCAGGTTGGTGTACTGTACCAATAAAATATGATCTCCATTATAATAACCTACTTTATGAAGATTAAATGGTTTTGCAATTCAAACAAGGTAAAATTGGTTTAAAGCAAAATCAAACACTAGTTTGCTAGTTTAGGATTTGAGTAGTGGAATGAGAAATCTTTTTTTATATTGCTATTGTGCGCTGGTCAGCTAAGAAGTAATTGCTTTTTATAAGGCAAATTTACTTTTACTTTTCCAAGGTAATGAAATGAACCTGAAACATTTCCTTTGAAATCAAAGTCACTATCACTCAAATGTCACTGGCAGAATTCCATCATATGGTTTCAGCAAATACATAATGAGAAAGTAGTGCTTGGAAATGATTGACAGGATTCTATTAAAAAGCTTTACTTCACTTTCATCCCTAATTATCTGTGTTGTAAATCAATAACGATTTGACTTTTTTTGATATTTACATGTTGCTGACATGCACTAACATCCAGAGACATCCGGATGCTATTTGGAGAATAGCTTGAAGATAGATGTACGTTGGAAACTTCAAATGCATTGAGGGAAAAGGCTCTGATTTTTATTTTTTTTTAATACCTAATGAAATTCTGGGCAAACAAAGTATGTTCATTGACTTGAGAAAGTCTTATATAATATGCAAAATTGTTCAAAGAAGGAAATCATCTAAGATTGAATCAAATCTTTAAACAGGTATGTGGAAAGGTCTAACAAAGAAATTGTTCCCGAGAGTAAAGATTTTCCATTTCTTAAAATCAAAGCTTCTTAAGGGAAAAAATTATGTCAAATATAGTTTAGCTCCTCCCCATCATAACCATCAGTTCAGGAGAGGAGGCTTTATTTGTGGTCAGGGAAATGCTTTTTAGGGGCAGAAGGACAAGGGGTGTAAATTCAGTCTCAGTGAGAGGGCAGCATACTTTTAGCAAAGTAGATATCAGAAAGAATGCTGCAGTAGGGCCACAGAGTAGAACAATTTTCAAGCCCATCCCAGTGATTCTGACTTCTTTTAAACAAGACTAGCGTGAGGGCTGTAAAGTTCAAAAGTGGATTAAACAAGCATGGTTCATGTGAATTAACAGCTTCCATGGCATTATCACAGGAGACTGTATTTAGAGGGTATTCTAAAAGTTGCTTAGCAGCCACAGAGAAAAACTAATAAATACAATAAATACCAGTAGGGTAACACTGAAGCCATTGGCATAACTCTCATGACTCAATATTTAGCATATTGGGGAAAAATATGCTTCTATGGCAGAAGAGGATGAAAAACAATACTTCATGTCAAATACAGTTTTAGCCATTTGAATTACCAATAGCTTGGGAAGCTTCCAGTGCCAGTGGATAAACCTTGCAAGAACTGAAGTGCAGAATGGTATCAGTGGGTGTCTGCTGGACAATGATCAGACTCAGGACCAGAATGACTGTCCTGTAAGAATTTATTTATGTGTAACATGAAAATATGTAACTTATTGTGGAGATTGTGGAAATTTGTACAAGAAGTTTTCATGCTAAATTCTGCATTCAACTAAATTGAAAGTAAATTCAACATGACTGAGTATCCTAGAAGACAATTCCCAACCCAAGTGTAGTCTGAATATTACTAATCAAAAAATATTAATTTGTACCTTATCCCAACTGAAAATGAAGATTGTCACAGCTCAGTGCAAAGACTTTGACATTACCCTGCTCCCTTAAAGAAATATGGTTAAATGAATTAGAAGACAAAATTAAATTAGGATAATAAAATGAAAATTGAGTGCTCTACAGAATATTTGGTGAATTATATAGCTAAGCCTAATGCCATGTATTATAAAGACCTCCTTTTACTTTTGAAGAGAACAAATAAACCCAGCTATACTTCAAAGAGAAGTTACGTACTCTAGAATGTTATAAAACAAGTTTTAGCCAAAGGAAAAGTACAAAACTAGAGAAATTACAAGGTAAGAGTTAATAATTACAGAAAATAGGATGATGGAAGGGAAAAAGATATTAAAAATATCTAAGACTTGAAGGTTTTGGTTAAATGGGTATAGTTTGATAATGATATAAAGTTTAATTCATGTACTTGAAATAACTAACATAATCTGTTAAATAGAAGTGGAACAGATGTGTACAATTAGCACAACCCAGGTGAGGATGAATTAAATTACACATCTGTAACATCCTTGTGATTGATGACGTAGTTAATGATACATGGAATGTAAATACACTAAGAAAATTGTACATAAAACATTATATGGCAAATAACTGAATGAGCACAGTAAATGTTACAAAAATTGGAAAAAACATTCAGAAAACCCACCTAATTTTCAGATTTCTTTCTAAAGATTGCTTTAAGAAGAACTCAGAAATTGATATTTTGTTGATTCTTTTTCAGAAAGATGAAAAAGGTTTCCTTCAAAAGAGCAATAGAAAATTAACACTTGTTCCATTTGTTATGACTTAGGATCTTCATCTTTACTTCAGTTCATGCAAAATTACTGAGTGATTGAAAATAGACTTGAATAATAGAATTGCAATTGGGAAGTGTAATTAACAACTCCTGAACAGGCTTGATGGAAGATAAATCTCACCAAGATGGCTTGGTACAATTTTTAATGTGCTTTAGATTGGCTGATACAGGTAATGGTGTTTTATATGACAGATTCCTGTAAGCACTTGTTTAAGATTTCAGGTGAGAAAATGTAAGGGTGCTAAGTCAAGACTTTGAATGAAGGGAATTCCTAAATTAGTAGTCTTAACACTATTTGGGGTATTAATAGTTCTTTTTCAGACTAATATTTGGAACACCTTTTTCATTGACTATGGAGAAAAAATAAAATTATTAAAAGTGATAATGAAGTGAAAAGGTATTTGGAGGAATAATGAATAATGATTACAAAATTATACTGATATATGGATATAACTGATCCATAGTCAGTTGAATATATACTGCTAAAGTGATGTTTTGTTGAAGGATAATATATTTTTTTGGTGTTGAAAAAATCCCCAACAAACTACATTAGCGACATTATTTTGATTGCATCTGTCACCTTTATAATCAAAATAGAATAGTGTATTTCGTTATGGAGTCGCCAGCTCAAAAAAGATGCATGTAAATTGAGCCAGGTTCAAAAAGCTATGTCAGTGATGTAAAACGTGCTAGTATTTCTTGGTGAAAGATGAAATGTTCCATGCTGAGTGTCAGCAAGCCATGGTGCATCCTAAAGTCTTGTATTGAAACAACTTGTCAAGAGTATTCTACTACTAATATTTGAGGAAATTGAAAAAATACAGCAATGTTGTTCCACTGCTCAGTTAATAAAGTACAATACGCTTTTATCCGTGTCTCCGTGCCTGGCAAAGCAGAAATGTGAGGTGTGGCTCTGCCATGCCCTGCTCCTTTCACTAGAAAGGAGCTCTTTGTGTCTCTGGCTTTTGGTTTGCCCAGGCTGCCAGCTGCCCAGCCAGCATGGGTGACTGGTGGAGGTGTTATCCTGCCTCTCTCCACACAGACCATGGCAGAGGGAGCCAGGAGCAGCCACTGAAGCTCTTCTGAGATAACAAAGACCCACGTGTGCAGTGGCACTCAGCCTCCACAGCAACACATGCACTTCCAGAAATGAAACAAAGGTTTCCATGGGTCTCACCACAGATGTTGCTGAACCAGGTTCACCGAGGTGGCAGCTCTGGTGTAGATGAATCTTCACCTGATTCTGATGTTTGTTGGCAGCACGCATCTTTCTGAAGATAAAGGAAATTTCTGGAACCTTTCTGTCAATGTGCTGATGCTTCCCTTGCACTGCCAAGTGAGGCCACGTCTTATGGGACAGGTTTCCTTCTGGAGCTTATCTTAAGCCTGTGAATGATAAAATGAGATACTGATCTTACAGGAATTTGCAATGCTGTTTTCTTACTGGAATATTCTAGTTTGCAATTAAATATCCCTCAAATTATTTATCGAGTATATTTCAATCCCTCTTATGCTTCTCAGGAAAAGGAAGACACAAATCTGGATCCTTTGAATAAATTTACATTTTTTTCAATAGCTTAGTGAAATAATGTGGATTTAAACCATCTGTCCTCACTGGCTGTAAGGATGGGAGCTGTCAGAAATTCACCTCCGAGGCAATTTGAAAAGTGCCTTGTACAACATCAAACCTCCTAGGTTTGTCGTTGAAGAATGTAGTATAGGTAGTTTTTTCCTTCCTTCTAACATGTAGTTGTAGTTGGAGTATTAAAATTTGCCATTACAGTCTTCTAGGAGGGTAGCTCTCATGAACTTTCTTGTTTGGGAATCATAAAGGAGAAGCAAGCAAACCTTTCTTTGTGCTGTAAGCTAATTTTTAATGTAGACTCTTAGGAGAATATGGCAACAGAAGTGGTAAAACCAGTCCAACATTGAAAAGGTCTTGATTTTCACAATAGCAATTTCAACTGGATTTATGGTAACTTGCATGTCTTTAGCCCTTGATAAAATTCCATTTATAGACACGAAACCTGAAGAAAACTTACAGGAGTATGGGCATTCATCTTCAGCAGTTTTTCAGCTTGTTTTAATTTTGGTCCAGCTGCCTTGGGTTGACATAATAAAATGCTGGAGTGTTGAGTCACATTTGCAGGATTCATGGTGGTGTTTCTGAAACTATCAATTATTAGAAATTTTGCTTATCTTAAAAATCAAACTTCAAGTTTTCATTTGAAAAAGTTGTATTTAACAATCATAAAGATTTCACTCAAGGAGACAGGCATTTATAGTATGTTAATGCTATTTACATTAAGTAAATCAAAGAAAGTATCTCCAAAACAGAGAACACTACAGCTTCTGTTGTTAGGAGATGTCACAGCTGGTTTTTGAAATTAAAGAGATATATGACAAATTGACACAAGGCATAAATTTGATTGAATCATAACTCTAATATTTTTATTTGTTTATTATTAAGAAAATGGTGCTGTTGGAAAGAAAAAAAATCAGGTCATACTTAAACTGAAGAAAAAATTCCCATCACCCAGAGGTGTTTGTAATGCATGATGCCAAAAGCTCAAGTGTTCCTGTGTTGATGGAAGCCTTTAATGTGATTTCATGAAGAAAAGTATTGGCTTCTTTCACTAATATATATTTTCTGTAACTGTTCTCAGTCTGGCAGGACGTTTCATGCTTTCTAAAGGTGAAAAAGTTTTCCTTTTCATCCCTTTAAATCTGTGAATCAGCAAATCTTTAATAGATGAAGAAACTCCCAAACAATCAACCAGCTGTACAAACCCACTTGCTGGAATTAATTCTCTTGTGGCTGGGATCTTATGTCAGGGATATTTTGGGGAACCTCATGGGGTTTTCTTGTTTGTTTTTCCATGATAGTTAGTTGACAGGCAGATCAGCTGTGCCCCAGGGCTTGCCCCACAGTGCTGTGGCACTTTGTGATGGTGCTTTTCTGGGGCTGTGTGTAATGCTTTGGGTCAGTAATGGGCTGTCAGTGCCCTTGCTTTTTGTGTAACTGTGGTGGAACCCATGAGAAACTGAAGAATTGGAGAAAATAGATGCAGAAAATGAAGCACATTGCTCACTTCTCAGTTTTGTTTACTAAAACGAGTAGCTGAAAGTGCTCAGAAAAGGCCTTCAAGTTGGCATCTGTGAAACACCTTTCTGAAGTGCAGGATGGATTCCTTACATTGCTACACTTCATCGAGTGGCTCACTTATGGTTTAATCAGTCAGCTTGGATAGTTTAGAAGCTATTCATGCCATGCTCAGTGTGAGGCTCCATCTGTACATAAATAGATTGGATTTAAATGATGCTTTATTTTGTTTTGATCTTACAGAAAACTGCAGTGCAGGTAATAATATAAAAATGTGTAAAGATACAGCAAAGGTGACAGGACACATTTTTTTTCTGCTAAAACCAGACCATTAATCACAACATAGGTCAGGATTTTAGTACAATAAAACCCTTCCTCAGAAGAAACAGAGGAATGTGTTTTGCAACTCAATGTGTTCTCTCTGCATAAGGAGTAATGCAGCACAAGGCAGCACAGATTGGAACCCGCACTTTTCTTTTCATCCTGCAGCCTTTCAGTTACAAATGAAAGCAACAAGCAGCAGGGTAATGTAGGCATCAGGAAGTTTGAACCTACTTTGTGTAGTTTGATTCCTCCATAACATTTTGTCAGTTGTATATAACACATTGTTGTGAGTGATGCTAACTGAT
This sequence comes from Brachypodius melanocephalos, assembly GCA_013398615.1. Classification (NCBI taxonomy): domain Eukaryota; kingdom Metazoa; phylum Chordata; class Aves; order Passeriformes; family Pycnonotidae; genus Brachypodius; species Brachypodius melanocephalos. Next base: position 3,711,116 of record VZSR01001436.1, read on the forward strand.
CCTTACAGTTTTCTAGCTTGTGGGGTGCTATGATATTGGCATGCTTTTGGAGGAACAACCAGAATGGTATTTTACAGGTTACACTTGTATGGATGGTCCTTTTACTGTCAATGAAAGGTATTGTTGACTTTTAGAGCCATATAAGTTTCTGGTGTACCTTGTAGGTATTCCTACCAAATTAATTTTGATATTGTTGTGGTTTCAAAACAAAACAAGTGAGAGGCTCCAAGTCAGAAATACAATTT